>JALPQD010000349.1:1978051-2172224 GCA_023101885.1 Typhlomys cinereus | reverse complement strand
CACTGTGAATTCTCTATAACCAGTGTGATCTAGGACCATGATGAGTTCTGTATGACCAAAGTGAGGTCTCTGTGACCACTATAAGCTATTGCCACTGTGAGCTCACTATGAATATTATTAGCTCTATGTGACCAAGGTGAGCTACTTTGAGATCTCCATGAACACTATGAGTTATGATGATTGTAAGCTCTCTTACCATTATGAGCTCTATGAGCACTATGAGCTATGACTGTGAGCTCTCTATGAACACTATAAAGTATAACCACTGGGAGCTCTCTTTTACTCTATGAGCTCTGCATGTCCACTATGGCCTATGACCGCTGTGCACTCTCTATAAAACACTGAATTATGACCATTGTGAGCACTGTATGTCTGCTATGAAGTCTTTATGACCACTATGAGCTATGTCTACTGTGAGTTCTTTATGATCGATAGGAGCTATAACCACTATGAGTTCTTTATGAACTCTATGAGCTAGGACCACTGTGAACTCTGCATGACCTCTATGAGCTCTGACCTCTATGCACTCTCTACGATCACTGTGAGTTCTCTATGACCACTGTGAGCTATCTGTGACCCCTTTGAGCTAAGAACACTGTGAGTTTTCTATGATCACTTTGAAATCTCTGATAATTCTGACCTCTTCATGACAACTTTGAGCTCTTTATAACTATTCTAAACTATGACAACTGTGAGCTTTCTAAGACCAATATGAGCTATGAGCAAAGTGAGTTTTCCATGACGACTGTGAGTTTTCTATGGCCATTATGAGCTTCCCATGACCACTATGACTGCTCTAATAGCACTTGGAGCTCACTATAACAACTGTGAACCATCTAGATTCACTGTGAGCTCTCTATGACCATTTTGAGGTCTCTATGGTATAACCACTGTGATAACACTATGAACATTATTACCTCTCTAGCCCCTCAGTGAGCTCTCTGTGACAATTAAGAACTATGACCACTGTTAGTTCTCCATAACTGCTATGATCTCTCTATGTCACATATAAGCCATGAGCACTGTTAACTCTCTATGACCACTGTGAGCTCTCCATGATCAATGTGCATTCTCTATGACCATCATGCACTCCCTGTGACCACTATGAGCTTTGACCACTATGAACTTTCTATGTCCACTATGAGATATAACCAGTATGAGTTCTCTGTATGATTGTGAGTTTTCTGGGACCACTGTGATCTCTCTATGACCACAAGAGATTTCTAACAACATTAGGAACTGTGATATCCTGTGACCACTATGATCTCTGACCACTATGACCTCTTTATTACCATTTTGAGCTATCTATGACAATGTGAGCTATCTATGATAACTATGAGCTCTCTGTGACCACTATGAGTTATGACCACTGTGAGCTATCTATATACACTATGTGCTATGATCACAGTTCACTTTGACCACTGTGAGCTATCTATATCCAAAATGACTTACGACCAAGGTGAGCTCTGTGAAAATATTATGAGCTGTAACTACTTTGAGCTCTCTATGTCTGCTATGAACTCTCTATGACCACTATGAGTTCTGTATGCCCAATATGAGCTACAACCACTGTGAGATATCTATTAACACTCTGAGCTATGAACACTGTAAGCTCTCTAAGACTAATATGACCACTGTGAGCTCTCTATGAGAACTATGAGCTATGAGCATTGTGAGCTCTCTAGGACTACTATGAGTTCTCTATGACCAGTGTGAACTATGACCATTGTAAGCTCTCTATGAACACTATGAGCTATGAACACTTATAAACTCATTGTCCATTATGAGCTCTTTATAACCACTGTGAGCTCTCCATGACTACTGTGAGGCATGACTACTGTAAATAACACTATAACATTATTAGCTCTCTATGACCACTACAAAGTCTCTATTACTCTATGAGCTCTTCATGAGCAATATAAGTCATGACCACTGTGAGGTCTTGATTTTAGCAGTCTCAGGGACTCATGGGGATCCATGGAGACCTTTGAGGGTGGGGATAAGCAGGAGTGAAGTCAACGTCATGGACTCCAGGAGTCAGGAGAGTGGCAAAGCAGGCCTGCAGAGTCATTTATTGTAGATGCTGGGCTGCTTATATGCCCCAACATTCCATAAGTTCAAGTGGGAGCTTTTGCTGTGATGGCCTGTTTGGGTTGCTCTTCTCAGTTAGGCGGTTTGGTACTGCAGCAGATTCTAGCTTGGGAAAGTTGCATCCATGTACGTGGCCCATACAGACAATACAAATCTGCCTGGACTATTCCCCCTACATATTCATCCTTTCTGTTTATTTTGACAGCCATCGGAGCCAGAGTTCTTTGCTTTGACCTTGTTGACCCTGCCTCAGAGGGCGTCCAGCATGATGGACCATGCCTGTCTTAGGTTGTCCTGTCTCACAGGATCTTGACCCATCATTGACTATTGACCTTCAACAGACCTCACCTCTGGAAGACATGTCAGAATATGTGGATGTTAGATTAGACCAAGGCCTCATGAATCTTTGCAATCCAAGCTTGAACCACATCTCTAGGGGGACATGGCTTGAATGTTCAAGGGCCATAAGCACCTGTATCATGGTCTTGTTGATGGAGTACTGCTGCCAGATGTGCTAAAGGAGACACTTAAGCAATATAATTAATTAAAGAACACTTTCTCCTATGATAGATAGCACAAATTACAATCTAGAAGGGATTAACCAATCTAGGGATTAAAGGGATTAAAGTTGTTCCAGATTCTGGTTTCAAACACAGTATCTATAGGTAGGGGAGCCACATGCATCATGTTAATATGTTCTATCTGTTGGCTCAAAGTCAATGAGTAATTAAGGAAGGCCTGAGACCAAGGTGCCTTGATGTACTGAGAAATTTGTTCACGAACCTTGAAAATGTTGGAGACCCGATAAGGTGTTAACCATGTGAAGGAATGTCAATGATCACAGAAAGCAAGAGCAAACCTATAGGGACTTAAGGCCAGGTCAGACACCTGTTGAAAATATGTAGCAAAACCTGTAGTGGATTGTGATATGAAATCAATATATTGTCTGTTGTCAAATATCCACTGGGCCAGCTGGGGAAAGGAGGGGGAAACAGCAGGGCCTCGAGGCTCACGGTGAATGGGCGAGCCAGCGACAGGATTACCAACCAGACCCCAGGAATCACGTGAGAAGCAGCAGTGGATGAGTTGCTGTAGATTCAGATGTATTCAGGAAGTGTTTGGGCTTATATGGGGTCAGGTCCAATCAGGTATTGCTATCCCTCTGCTCTGGAGAGCATCCACCAATCATTTAGCTATTTACTATGTGTCCATGTTAGATGGCTACTTCCCATTGGTTGTTCATCCTTCCTTCCCATTGGTTGTTCACCCCTCTAGC
Organism: Typhlomys cinereus; assembly: GCA_023101885.1. Classification (NCBI taxonomy): domain Eukaryota; kingdom Metazoa; phylum Chordata; class Mammalia; order Rodentia; family Platacanthomyidae; genus Typhlomys; species Typhlomys cinereus. Next base: position 2,168,857 of record JALPQD010000349.1, on the reverse strand, counting down.
TGTATGATTCCTATATTGGGACATGTCTGGAGCATGTCTGAACTTGCTCAGGCTTGTCTGTAGCCAGAGCTCCTGGATTTGGGAGCCTGGGCTAGAGCCTCCCTGAATCGATAGTGCCACAATTGTCGATAACCTGTGAGCATATCCAATGTGATGTTAAGACCACACTGAAGGTTGAGGCAGACTTGTGCTTCTGTCTAATCATCATATACAGAGGGCCAATTCAGGAAAAATGGCCAGCTCCAAGACCGCTTTAAGGAGATGATACCAATCATACTGGGTTTGGAGATGCCTGGCCCATTGGTGCAGAACCTGTTCAAAATAAGGGGAGTCAAGGGCTTATTCATTGGCCGCCTTACAAATCATTGAAAGGTCAGCAAGAGGGGTAGGCACCCAAGGCTGTCATCTTGTCAGGTGTCTATGATTTTCCACTGGGCAGAATAAACATATGGGAATCCACAAGGGTGAGCCTGCTGATAGATAAACACAGAGACACCCACAACTCCAGTGGTTAGGACAGGTGTATGTCAAAGGTATTCTGTCATTGTAAAACCATTGAAGTGTATAAGATGAAGGAAAGAATTAAATGAGGTATATCTGAGGAAGTCTTAAATCTAATTGGAGGATGGCATTACAAAGATCTCTCTGGGGGATCATTTCGTATCTAAGAAGTATAGAGGCCATGTCTAAGAAAATATTGTAACTTAATTCTTTTATATTGAATTTAAGATTTTGTAATTTTTTTTTTATGTGTGGTGGTCAGAACTGGTGGTGGTGGTAGTAGCACGTGTGTCTATGTGTCTGTGTGTGTGTGTGTGTGTGTGTGTGTGTGTGTGTGTCTGTCAAGATTTTGTAATTCTTATCTAGGTCCTTTGCCAAAACTTTTTCTTTAAAGTATATGGCCCTTAATATATAAATATAATAGTTAGATTCTATAAAATTTTAAGAAGTTATGACCTTTAGGAATTAGGATTTAGTGAGTAACCAAATCTCTGTATAATTAAGATGGAGACAATTGAAAAACACCTGAATACATGAAGCCTAATTCTTAATTTCTAATCTCTGAGGCTCAATGTCTTTTCTTCTATAGCATGGAAGAAGCATAATATATAACATTTCCTTTAACCATCATCTCTAATTTTCAATCTTCTCATAAACCTAAGATTCCTCAAACCTTCACACCATACTTTAAGATGCTTTTAAGTAACCAAATCATAAAACTCCTATATATAAGCCTTCCCACAAACCTTATGTACATACTTTAACTTTCTAAATAACATATTTATTTCCTTCATATCTTTTTTACTTGATGTTTCCCTGCTGTTTTCACATTAACTATCCCTCAAGAAATGTCTTTTAAAAAAAGCGATAACAGTAGACCTCACCTTTAAAGGAAATAAAGAGTTGAGACTGATTTGGCAATTGTGTAGACAATATACATTCATATATAATCAATTAAAATGTATACTTTGAGGGCTGGAGAGGTGGCTCAGGGGTTAAGCCTCTGCCTTGCAGGTGGAAGGTCCCAAGTTCTGATCCTAGGCCCACGTATAGACGCCAGGTGGAAGCGGGGGCGGCCTGCGTTTCTGGTCCTGGTAGGGCGGAGCCTGTGAATCCCGGGGCAGAGTAAACAAGGAGGTGGAGGCGTCCATGGTGCTTCCCAAATTCGTCCGTGGTTCTACACACACACACACACACACACACACACACATGTATACACACGCATACATGCACAATTGAATAAATAAAAGATTTTTAAAAAAAATATATACTTTAAAATCTAAGATATTGAAGCTCTCAACTTACTTAACTACTTTAGCATTAAGCAACCACAAAATTTGTATATTTAAAGAATATGAACATTACAATATAAATATAAAAGAAAACTTTTGATTTAAGATAAACAGCCTCAAATCTAGCAAACAGGAAAATATAAAGATTCATTGAAATCTAAAAGATTCATTGGAATTTCTTCCTTCTCCTGGTATGTATGAGCTCCCTTCCTTGAGGACAAATCTGCTTTCTAATTCCGTGTTCCCATGTGTACTCCTACTAAGGCAGAACAGGAATTTCAAGCCTCCACCTTGGCCAGACTCCATTCCCTTGAAAAAAACAGAATCTATGTAATCTGGACCTAGCATAGTCTGTTTTTGGGAGATTCTAAGTGCATTTGGGTCAACTCAGGTTCACGTTTCCCTTTCCTTGCAAGGTTTTGAAGTGAAAATGTTAAATAATTTATAAAACTTTCAGATAATTGTAGTACTTTAAAATCTTTTAGAGCCAAATATACAGATTTATTATCACACAAGTCAGTAAAAGTTTTTTAAATTTTGTAGAGACCAGGATATTATTAAATATGGAATAAACCAGCAACACACAGTCATAGGAAAATACCTGTATGTCTGTTTACTACTTTCAGGTCCATCTAAAAGAGACAAAAACAGATAAATTAAGGCTAAAATATCTACCTGTTATCTTGCCTGAAATAGACATTACCTTTGTCTGATGTAAAAGCCAAGAACTGTAAGTTATTTACATATTGAAGACCTTTCTTCCCAGGTAGCTACAAATCTGCAAGGTCACATTCTAATGCCTTCCAAAAAATATGTAAACTGAATCTTGGTGCAGAACAATCTAAATTAATTTGTTCTTCCTTCAGGATTCTTAAAGCAAAGTGGCACAGGGGAGCTGGGGAGATGGCTCAGGGATTAAGTCTCTGCCTTGCAGGCGGAAGGTTCTGAGTTCAGATCCTAGACCCCACATATAGACACTGGCGGAAGCGGGGATTAGGGGGGTGGGCGGGCGGCCTGCGTTTCCAGTCCTGGTAGGGTGAAGCCTGTGAATCCCAGGGCAGAGTAAACAAGGAGGTGGAGGCATCCATGGTGGTTCCCGAATTCATCCGTGGTTCTACACATACACACACACACACACACACACACACACACACACACACATACACACATGCACACACGCATACACGCAAAACTGAATAAATAATAAATTAAAAAAAAGCAAAGTGGCACAGGTCTTCTTGGGACCAAGGGAATGTAAAAGAATATATGCAGGGGACATTGTTTCCTTACATGGAAAGTTCTGCATATCTCCAAGCATTATCTTAGGAACACTGCTCTGATCTAAATGAAGAGCCAGCTTTGATTTATCAGTGGAGCTGGTCTGTTTAACAGCAGACATTTTGTTCTCTGCTTCTTCCTGATTTAACTCTTTTAAGTTTGTCATTGCCATTTTTCTCTGTCAAACACTAAGCTTAACTTCAGGGCAGCTTTTACAAGAGCAAAACTTTACTATACTTTCCACAGACATAAGTCTCTGGCTTGAACTCTACAGCACAAACTTTCTTTCTTGGGCCTCTAAACTGCAAGCTTTCTGATACATGCGCTCTGATTCCATCATTCTCAGAAACCTACTTTTTTGTTGTTTTCTTTCCCTGTCTGCAAGGGAATTTCAAGTTTCTCCGCTTGGGTATGCCTGCTAGTATTCTATCTATCCCCTATCAAGTTTATTATTTCCTTTTTTTCCCCCTTTTCTTCTTTTCTGCTTTAAAGATGATTTTATCTGGAACCTCAAAGAAACTACTTAAGTAAGAGGCCAACACCTTGCGAGGAAAGAGAAACGTGAACCTGAGTTGACCCAAATGCACTTAGAATCTCCTGAACACAGACTATGCTAGGTCCAGATTACATTGATTCTGTTTTGTTTCAAGGGAAGTGGATCTGGCTAAGGTGGAGGCTTGAAATTCCTGTTCCACCTTAGTACGAGTACACATGGGAGCATGGAATTAAAAAGCAGATTTGTCCCCAAGGAAAGGTGCTCATACATACCAGGAGAAGGAAGAAATTCCAATGAATCTTTGTATTTTCCTGTTTGCTAGATATATAAAAGAAGTGAGAGGAATGAGCAAGTTTAATTATTCTGTACTATTGTGGCTTTATTATTTTGGGAATATATGGAAAAACCTTTAAGAATATTTTCATTTGTAGTCCTACTAAAGATCACAATCAAGCGAGATAATCTTTCATGGAAAAAAAATCTATCAGAAAAACAATTGTGATCGATGTAAAACATAAGTAGTTAAAGTCTTAGATGTCATTAAAATTATATGTTGTCTTAAAGTATGCTTACATGTATTTTAAAATGGCATGATAAAATTTTTATATTAGCATGCATTAGAGATTAAACAAAATTGAAGTGGCCACAGATTTTTTTATGCTGAAACACAAGACACACAAGTAAACACAGAACATATAAACATACAAACACATGAACAACATACAATTTACTGGCAACAGGCAGTTGTACAAGTTACCGACAGCTGTCTTAGAATTTCTCTTGAAAGCTTTATCAAAGGTGGGTTAACATTTAGGAAAACTTTATCATTTAAAACAAGATCTCATATTAATTAAGTCCAACAGCTTTGCTTAATTATGAAAAACATTAAAAGCAGATAAAACTTTAAATTTTAGTACCAAAACCAAATTGTTGTTTAAGAAACTTTATATTTAATAGATGAATATATTTATCTAATTTTCTCTTTTTTTCTAGTAAGGAAAAGCACTCTCATCCATAAGTCGGTTCCCATATATTCTCTGGGGATATCCAAGGGGTTAAAACTGCAACCTCATCCCAAAATTCCTCTAGGCCAGCAGTCTTAATTTTGAGGCCTTTAGTCTCTAGGAGAGATTTTAAGACACATATTTGGGGCTCCTTACCGAATGAGGGGAGGTTACCCATTTTTTTTTTAAAGAACAGAGGTAAGACCAAAAGAATAACAGATGAGAGAAGGAATGTATGAGACCCACATTGTGCTTAGTAGGGAAATTCCATCATTCTTAGGCCATGGCCATGAGCTGTGAGTAGGAAAGGGCTTCCATGGAAATCCCAAGTAGGGGCACCAGATGTAGTAGTCTTAGGGATCCACATAGACCCTTGGGGACAGTGATAAACAGGCATGAATTCAACATCACTGACTCCCGGAGTAGGGCGAGTTGCAAAGCAAGCTCTTATGCTTGCAGACTCATTTATTGCAAACATTGGGCTGCTTATATATCCCACCCAATATTTCATAAGTTTCAGTGGGAGATTTTGCTGTTTTGTCTTGTCCAAGTTGGTCCTCTCAGTCAGACGATTCGAGATCAGCACCAGGCACCACAGCAGATTCTAGCTTGGGGAAGTTGCATTTGTGTATGTGGCCCATATAGACAATACAGGACTGCCTAGTCCATTCCTCCTACACTCAATGATCACTGTGAGCTATCCATGACCACCATAAGCTTTCAATGATTATCATAAGCTCGCTATGACCACTATGAGCTATGACTATTGTGACCACAGTGATTTATGACCACTATGACCTTCCTAATTCAACTTTGAGCTCTCTGTGATAACTGTGAGCGCTCTAGGAATACTGTGAGCTCCTTAGTATTTCTTTGAGCTCTCTATGACAACTCTGAACTCCCTATGACAACTGTGAGCTCTTTATGAGCACTGTGAGCTCTCTATGACCACTATGAGCTATCTATGGCCATTATGCATTCCCTATGAGCACTATGAGCTATGACCATTATGAGCTTTCTATGACTGCTATGAGGTATAACCAGTATGAGCTCTGTGATGGCTGTGTGACTACTGTGAGCTCTATATAGCCACAGAGATTTATATCAGCACTAGGAACTATGGCCACTATGAGCTCTCTGTGATCAATGTGATTTATGACCACTATGACCTTCCTAATTCAACTTTGAGCTATCTATGACAACCATGAACTCTCTATGACAACTGTGAGCTCTCTATGACCACTGTGAGCAATCTATGACCACTGTAAGATCTCTGTTACCACTATGAGCTCTCTATGATAACTGTGAGTATGCTCTGAACACCGATAAATATCTATGACCACTGTGCTCTCTCTATGACAAATATGAACTATTACCACTGTGAGCTCTCTATGACCATGGTGAGCTCTCTTTGACCATATGACCTATGACCACTATGCAGTCCCTTTGTACATTATTAGCTCTCTTTCCACTGTGAGCTATGACCATTGTGAGCTCTCTATTACCATTATGGGCTTTGTATGACCACTATGACTTATGACCACTGTGAGTTCCCTATGGCCATTGTGAGCCCTGACCACTATGAACTCTGGATGAACACTGTGAGTTCTCTTTGAGTACTGGGAGCTATGAATACTGTTACACTCTATAACTACTGTGAGCTATGACAACTATGAGTTCTCAATGACTGCTGTGAGTTCTCTGTGAACAATGTGAGCTATGATCACTGAGAGGTCACTATGACCACTGTGAGCTCTCTATGAACACTCTGAATTCTCAGTTACCACATTGAAATCTCTGATGTCTGTGACCTTTCCAGGACCACTTTGGCCTCTCTATGACTACTCTGAGCTATGACCAATGTGAGCTCTCTAAGAACAGTATGAGCTTTGGCCACTGAGCTCTCTAAGACAACTATGAACTATGACTGCTGTGAGCTCTCTAAGACCACTATGAGCTCTCTGAGACCAGACTGTGAGCAATCTATGATCACTGTGAGCTCTTCATGACTACTGTGATCTTTCCATGGCTATTTTCTAGTCTATATAACCACTATGTGCTCTCTATGACCACTGTGAACTATATCTGACTATGACTGACTGTGACCTATCTATAATCACTGTGAGCTCTCCATGACTACTGTGATCTTTCTATAGCTATTTTCAACTCTATGTAACCACTATGTGCTCTCTATAACCACTGGGAACTATGACTGACTATGACCACTGTGAACTATGACTGACTATAATCAGTAAGAACTATGGTGATCTCTGTATGACTACTGTGAACTATGGCCTATGTGAGCTCTGTATGACTACAGTAAATTATGACTAGTGTAACATCTCTATGACCATTGTGAAATATCTGATGATTTTGACCTCTCTATGACCACTTCGAGCTCTGTCTTACCCCTGTTAGCTGTTTGTGACCACTGTAAGCTATCACCACTGTGAGCTTCCTATGACCCCTGTGAGTTCTCTTTGACCACTTTAACACGTTTCATGACTGTGCCTTCTCCATGACCACTATGACCTAAGACCAGCATGAGCTATCACCACTGTGAGCTCTCCATGACAACTATGAGCAATGACTACTGTGAGCTCTCTAGGACCACTATGAGGTAGGACCTCTGTCATAACACTATGAAAATTAGCTCTGTATGTGCACTATGAGGTATGACCACTGTGATAACACTATGAGCATTATTAACTCTGTATGACCACTGTAAGCTCTCTATATCCTCTATGAGCTATAACCACTGTGAAGTTCCTATGACCACTATAAGTTCTCTATGACCAGTGTTAGCCATGAGCACTGTGGGCTCTCTATGACCACTGTGAGCTCTCTATGGCCATTATGCACTCCCTATGACCGCTGAGATCTTTCCTTAGCTACTTGCAACTCTATGTAACCACTATGTGTCTCTATAACCACTGTGAACTATGACCACCATGAGCTCTCTGTGACCACTGTGACATCTCTGAGGATTGTGAACTCTCTGTGACCACTTTGAGTTCTATATGACTGCTATGAGCTATGAACACTGTGAGCTCTCTATGATCATTGTGAACTCTTTATGACAACTCTGAGTTCTCTATGACCACTGTGATTTCTCTATGACCGGTATGAACTATGACCACTCTGAGCACTCTATGACCACTGTTAGTTCTCTATGACCATTATTAGCTATAACCATTGTGAACACACTATGTACATTATTATCTCTATGACCACTGAGTTATGACCATTGTGAGCTCTCTATTGCCATTATGAGTTATGACCACTATTAGCTATAACAACTGGGAGCTATAGCCATTGTGAGCTCTCCATAACCACTGTGAGCTCTCTATGACCACTGTGAGCTATGACCATTATGAGCTCTAGATGACCACTGTGAGCTTTCTATGACCACTGTGAGCTCTCTATGACCACTGTGAGCTCTCTATGAGCACTGAGAACTATGATTACTGTGAGCTCACTATGACCATTGGGAGCTCTCTATGAACACTCTGAGTTCTCTATGACCACTTTGAAACTCTGATTGCAACTTCTGTATGATAACTCTGAACAATGACCATGCTGAGCTCTCTAAGACCAGTATGATCTATGAGCACTGTGAGCTCTCTATGACTACTGTCAGTGTCATAGTTAAGCACAGGTGTCAACTTGACATTTGAAAGTTTGAGCTCTTATACCTTTTTATATAACTAGTGGTTGAGTTTGCCCCAGAGCAAACCTGAAGGAGATTGTGTATCTGATGGAGAAGGCCGGCCTACAATGGGTGGGATTAGGCTCTAGAATAAATCACCGAGAGCTCATTGACAGTGTTGACATCCTTCTGTATACTTGTCCAGACATGCTGATCTGGCAAGTAAAGACTGTTTCTCTCTCTCAGCTATTACATAGAGATGGTGTGGCCAGTTGCCTCGGCCCTGGTGTTGGTGCATAATGTCCCGTCAAGCTGGAATAAAAACTGTGACCAAGAATCATAAGATTTGAGAGTTTGATCATTTGATTTCAAACTTGCTTTGGAATTTGGCAGCGTTCTCAGATGGTACTGGTTTTGGTGAATGATTACAGGGTTCATGAAGAGCAGCAAAACTTGGTACCAAGTGGAAGGCATAGAGTCCTGAAAGATAAGGTGGAACTTAGAGCTGCAGAGGCAAACCTAGACTGGAGATGGCAGAATCATGGGATGTATGCTGAGGGCAGCTGCAAGTGGAAATTCAGCCTGGTTCAGATGAACTTTGCTTTGAGAGCTTTGACCTGAAAACAGGGACTGAGAATGCCTAGAATCTTGAGCCACCTTGATATGTGATGAGCAACAGAAGATGGATCTTAATTTAAATGTTTTCTTATTATGTCAAGATACTTCTGTTTTAAAATATTTAATTTATTTTGATTTGATATACTCTTAAGGTTAAAAATCTCTGAATTTTTAAAATGTTGGAACCGAAGATTTAATGAGAGAACATTTTAAATTTATCTATGAAATGTATTTACATTTTTAAAATAACTTTTAACATCTGTGGGGACAAGGATTGAAGGTTACTGTTTAAAAGCGCTATGTTTCTGTGTCAAGTTGACAAGGGGTGGAGTGTCATAGTTAGGCACAGGTGTCAACTTGGCAGTTGAAGGTTTGAGCTCTGGGAACATTTGTAAAGAATTAGTGGTTGAGTTAGACCTAAAGCAAACCTGCAGGAGATTCTGTAGCTGATGGAGAAGGCCCACGCTATGATGGGTGGGATTAGGCCCTGGAATAAATCAGAAAGATCTGGTTGAGAGAGTTGGCATCCTTCTGTTCACTTGGCCAGTCATGATGGTCTGGCAAGTAAGGACTGTCCCTACCTCAGCTATTGCACAGAGATTGGCCAGATCCCTTGGCCCTGGTGTTGGTGCATGATCACCCATCAATCTGGAATAAGAACTGTAACCAGAAATTGTAAGAGAGAACAAACTCTTGTTCCCTTAAGCTCTTTGATGGTTATTTATCACTGAAACAATGAGCTATGACCACTGTGAGCTCTCTATGACCACTATGAGCTCCCTATGACCAGTATGAACCATGATGACTATGAGCTCCCTATGACCACTGTGAGCTATCCATGACCACTGTGAGCTCTCTAAGGCCATTATGAACTCTCTATGATCACTATGAGCTCCGTATGACCACTGTGAACTATGACTTCTCTGAGATCTGTATGTCCATTGTAAGCTATTACTATGGAGATCTCTGTGACCACTATAAGCTCTCTATGACCATTGTGAGCTATAACCACTATGAGAACTCTATGAAATCTGTTACATCACTGAGACTGTGACCTCTCTACTTTGAGTTCTTTATTATCATTATGAGTAATGACTACTGTGACCTGTCTAAGACTAGTATAAACTATGACCACTGTGAGCTCTCTATAACCACTAGTAGCGATGAGCACTGTGAGCTTACTATGAATATTATTAGCTCTCTATGCCCACTGTGAACTATGAATACTGTGAGATCTCTATGACAACTGTGAGCTCTCTATCACCACTGTGAGCTTTGTATGACCACTATGAGCTATCTATGAACACTGTGTGCTTTCTTTGAACATTATGAGCTTTATAGGACCACTGTGAGAACTCTATGATGACTGTAAGCTCTCTATGACCACTGTGATATTTCTAAGAAAAGGGTGAGCTCTGCATGACCACTGTGATCTCTATAGGAACACTGTGAGCTTTCTATGAAAACTAAGCTCTCTATGACCATTATGAGCTATGGCCACTGTGAGCTCTCTATGGCCACTGTGAGCTGTCTATGCCTACTATGAGCTGTGACCTCTACAAATTCTCTATGACCACTGTGAACTATAGACCACCATGAGCTGTCTGTTACCACTGTGAGCTCTCTGTGACCACTGTGTGCTCTCTATCACCACTGCGAGTTCTCTATGACCACAGAATTATGATCACTGTGAGTTTTCTATGACCACTATGAGCTTTGAACACTACGACCTCTCTATGACCAATGTGAGCTCTCTGACCACTGTGAGCTATGATGAGTATGAGCTCTGTGTGGCCACTGTGAGCTATGGACTATATGACTTCTTTATGAGCACTGTGAAATCTCTCACTACTCTGACTCCTCTATGACCACTTTGAGCTCTCTATGTCCACTGTGAGCTATAACCACTGTGAACTCTCTATGAGCAGTATTAGCTATGTCCACCACATTATCTATGAGCAATGTGAGCTTTCTATCACAACAATGAACTGTGATCACTGTGAAGATTATTAGCTCTCTGTGATCACTGTGAACTCTAACCACTATGATCTCTCTATGACCACTATGAGCTATGAAATCTTTGAGCTCTCTATGGCCACTATGAGATATCTATAACCAATATGAGCTATAAACGCTATAAGTTTTCTATGACCTCTGTGAGCTATGACAACTATGAGCTCTCTATGAAAACAGTGAACAATCTAAGTCCACTGTGACTTCTCTATGATCAGTTTGAGCTCTCTATGACCACTATAAGCTATGACTATTGGTAGATCTCATTTTCAATTATGAGCTCTTATGACAACTGGGAGATATAACCACTGTGAGTTCAATATGACCACTATTAGCTATGACCACTGTGTCCTCTCTTTGAACTACTTTGAAGTCTTTGTGTTCATTGTAAGTTCTCTGTAACCATTGTTGCAATGAGCTATATGGCATATGACCATTGTGGGCTTTCTGTGACCACTATGAGCTATGATCACTGTGGGCTCTCTATGACCACAATCAACTATGACCACTGTAAGCTCTATAAGACCACTGTGAGCTTTGATCACTATTAAATCTATATGACCACTTTGATCTCTTTCTGAACACTGTGAGCTCTCTGTGACCACTGTGAGCTCTATATGAACACTATCAGCTGTGACCACTGTGAGCTCTCTATTACCACTCTGAGGTCTCTATGACCACTGTGGGCTCTCCATGGCTACAGTGAGCTCTCTAGAGCTCTCTATGACCACTATGAGCTCTCTATGACCTCTGTAAGCTATGACCACGATGATCTCTCTATGACTACTTTGTGCCCTCAATGATCAATGTGAGCTTTCTATGTCCACTTTGACCTCTTATGACCATCATGAGTTCTATATGACAGTGATGAGCTAAAACCACAGTGAGTTCTCTGTGACTACTATGAGCTTTCTAAGCTCTGAGCTAAAACTACAGTGAGTTCTCCATGACTACTCTGAGCTCTCTAAGACTACTATGAAATATGAACAGTATGAGCTCTCTATGTTCTCTATGAGCTGTATATAAAAGCTGTGACCTCTCTATGACTACTTTGAGCTCTCTATGACCACGATGATCTTTCTATCACTGCAGTGAGTTCCTATGACCACTGTGAGCCCTCTATTACAGCTATGAGCTATGACCATCGTGAGCTCTACATGACTATGAGCTATGACCATGATGAGCTCTCCATGTCTTCTGTGAACTATGACAACTATGTGTTCTCTATGAGAACTATAAGCTCATATGACGACTGTGACCTCTCTGTAACAACTTTGAGCACTGTATGACCATTGTGAGCTGCCTATGATCACTGTGAGCCTTCTATGAGCACTATGACCTATGACCACTGTGAGCTTTGTATGACCAATATGAAGTATGACCACTATGAGCTCTGTATGACCAATATGACCACTGTGAGCTTTCTCAGACCACTGTGAGCTGTGAACATTGTGAACTTTCTGTGTCCACTAAATCCTGTCTATGGCCACTATGATCTTTGACCACTCTGAGTTCTGTATGGCCTCTATGAGCTCTAAATAAAAGCTGTGTCCTCTGTATGCCTACTTTGAGTTCTCTATGACCACTGTGTTCTCTCTATTATCACTGTGAGATCTTCATGACCACTGTGAGCTCTCTATGAGCACTATGACCTATGACCACTACAAGCTATGATGTCTGTGAACACTCTATGACCACTATCAGCTGTGACCACTGTGAGTTCTCTGTTACCACTGTGAGCTCTCTATGACAAGTATGGCCTATGGCCACTATGAGCTTTCTATGATCAATATGAAGTATTACCACTATTAGCTCTCTAGAGCCACTATGAACTCTCTATGAGCACTATGAGTAATGAGCAGTATAGGCGCTCTATGACCTCTGTGAGCTATGACAACAGTGAACTCGCTATGACAGCAATGAGCTCTCTATAACCCCTGTAAACTCTCTATGAGCACTTTGAGCTCTCTATGACCATTGTGAGTTCTCCATGACGCTGTGTGCTCTCTATGAGCACTGTGAGCCCTCTATGACCATTATGAACTATGAGCACTGTGAGCTATCTATGATCACTGTGAACTATGACTACTGTGAGTTTTCTATGACCAATTGGAGCTATGTCCACTGTGAGCACTCTATGATCACTGTTTCTTCTCCATGACCACTGCAAGCTATCTATGACAACTGTGAGCTCTCTATTACCACTGTGAGAGCTCTATGACCACTGTGAGCTCTTTATGAGCATGATGATATATGACCATTGTGAATATTGTATGACCACTATGAGCTATGGCCACTGTGAGCTCTCTGTGACAAATTTGAGCTCTCTATGACCACTATGAGATCCCTATGACAACTGTGAGGTATGACCACTGTGAGCTCTCTGTTACCACTATAAGTTCTCTATAACCAGTATGATCTATGACCACTTTGAGCTCTCTATGACCAACATGAGATATGACCACTGTTAGCTCTCTATGGCCACTATGAACACTCTATGATCACTAGAAGAAATGAGCAGTATAAGCTCTCTATGACCTCTATGATCTATGACAACAGTGAACCTTCTATGATAACAGAGAGCTTTCTATGATGCCTGTAATCTCTCTATGACTCCTGTGATCTGTCTATGACCATTATGAACTATGACTACTGTGCGTTTTCTATGACCAGTGGGACCTCTCTATGTCCACTGTGAGCTCTCTATGACAACTATGTGTTATGGCCATTTGAACTCTCTATGACCACTGTGAGTTGTCCATGACCTCTGTGAGCTCTCTGTGACCACTGTGATCTTGCTATGATCACTATGAGCTTTGAGCACTGTGAGCAGTCTATGACTACTGTGAGCTATGACTACTGTGAGATATCTATGATGAATGGGAGTTCTCTATGTCCACTGTGACCTCTCTATGATCACTGTTACTTCGCCATGACAACTGTGAGCTCTCTATGACCATTTTTAGTTCTCTAAAACCACTATGAGCTATGAGCACTCTGAGCTCTCTATGATGAACTATCATGACTGTGAACTCTCTATGACCACTATGATATAAGAACACTATGAAGCTCTCTATGAGCACTATGAGCTTCTAATACTGTGAGATCTCTATGACCACTATGAACTCTGTATGACCATTATGAGATATGACCACTATGAGCATTCTATGACCACGGTGATCTTTGAAAACTGTGAGCCCTCTTTGACTACCATCAGCTATGAACACTATGAACTATGACCGTTATGAGCTGCGATCATTGTGAGCCTTCTGTGAGCACTATGAGCTCCCTATGACCTCTATAAGCCATGACCACTGTGAGCTCTCTATGATGACTATGAGTTATGACCATTGTGCACTCTCTAATGCCACTAGGAGCTATGACCACTATGAGCTCTCTATAGCCTCTGTGAGCTATTAACACTTTGAGCTCTCTGTAACCACTATGAATTCTCTATTTCCACTATGAGCTATGACAACTGTGAGCTCTCTATGAGCACTGTGACCTATGACCACTGTGAGCCCTTTATCACCATTGTGAGGACTCTAAGCCAACTATAAGCAATCAACACTGTGAGCACTCTATGACCACTGTGAGCTCTTTCTAACTAGAATGAGCCATGACCACTGTGGTCTCTTTAGTTCCATGATGAGCTATGAACAATGTGAGCTTTATATGATCACTGTGATCTCTCTATTACCAATATGTGCAATGACCACTGTATGCTCTCTATGACCACTATTAGCTATGACAAATGTGAGTTCTCCATGACCCCTGGGAGCTCTCTATGACCACTATGAACTATCACCATGGTGCACTCTCTATGACAACTTTGAGTATTTTATTGCCTGTAGGAGATATTACCACAGTGTAAATTCTTTTTCATTATAAGCTTTCTATGACCATTGTGAGCTATGACCGCTATGAGCTCTCTAGGTCCATGTGAGCTCTCTTTGTCCCTTTAAGCTATGACTGCTGTGATCTCTGTGTGAACACTGTGAGCTATGACCACTATGCACTCTTGATGACCCCTGAGAACCATATGAGCTCTCGATGACCCCTTTGAGCTGTGAGCACTATGCACTCTCTATAATAACTGTGAGCTCTGAATGTGAGCTATATGAGCTATGACCACTGTGTGATCTCTATGACTACTATGAGCTATGATGACTGTGAGCTCTTATTGTCTGAGATCTCTATGTCCAATATGATCTATGATTTATGACCACTGTGAGTAATGACTATTGTGAAGACTCTAAGCCAACTATGAGCTATCAATACTATGAGCTCTCTATGACTATTATGAGCTCTCTATGATCACTGTGCACTATGACCAGCATGAGCCATCTATGGCAACTATGAGCTATGACCACTGTGAGCTCTCTATGGCCATTCTGAGCTATGACTGCTGTGAACTCTCTTTGAACACTGTGAGTCCTGTATGACCACTGTGAACTAGGACCACTGTGACATCTCTATTTCTACAATGAGGTGTGACCAATGTGATCCCTCTATGGCCACTATGACCTCTCTATGATCACTATAAGCTACCACCACTATGAGATCTCTGAGACTTTGTGACCTCTGAGTAGTATGAGCTCTCTATGACCTATGTGAGCTCTGAATACTTTGAGGTCTCTGTGACCACTATGAGCTCCCTATAATAACTATGAGCTATGACAACTCTGAGCTCTTTGATCACTGCAAGCCATTTATGAACACTGTGTGTAATGATCATTGTGATCACTCTAAGCCAACTATGAGCTATCAACATTGTAAGTGCTCTATGACTACTGTCAGCTCTCTCTAACTACTATGAGCTATGATCACTGTGATCTCTTTAGTTCCATGATGAGCTATGACCACTGTGAACTTTCTATAATCACTTGAGCTCTCTATTAGCAATATGAGCTATGGCCACTCTGTGCTCTTTATGACGACTGTTATGTATGACAACTGTGAGTTCTCCATGACCTCTAGGAGCACTCTATGACCACTATGAACTATGACCACTGTGACCTCTCTATGACAACAGTGAGCAATCTCTGACCACTATGAGCTATGACCACAGTGTGATCTCTATGTTCATTATGAGCTATCTATGATCAATGTGAGCTATGACCACTATGTGCTCTTTAGGTCCACTGTGAACTCTCTATGACGCCTGTGACCTATGACTACTGTGAACTCTGTATGAATTCTATAAACCATGACCACTGTGTGCTCTTGATTACCACTGTGATCAATGACCAATATGGGCTCTTAATGACCCTTTTGAGTTTTGAGCACTGTGCACCCTCTGTGACAACTGTGAGCAGTCTATTATCATTCTGAGCTCAGAATGACCACTGTGAGCTATGACCATCATGTGATCTCTGTGACCACTATGAGCTACGGTGACTGTGAGTTCTTATTGTCCATTATGAGATCTCCATGACCAATGTGATCTGTGACCACTCTCAGTACTCTGTGACCACTATGATCTCTCTATGACCACTGTGAACCATGATCACTATAAGTTCTATATGGCAACTGAGAATTATGACCACTCTGAGCTCTCTATGGCCACTATGAGCTATGACTATTGTGAGCTCTTATTGTCCATTATGAATTCTCTATGACCACTGTACACTTTTGATGACCACTGTGATCAATGACCAATATGGGCTCTCAATGACCCTTTTGAGTTTTGAGCACTGTGAACCCTCTATGACAACTGTGAGCGTCTATTACCATTCTGAGCTCTGAATAATCACTGTAAGTTATGGCCACCATGTGATCTCTGTGACCACTATGAGCTCTGATGACTGTGAGTTCTTTTTGTCCATTATGAGATCTCCATGACCAATGTGATCTCTGACCACTCTCAGTACTATGAGTTCTATGTGGTAACTGAGTCATGACCACTCTGAGCTCTCTATGGCCACTATGAGCTATGACCACTGTGAACTCTCTTTGACCACTGTGAGCTCTCTATAAATACAATGAACTAGGACCACTGTGAGCTCTCTATTTCTACCATGCGGTGTGACAAGTGTGATGCCTGTATGAACACTATGACATCTCTATGATAACTATGAGCCATAACTGCTATGAAATCTCTGAGACCTCTGTGATCTATGACCACTCTGAGCTCTCTATGACAAGTGTAAGCTCGGTATGAGCACTATGATTTATGACCACCGTGACTCTCCATGGCCACTATGAGCTATGACCACTCTGAGCTCTTCATTACTTCTATGAGCTATAAGCACTGTGAGATCTCTATGTCCATTATGAGCTCTCTATGACCACTGTGAGGTATGACCACTGTGAAGTATGACCACTGTGAGGTATGACCACTGTGAGGTCTCTAACACCACTCTGAGCTCTCTATGACTCCTGTGAATTAAACTACTATGAGCTCGCTTTGACCATGGTGTGTGGGAACCAGTTCCCCCTCACTCATCCATTCACTCACTCAAACACACAGCTGCTGGCTGTGATGAAAGCAGATTCCAGCCGTCCTCACCTCCACCTCTACCCCCAGAGACTCAGTAAGGGACGGGGAGATTGTCAGAAGCAGACCTCAGTTTATTGGGGGGAGAAAAGGAACTTTTATAGACAAAGGCCACCAAGGCGCAAAACAAACATCCAATTGTATCACAAGGTCAAGACATCCTACAGGTGCTAATGATCAAGTTCAATGTCACTCAGTACAGGGGGCAGGTAGATACCTGAAAGCCAATTAGGGCTCTCTGTGAAGTGGTCAGGTTACGCCCAAGACCCTTGCCCTCAGCGCCATCTTTAGTCCCATGTGCTTGGCCATGCCCAGGGGCAAATCCTGGGCGGGCCCAACAATGGTGAACTCTCTATGAGCATTATCATCTATGACCACTCTGAGCTCTCTATAACCACTATGAGCTATGACTACTGTGAGCTCCGTATCACAACTGTGAGCTCTCTATGGCCAGTATAAGGTCTCTATGACCATTATGAGCTGTGACCACTCTGACCTCTCCATGACCATTGTGTGCTCTCTATGACCATTGTGAGCTTTGACCACTGTGAGCTCTCAATTTTCCTCTGTGAGCTATGAGCACTATGAGTTGTCTATGATGACTGTGAGCTCCAGTTACCATGAACTATGAGCTCTCAATAACCACTATAAGCTATAACCATTGTGTTATCTCTATGACCAATATGAGCTGTGACCATTTGGAGCTCTTATTGTCCATTATGAATTCTCTATGATCACTGTGAAGTATGACCACCGTGAGGTCTTTAAGACCACTGTGAGCTCTCTATGACCCCTGTGTGCTATAAACACTCTGAGCTCTCTTTGACCATTACATCTATGAGTACTGTGAGCTCTCTTTGATCATTATGAGCTTTGGCACTATGACTATATGCCAACTATTAACTATGACTACTGTGATCTCTCTATGTCCATTATGACTCCCTTTGACTAGTATGAGCTATAACAACTGTGAGCTCTCTATGACCACTGTGAGCACTCTATGAGCATTATCATTTATGACAACTGTGAATTCTCTATGATCACTGAGAGCACTCTATAAACACTATAATGTATGACTACAGTTAACTGTTTATCACCACTAATAACTATGACCATTGTGAGCACTCTATGATCTTATGAGTTCTCTATTACCACTGTGAGTAATGACCACTGTGAGCTCTCTATGACCACAATGAGTTATGACCACTGTGAGCTCTGTATCACCACTGGGTGCTCTCTATGGCCACTATAAAGTCTCTATGACCACTATGATATATGACCACTATGAGCACTCTAGGTCCACTGTGTGCTCGGTGTGACCACTGTGAGCTTTGAGCACTTTAAGCTATCTATACCACTGTGAGCTGTGACCATTGTGAGCTCTCAATTAATTCTGTGAGACATGAGCACTGTGAGTTATCTATGACCACTGTGAGCTCTCTATGACCACAATGAGTTGTGACCACTGTGAGCTCTGTATCACCACTGACTGTTCTCTATGGCCACTGTAAAGTCTCTATGACCACTATGATATATGACTGCTATGAGCACTCTAGGTCCACTGTGTGCTCTGTGTGACCACTGTGAGATTTGAGCACTGTAAGCTATCTATTACCACTTTGAGCTATGACCAATGTGAGCTCTCAATTAATTCTGTGAGGTATGAGCACTGTGAGTTATCTATGACCACTGTGAACTCTCTATGACTGGTCACTATGAGCTCACTATGACCATTGTGATCTCTTTATAATCACTATGAGCTATGACCAATGTGAGTTCACTATCAGTAATCTAAGACTTCTGTGAGATATAACCACTGTGGGCTCTATATGAAAACTGTTAGCTTCTATATGACCACTATTACCTCTCTATGACCAATGTGATCTACAACCACAATGAGTGCTCTATGACCATTGTAAACTGTACCTGACTCCTGTGAGCTTTGACCATTCGAAGCTATGACCTCTATGAGCATGACGTCTGTGAGCTATTAGAACTATGCACACTCTATCAACTCTGAGCTCTCTATGACCACTGTATGCTTTCTATGACTACTGTGAATTATGACCACTGTGAGCTCTCTAGGACCACTATGATCTAGACCACTCTGTGCTCTCTATGACTGCAATGAGCTGTGACCACTGTGAGCAATCTTTGACCAATGTGAGCTATCTATGAGATATGATGACTGTGAGCTCTCATTGTCTACTAGATGCTGTGACCACTATGACCTATGACCACTGTGAGCTCTGTATGGCAATTCTGAGCTCTCTATAACCACTGTGACTTCTATTTGAACACTTTGAGCTCTCTGTGACCACTATCAGTGAAGACAAATGTGAGCACTCTAACATGATGCTGTGACCACTGTGAGCTGTCTATGAGCACTATGACCTGTGACCACTGTGAGCTCGCTATGACCACTATGAGCAATGACATCTATGAATTATGAGCATTATGTGACCTCTCTATGACCACCGTGATCTCTCTATGACAACTGTGACCTATGACCACTCTGTGATCTCTAAGTACACTATGGGCTATGACTACTGTGAGCTCTTATTGTCCATTATGAGCCCTCTATGACCTCTATGAACCTGTGATCACCTGAGATTTCTATGACCAGTTTGATCCATGACCACTGTAGGCTCTCTATAACCACTGTCAGCTCCCCATGACCAGTCTGAATTCTATGAGCACTATTAGCTATGACCAGTGTGAGTTCTCTCTGACTACTGTGGGTTATGACCACTGTGAGCTCTGTTTGACACCTGTGAGCTCTCTAAGACTTTTATGAGTTCTTCATGACCACTATGACCTCTGTATGTCCACTATGAGCACTTTATGACCTTTATGAGCACTGTATTACAACTATGATCTATGACCATCGTGAGCCCTCTATCACAACTATGAGCTATGACAACTGTGAACCAGCTATGAGCACTATGAGCTGTTGTTGCTGAATCCCCACTGGGCCAGCCAGGGGAAAGAGGGGAAACAACAGGGGCCTCGTGGGCTCTAGGTGAATGGTCAAGCCGTCAATGGGGTCACCAAACAGACCCTGGGAGTCAGGCGAGAAACAGCAGGCAGAGGACGAGTTGGCTGGAGACCCAGTTTTATTCAGGAAGTGTTTCAGCTTATATAGGGTCAGGGTATAATTAGGTGTTGGTGTCCCTCTTCTCAAGGGAAGTGGGGAGCAACCATCAATCATTTAGCTGTTTACGAGGTGTCCAGGTTAGATGTATACTTCCCAATTGGTTGTTCATCCCTCTTTCCCATGGGTTGTCCATCCCTCTGCCTGTGTGATTCCTCTATTGGGACATGTCTGGGCATATCCGACCTTGTTCAGGCTTGTCTACAGCCAGACCTCCTGGATTTGAGAGCCTAGGCTAGGGCCTCCTTGAATCGATATTGCCACATTTTCAGCCTTTTATTTATTTATATATTTTTTAATGGGGATAATGATAGCTGGGGCAAACCCTAGCCTCTTCTGCTATGTGGAATATAAGTGATGTGCCTGTCTTAGGCTAGACACCACCTTTGTGTGGGGCCATACCTGTCATTGACTACCTGTCATGAGACCATCGCAGAGAAGGAATCATAGTCCCAAAGGGGAACTCAAGCAATGGCAGAAAACAGCACGTTTTCATCAGGGCAGGAGCAGGCTGAGAGACTGTAGGCAGGGCAGGCAGAGAAATGATATAGAAGAGCTGGAGAGACATAAAAATCAGAACCTAACAATTGTAAATTAGTAAAGCGTAGCTTCAGTGGAGGACAGCCAGGCTTATAATGGGTCTCTGGCAGCCTTAGAAATTTCCGAGGCCTGAATGGATGCCATGAGGACCTGGAAAGCAAGCTTTGTTATTTTGGGAATATACGAAAAAACCTGTAAGAAAATTTGTACGAAAGGAAACTTAAAATCTATTAGAAAAACAATTGTGATCGATATAAAACATAAGTAGTTAAGGACTTAGATGTTATCAAAATTATTTGTTCTTATTTTTAAGTATGCATACATGTATTTAAAAACAGCATGCCAAAATTTTTATATTAACGTATAACAGAAATGAAAAAAAATTGAAGTGGCTATAAACCCAAGACACCCAACATGTAAACACAGAACATATAAACATACAAGCACATGAATAACATTTTACTGGAAACTGGACAATTTATCAACAATTGTCTTAAAATTACCCTTGAAAGATTTATCAAAGGTGGATTAACATTTAGGAAAAATCTTATTTAAAACAAGACCTCATATTAGTTAAATCTGGCAGCTTAGCTTACTTATGAAAAACATCCAACTCCTCTATTCCTCCCTCCTGTCTGCCTGGGACAGGACCTGCTGTCCATCCCAAGTGAGTTCCCCCAGCACCCAGGTCGCCACTCATCCCAGCTCCTCCCATCAGCCAACCCGAGCAACATCCAGTCTACCTTGTGCTTCCTCGGGCCATGCCCCAGGTCCTATCCCTTCTGTCCCTCTCTCCCATCTGCCTGAGACAGGACCCACTCTCCATCGCAGTTGAGTTCCCCCCAGTAACCATGCCACCGCTCATCCCAGCTCCTCTCACCAGCTGGCCTGAGCAACACCTAGGGTGCCTTGAGCTTGCATGGGCCACATCCCAGATCCAAGCCGCTCTGTCCCTTCCTAACGTCTGCCTGGGACAGGACCCACTCTCCATCCCAGGTGAGTTCCCCCAGCATCCAGGTTGCCCTTTGTCCCAGCTCTTCCCACCAGCCAGCACAAGCAACACCCAGGCTGTCTTGGGTTTACATGGGCCAAGCCCTGGGTCCCAGCCCCTCTGCCCCTCCGGCCAGCTCGGGACCCTTGCTGGTGGTACAGGGAGGACACACTACTATTCAGAATTCAACAGAGTCCAAAGAAAACTCAAGCAAAGCTCTAGGGTACAAAGGCTTTGCATCTGAAGTCCTCTAAAATCATCCTATCACCTGGGAGAGAATCTTCACTTCCAGCCCAAAGATAAGTAAACCTCTTTTTTAAATCATATTGCTCCTTTCTAGTATTAATCACTGTAAATTAACTTTTCCATACAGCCACCTCAAAAATATATATACAATTCCAGGGATTATACCACTCACCCTTACATATCACCAAGGTACTAAATCATAAAAGTGCACTATCATACTAATATTCACCCTCTGTCTACTTAACCTGACTTAACTGATGTACTAACAGCCTAATAGCCTCATCTAGAAAATAATACTAAACAGACAAAAATACCCAACTCCAAGGCAAACACTAGTAATAACTGGCTGAGAGTAGTAATACCAAATAAATTAGTTCAGTCATAAACACACAGAAACTGAAAGGTCTTAAGAGACAAAACAACAATGTTCAAGTCAAAGTGCAGATCCATGAGAAACAACACCCAAGAAGACCAATCTCCCACCGAAAGAATTAACCCATAATGATGGATTCCAACCAGAACAAATTCACAGAAAATAGCCAGAAAAACCAGACCCAAGATAACGACTTTCAAAGCTTGATCATTATCATGATCAATACTATGAAAGAGTAATTCTGGAAGAAGTTAAACAACTGCAGCAACCACTTTGAACAGGAACACAACAGACACTTGGAGGAGTTGAGAAAAACAATTCAAGAAACAAAAACAAGCATAGAGCAGTTAAAACAATCTCAAGCATAGTTTAAAATGGTACCAAAAGACAAGTTATCTTCAACCCAGAACTCAACAGAGAGCCTCATTAGCAGAACTAATGAAGCAGAAAATAGATTTTCATATCTTGAAGACAAAGTGGGAGTATTGTTGCCAAATCCCCCACCGGACCAGCCGGAGGAAGAGGGGAAACGGAGGGACCTCAAGGCCGCGAGGTGAATGGGCGAGCTGGTGACGGGGTCACCACCCAGACCCCAGGGGTCAGGCGAGAATCATCACACAGACGACAAGTTGGCCACAGACTCAACGTTACTCAGGAAGTGTTTGGGGTTACATAGGGTTGGGGTCCAATCAGGTATAGCCATTCCTCTACTCAGGGGAGGGGGGAGCAGCCACTAATTATTTAGCTGTGTACTGGGTGTACAGGTGAGATGGCCACTTCCCATTGGCTGTTCATCCCTTCTTCCCATTGGTTGTTCAAGTCAAAGTGCAGATCCATAAGAAACAACACCCGAGAAGACCAATCTCCCACTGAAAGAAGTAACCCATTGGTTGTTCATCTGTCCACCATTTGGTTGTCCATCCCACTGCCTGTATGGTTTCTTCTCAGGCTTATCCGTAGCCAGACCTCCTGGATTCGGGAGCCCGGGCTAGGGCCTCCCTGAATTGATAGTGCCACAGAGTATTAACCAGCTTAATGGAAGAGGTTGTTAAAGCCTACTTGAGAGGAATATTCAAGAGTTATGGCACACCTTGAAGAAGCCTAACATGTGTATTCATGGAATACCAGAGCAAGAATCCCAAAATACAACACCTGAGGAAAATTTTCAAATTATCATAAATGAAAACTTCTCTCAACTAAAGAATGAGAAGCCCATCCAAATACAAGAGGCATTCCACACCCCAAAGATATATGACCAAAATAGAAAATCGCCACAGCAAATAATAGTCAAAACACTCCACATTTAAGACAAAGAAAAGGTGCTGAGAGCTTCAAGGGAAAAAAAAAGTCACTTTTAAAGGTAAATCTATTAAAATAACAAATGACTTCTCAATGGAAGCAGTAAAAGGAAGAAGAGGTTGGAGAGACGTACTTCAACTATTAAAATGTCAACCCAGGCTGATATACCCGGCAAAGTTATCCAATATGATTGAGGGAGCAATAGAAGTTTTTTAGCACAAAGACAACTTGAATGCATACATGTCTAGCAAACCCAACCTTCAAAAAATGCAAGAAATGATACTCAAGACTGAAGAAAATACAAGCATATTCAAGAGGACAGAAGAGAAGTATAATAACACGAAAACCTAAAAGCCAAATAATACACTTACAAAAGCCACTAAACACAAAAAATGTCCAGAATTAAAAGTAATTTCTCCATTTTAACATTAAATGTCAATGGAATTAACTCACCGACCAAGAGACACAGATTACAAACTTGGATTAAAAACCACAGCCCATCAATCTACTGCCTGCAGGAGATTACCACAAAAGATAGGCACATCCTAAAAATAAATGGCTGGTCTAAAATTCTGCAAGCTAATGGAACCAGGAAACAGGCTGAGGTAACCATTATGTTATCAAAGTGAACTTCAAACCAAAAAAAAAAAATCATAAGAGACATAGATGGATACTACATTTTAGAAACAGTTACAATTAATCCAAAAGAGTTCACAATATTGAACATATATGCACCCAATATGGGCACCTCCACATTCATTAAGTAAACCCTACAGCGTCTGAATTGAGAAATCAACACCCAAATGATAATTCTTGGGGATTTCAATACCACCCTCTCAATATGGGATAGATCAACAGGCCAAAAGATTAACAGAGACGCATTGCAATTTAATGAAACCCTTACTGAAATGGACACTACAGATCTCCATCAAACTTTTCATTCATGCACCAAAGAATACACATTTTTCTCAGCAGCACATGGAACTTTCTGCAAAATAGGTTACATATTGGGCCACAAAACAAATCTCCACATATACAGAAATATTGAAATTCTAGTCTGTACCCTATCAGAACACTATGGTCTAAAGCTTGACATCCACAACACAAAAAAACAACAGAAAATACACTAACTCCTGGAAACTCAACACCATGATGCTGAAGGAGAATTGGATTCAGAAAGAAATGAAAAAGGAAATTCAAGATTTTCTGAAAGTGAATGATAATGAGAATACAACTTATCAAAATCTTTGGGACACAATGAAAGCTGTTCTAAGAGGTAAGTTCATAGCTTTTAATGCCTACATCAAAAAAAAAATGGAAACATCACAAATAAATAACAACAGTGCAGCTTAAAGCATTGGAGACACTAGAGCAATCTGATCCCAAAAGCAGCAAAAGAGAGGAGATTCACAAAATAAGGGGAGAAATATCTGAAATTGAGATTAGGAAAATGATAGAGAGAATCAACCCGTCAAAAAGCTGGTTCTTTGAAAAAAATCAATAAGATTGACACACCCCTAGCTAAATTAACCAAAGGCAAGAGAGAGAAAATCCAAATTAACAAAATTAGAAATGAAAAGGGAGTTATCACTACTGATACCCAAGAAATCCAGAGAATTATAACATCATATTTCAAAAATGTATACTCTGTGAAATTTGACAACACAAAAGAAATGGATGAATTCCTAAGCAAGCACAGCTAACCGAAATTGAATTAGAAAGTTGTGAATTATTTAAATATTCCTATAACATATGAGGAAATTGATGAAGTAATCTCAAATCATCGCACCAAAAAGTGTCCTGGACCAGATGGATTCAGCACAGAGTTCTACCAGATATTTAAGGAGATATTAACACCAATACTCCTTAAACTGTTTCATCAAATGGAAAA
Organism: Typhlomys cinereus; assembly: GCA_023101885.1. NCBI lineage: Eukaryota > Metazoa > Chordata > Mammalia > Rodentia > Platacanthomyidae > Typhlomys > Typhlomys cinereus. Next base: position 2,143,013 of record JALPQD010000349.1, on the reverse strand, counting down.
GGAAAGAAAACTACCAAAGTCTTTCTATGAAGCTAATATCATCTTAATCCCAAAACCTAATAAAGATATACTTAAAAAAAGAAAACTATAGGCCAATCTCTTTGATGAATACAGATGCAAAGATTCTCAATAAAGTCTTAGCAAATCGCATGCAAAAACATATCAAAAAGATTATTCATGAGGATTACATAGGCTTTATCCCAGGCACACAAGGTTGGTTCAACATACGCAAATCAATAAACATAATTCACCATATAAACAAGTCCAAAATTCAAGATGACATGATAGTCTCTATAGATGCAGAAAAAGCTTTTGACAAGATCCAACGACCTTTTTTGATCAAAACCCTAGAGACAGTTGGAATGAAAGAAACCTTTATCAATATAATAAAAGCTGTATACAATAAGCCAACAGCAAGTATTATACTCAATGGGGAAAAACTTGAAGGATTTCTGCTTTGATCAGGAACTAGACAAGGCTGTCCACTTTCACCACTTCTATTCAATATTGTACTTGAAGTCTTAGCTGAAGCCATAAGACAAGAAAGGGAGATAAAAGGGATTCAAATCGGCAAGGAAGAAGTCAAGTTATCTCCATTTGTAGATGACATGATCATATACCTGAGTGATCCTAAAAACTCCACCAGGAAGCTCCTGGAACTAATACAGGAGTTCAGCAGGGTGACAGGATACAAAATAAACGTACAAAAATCAATGGCCTTCCTATATGCCCAGAATGAAAAAAGTGAAAAATCTCTGAGAGAAACAATCCCATTTACTATAGTCCCTAAAAATATGAAATACCTTGGAATAAACCTAACCAAGGAAGTAAGAGACCTTTACAATGAAAACTTTAAAACTCTAAAGAAAGAAATTGCATAATACACCAGAAGGTGGAAAGACTTCCCGTATTCCTGGATTGGTATTATCAATATCATAAAAATGACTATCCTACCAAAGGCAATATATAGATTCACTGCTATACCAATCAAAATCTCAAAGCAATTCTTTAAAGTGGTTGATCAAATATTCTCAAAATTCATATGGAGGCACAAAAGACCCAGGATAGAAAAACAACACTGGAGGCATCACCACACCAAAACTTAGTCTATACTACAAATCCATAGCTATAAAAACAACCTGGTACTGGCTCCAAAATAGACACACAGATTTTACAAATGGGTGATGGACCCCTCCCTCAGTGAGGTTTCCTACTCTTATTACATTTACCCTTGAATGTGCTATTACAACAAGACTCCAGTTTAACAGCTTTTTGTCTCTGGCCAGGGGGTGACATACAGTGCCCAGCAGAATGGAGTGAAGGGAATTGCAGGAGCAGCAAAACTGCAAAAGAAAATCAACAAACCACAATCGAGAACTTCAGAGACTCTATATCAATCACATAGAACTAGGCCAGCCTAATCTCTCCCCATCCTGGAGCTCAGGGACATTTGCGGAAGAGGGGGTGGTAAGATTGTAAGAGCAAAAGGATGGGAGGAGCAACGATTTGCAAGATTCTCAACAATAGTTGGGGCCAAAGCAATCATAATGGGACTTTGCATGCCCTGCGCAATGTCCAGCGCACTGTTGCCCTCATAAAGTCTAGCATCTGTTAAGGGCACCGAGACCCCTGGAGGCAAGGGATTGACAGCCATAGTAGTGATCTTATGCTTAAGGGGAACAAGAGAAAAGGCTTATGGAAATGCCACTGGGTCCTTATATGTCATCGGAGAGGAGGACTCAGTGGAGAGTTAGGCATACACAATAAAGGACTCTCTGGGAATTGGGGGGGAGGCACTGGGGAAAGGGGAGGGAGAGGAGGGGGTTCGGGGGGAGGAGGGGGGAGGGAGGGAACTGGTAAAAAATTTTAAAATGTATAATTAAATTTTTAATAAAAAAAAAAAGAGTTGAAGACTCACATATAAGCCCACACAATTATAGCCATTTGATCTTTGACATAGGGGCCCATAAAGTCCAATGGAAAAAAGAATAGCATCTTCAACAAATGGTGCTGGCAAAACTGGATGTCCACATGCATGAAGATTAAAACTGGACCTATACTTGTCATCATATACAAGACTTAATTCCAAATGGATAAAGGACCTCAATATAAGGCCAGAGACTCTAAAAACCTTAGCTGAAAGTATCGGAAACTCCCTCGAGGTGATTGGACTAGGCCAACAGTTCCTAGGTGGAAATCCAATTGCACAATCTATACAACTAACACTCAACAGATGGGATCTTATGAAATGAAAGAGCTTCTGTTCAGAAGAGAGATTGTAACTCATGCACAAAGGCAACCCACAGAATGGGAGAAAATCTTCACTAACCACATATCTGATAGAGCTCTAATTATCCAGAGTGCACAAAGAACTTAGAAAACTAAACACTAAGAAAACAAATGGCCCAATTAAAACTGGGCCTTGGAATTTTTTTTTACCCATTATGATTTATTCTCTACAACACTTCATTAAAGAGTTCGATGGTTTGCACTCAGAAGTTACATAGCCAAGAGGCAAGTGTAATACAAAGAATTGGTCTGAAGTCTTTGCATTGAAGGCCATACAGTCTCTTGCTTCAGGGAAGTTAAATGAAAAGGGGGAAGGAGGGAAGAAAAGAAAACGAAAGGAACACATAGCTCCCTAGGCTCCAGAAATCTCAGTAGAAAGAAAGTTAGTGAACTGTGGATGTTAACATATGAAAAACAGATCTTGTGCGAGATATGAAAATTAACACGCAGGACTTTTGTATAGATAGGTTTTTTTTTTTTTTTAATTATAAACAGTAAAATAGATGAACGTCTCAACTACAAGCCTTTCAGGTGGAAAGAGTCTCTAACATGAGTTGTTTTAATATGATGAAGCAAAAAAGTTTTAAGAACCTCACAGTGGAAACAACCCAACACTGACAAACTCTAATGATCAGAGACATTCACTCTCTTTTAGTTCAGGAAAAACAAATACAATTTGTAATTACAGAGAGAATGTCCTAGCTGTGAGTATGATGAGACAAGCCAACTTTCCAGACCAAAAGGCACTCACAGCTAGGGATGAAACAAACTCCATTGTTCTTTACAACAATGGTAGCAACCTTCAGTCAAGCTTATGACCAAAGGACAAAGGAAACACCAGGCAGAAGACAATCCCCCCTCTCCTCTACCCACCGCCCAACCTTATCACTGCTTTGGTCAACGTGTGGAAGGCAGCTCGCAGTCACCTCCCTATGCAAGGCTGCTACACAGACAACCCACACTTGGTGTTTTTCCTGAGAGCTACCTGCCACACATTGCCAGATGTCTGGACACTTCCAAACCGCTTCTTGAGTAGGTCCCACCAGCTAGCCCATTTATTCCTTCCATGGCCAGCTGCCTTTGGCTGACTCCTCTGCAAGAGGACCAGAGTCTTTCCACTGCCGGACTCTGTGGGAGCGTGAGGGAATGTGCAGGGAGTAAGGCTTCTTCACTCCAAAACCACTGAGCCCACTTCAGTGTGGTGCTGGGCTTCACCAGCCCGATTCTTGTGCACTGATTTTTTCCCCATTTCTTGGGTTTTAAAATTTTCTGTTCATTTTCTTAAATGGCAGGAATTGTACCCCACCCTCAATAAAATAAAATACATACTATACACTGGGGAAGACGGCTAGGGCAAGAGTTTTACAGGAGAAACAGCTTGGGGAGCATGGCACTGTGATGCTTACATGACCAGGCTCACTGAGCACACTGAGGGGTGAAGTTTAGCACCATTTTTTTTGCTTTTTTAAATCTTAAGAAATGAAACACAACTTTTAACATGGAACGCTGGAACAGTAATGAGTGTAGCCCTATGTGATAATACTGTTGTACAGATTGGAGGTGGGTGGCTCAGTCCAGAGCTGATCACCCTGACATCAATCCATGGCACCTGAGAGCACCTGCTGTGATGTCTGTTACACAACAGCTGACATTCCTAAACCCCCAGCATCAGAGAACCACATGATCCCTTTATCCATACATGCAAACATGTATTTGAAGGACTTCAGAATGGTGGCAAGGTGGTGCAACCTTGGCGCTCTGATGTCACCCATATACTCCACCCATCCCAGGTCCTCACCAGCAGCACAACCCCCAACTTTCTCAAGAAGGAGGGCAATGTCTAGAACAGCCCTGCCTCCCTCCACTCCTGGCTGAAAGGGAAAAAAAAATCTTTTGACTCAAGTATTTGCCCATTTTGGAAAGCCACACCATCATCACAGAAACTCTGAAAAACAAATTTAAATCAAAACCTGTTTGCTGGGTTAACACCCAATCCACCTTGAGTTCTTCAAGCATTAGCTGGAAGCCAGTGAGCACATCATTCTCTGTCTTTCAGCTGGCCACCTCAGCAGTGCCTTTCACACAGCTTTCAGAGCCTCTCCTGATCCCCCAGCTCTACAAATTTTGCCACCAAGCAGGTGAAGAATGAACCTGCTGACAGCTATTTGGAAGTGGGTAGCAATGGGAAAGGGAGATGTCACGTAACAGTTCCATAAGCAACATGAGCTATTTGGAAATGCACCTTGGAGGGGTGAAGATTCCCAGTATGGTAGGCAAGATAAAGCTTCACCTTGTTTTATTACACAGCTTTGTTCTAGCAGTCCTATTAAGGATGGAAATCTCAAGTCTTCCCCCCTTATAGGCAAATTAGAAAAAGAAATTCCCCTGTTACAAGGTCCCTCAGGTTTGCCTGTAAAAACCAGTCCAGAGATCCTGGATGCTCTATGACAATGTCCTCCTAGAGCTCAACCCGACAGCCTGTTTGCACGCTGTGCATCTGACAACTACATCCAGCTACGTAGGCACTGCCGCTAGAAGAGGGGTGAGGTAGCCGGGTGGTGAGGAAGACGTCTCTCCCGTCACACCTATGCATGGCGATGATGCCAGGCCCTCTGTGGGCATCTGCACTCTATTCTTCAGCAGGCTACATCACAGCTCTGTTCGACAGTAGGAGTCTCGATGCAGGAAGAGGACCAGAGAATCTCGCTGAGTGGAGCAAGCATGGAAACAAACCTTCACAGCTCACTGCACAACAGAATCTGCAATGCCATCCAAAGGGCTTCCAATCCTAGTGTGAGTCTCTTGTTCAGGGCCCTCCGGATTTGTGGTGCCCACATTCAACCCTAACGTGGCGTCTACTCAAAAATCATGGAGGTTGTGATCAACTCTTGGTACGCAACAAACTGGAAGTTTAAAAAAAGTAATTTAAAACAACCTAAAAATGTTTCTTGTTGGTCTCCGTTGCCCACACTGCAGGGGTTTGCGCCTACTTGATCTGGGGAGGCTGCAGGGGTTACTGGGGGTAAGCCTCCATGGATCATCCATTCCAGCTTTCAGTGTGTGGCCCATACACTGTGGGAAATCACCAGACAACAGTCTTCGGAACCTATACAATAATTCTCACTGGTCATGGGGGAGCCCCAATCGACCGGAACCCCAGATTGAGGAAAGGCTGAGATAAGGCTTGGACCCCTCAAGTTCTGTTGCATTCGCTGTAACCCCACAGCCCCTCAGTCGGTGGAGGCAGACTTGGCAATGGAAGTTAGTATCATAAAATGGTGCAGTACTGTTTACAATAGCAAAGACATGGAATCAACCCAAATGTCCAACAGTTGATGAGTGGATAAGGAAAATGGGGTACATCTATACAAGGGAGTACTACTCAGCCATCAAAAATGATGAATTACTGGAATTTGCCGGGAAATGGATGTCATTAGAAACAATTATATTAAGTGAAGTATACCAGACCCAGAAAAGTAAGCGCCGTATGTACTCCCTAATAGGTGGCTCCTAATACTAAACCCACCCAGCCCATCTTGAGACACTCATAGGTAAATCTATGTATTACCTAAAGTAATTGCAAGGATTATGAATGGGAGGGATGGGGTTGGAGGGCCACACCAGAAACAAGGAGAGAAGTGACCATGTTACAGTAGAGAAAATAGGCCTCCATCAAGGACTGCAAGAAAGTAATGTGACACCTAGTTAAGTTCACAGACATTCATTCCTGATCATTTACAACTAAGGGGGTATGAACTCACCAGAAGGAGAGAGCATATAGTCGGGCAGATTAAAAAGTAACCATTTTGCAAATGGGTGATTGACCCCTCCCATTGCCAAATGCCATATGACCCTTCAATTCCACTTTTGGGTATAAGTATTACATCTACCCTTGAATGTTCTCTTATAATAAGACTCCAGTTTAACAGCTTTCTGTCTCTGGCCAGGGGGTGACATACAGTGCCCATCACAATGGAGTGAAGGGCATTGCAGGAACAACAAAACTGCAAAAGAAAATCAACGAACCACTATCCAGAACTTCAGAGACTCTATATCAACCACCTAGAACTAGGCCAAACTAATCTCTCCCCATCCTGAAGCTCAGGGACATTTGCGGAAGAGGGGGCGGTAAGAGTATAAGAGCAAAAGGATGGGAGGAGCAATGATTTACAAGATACTCCACACAAGTTAGGGCCGAAGCAATCATAATTGGACATTGCATGCCCGGCGCAATGTCCAACACACTATTGACCTCACAAAGTCTAGCATCTGCTAAAGGCACCAAGATCCTTGGAGGCAAGGGATTGACAGCCACAGTAGTGTTCCTATGCTTAAGGGGAACACAGGAAAGGGTTCAGGGAAATGCCACTGGGTCCTTGTACATCATTGGAGAGGAGGGCCCAGAGGAGAGTCAGGCATGCACAAGAAAGGACTCTGGGAATTGGGGTGGGAGGCACGGGGGATGGGGAGGGAGGAGTGAGGACAGGGGGAGCAGGGGGAATCGGGGGGAGGAGGAGGGAGGGAGGGAACTGGTGTACCTATTAAGTTTGTATGAGCTGAAATAATAATAAAAATGTATTAAATAAAAAAATAAGCAGAAAATAAAATAAAATAAAATAAAATGGTGCAGTAATAGAAGTAACTGAACTAGGAAGAGGAGGCATCTGCTCCAATGATGTCATAGCCATTGGAGGCCACAGGGGGCTGGGACTGGTCATGCAGCCTTGTGTCAGGAGTAATGATTGTAGAGGGGCGGGGCATGAAGAGTGCCATTCTGGAAACAGAGCTGCCAAGAGGCGATATACTCTGCGTAACTGATTGTTACCTTCTCACTTCGGTACCTGGTCAGTTTGATGGATTTTCTGAATTCACTGGTAATTGGAGCCTTAAAACTGCCTTTCCTGAGCAAGGAGTCTATTGTCTGGATCTGATCCCAGTCTTGTTCCTTAGCAACCTCAGGTAAGTATGTGGCTGTACATTTGATGCCTTTCTCATTGATGAACTCAATCCGAATCCCATGGACCCCTACCTCCCAGTCCAGGTAATCACTGACATCTTCAAAGTTAGTTAGGAGGGAGACAGAGCAGAAGAGTTTGGGCAGCTCTTCTCGAGTCAGGGGGAAATTGGCTGTCCTTAAGTGCACTGGTTAACTTGTATTCCCTGAGTCCTGAATGAAGATTCATAGCTAAGAAGGTCCCAATGCAGCCACGAAGCCACTTGTCCTGCCCTGTCTTCCAGGTCACAAAGAGCGGATAGGGGTCATTGGTGAATCTAGGAAGTCGTGGCTGAGGGAAGCTATAGAGGTGACAGTAGAGTACGTCAAAGCAGTAGCAGCACATCTCTGCAGTCACCACCAGATTCTTGGGTGGTGTTGGCAGTCCCGTTGGCCGGGGGAGAGGGCTCAACGCTCTAGATGCAGGATTCATTCGTGTGATGGGAGAGTTGCCAGGTCCCAGAGTTAAGTCCAATACATTCTCCCGTCCACTGCTGCTGTCCACATGCTGGTGGTTTTGAAGAGGTCCTGAACTAGAGCCGGGTACAGTTGTGGACTGGTTCCCTTGACTGTGCATTCCACTTCCAGATAATTTGGGGTTCTTGACCCCACAACAGCCTGCTGCCAACTTGGGCTCAAGTCGGGGAACACAACGTCTTTTTCCCATCCTGGTCTGGTACTCGTGGTCTGGAATGCTGCAGAACCTGAAAGCAGAAAGTTTATATTCCCAGGAGAACAGCTAGGATAGAGGATGGGCGCTATTTTGTTTCCAGAATGAATTTGCTTCCTTCCAAGTCCATTCCTTCTTCCAGTACCTTTTCTCCTGGTCCAGACGTGGCCGGGGCAGACGGGACCTCTCGTGCTCTGCCTCGTCTTCCTCCTGCTTCATGGAGCCATGCGCCTGGGTGGGGGCTCCCAAGAAAAGCAGGCCCGCGGCGGGCGGGACGCAAGGCGGGGTGGGACCCGGTGGAACGAAAAGAGCCGGCGGGCGAGCGAAGGAGGAAGCGGCGGGTCGGCGGCGGCCTGGGAGAACTAGAGATATTCCCCGGGCGGCTGGAGGACTGAGTCCAGTGGGGACCTGAGTCCTCCCGTATCCCAGCAGCCACCAGAGGCAGTCGGGCCTTGGAATTTAAAAGAAACCTTACCAGGGAAAAAATTGAAATGTCTAAAAAATATCTTAAAAATGCTCTACATCCTATCCATCAGGGAAATGCAAATCCAAAGCTCCCTAAGATACATCTCACCCCGGTCAGGATGGCAAAAATGCACAATACAAACAACACCAAGTGCTGGAGGGGATGTGGAGAGAAAGGAACACTCTTACATTGCTGGTGGAATGCAGGCTTATACAACCACTCTGGTGAGCTGTCTGGAGATTCTTAAAGATATTAAAGATTGAAATGCCATATGACCCTCCTATTCCACTTTTGGGAATAATCCCCCATAAATCAAAAATTCACCTTGATAGCACAAGCACGGCCGTTTTCATTGCAGCACTGTTCACAATAGCAAAGTTGTGGAATCAACCCAAATGCTCAACAGTTGACAAGTGGATAAGGAAAATGTAGTACATTTATACAATGGAATACTACTGAGCCATCAAAAATGATGAATTAATGCAATTTTATGGGAAATGGATGGAATTAGAAAAAAATTATATTGAGCGAATTATCCCAGACACAGAAAATTAAGCACCATATGTACTCCCAAATAGGTGGATTCTAGTACCAAACCCACTTAGAGACACTCAAAGATTAATCCCTGTAATACCTGCAGTAATTGCAAAGTACCAAACCCACTTAGTGACACACTCAAAGATAAATCTCTGTAATACCTACAGTAATTGCAAAGATTATAAGCAGGGAGGGAAGGGGAAGAAGGGCCCCACCAAAAACAAGGAGAGAGGGGATCATGCTACGACAGAGAAAATAGACCACCATCATGGACTGCAACTAAGTAATGAGACATCTGGTTGGGCTTACAGACTTTCCTTATTGATCACTTGTAGCAGATGGGGTATGATCTCACCAGAAAGGGAAGGCATAGAGTCTGGCAATTAGAAGGTAACCATCCTGCAAATGGTCTCCTACTCTTATTCCATCTACCTTTGAATCTACTCTTTTTTTTGTTAGATTAAACAAATTTATTTGTAAATTTCATAACATACATAACTGACTTTAATAGAATAAGTTTAAAAACCACTCAAAGGCCATCTTCTCTAAAAGGGATTTTCCCATGATAGTAACCAGATGTAACCTAGCCCATCTTAACTGGCAAGGGTCAAAATGGAGCTTTGCTGCTCTCCCACACAAATTTACACTAATCTACACACAAGGAAAGAACAACCTTGTTTTGTTTTGAGAAAAAAAAAACTAGATATGAGATCAACCACAACCCAAAGAAAAAAAGCTGCACTAACTAAGTTAAGTAACAGATGATGCTGGTGTGAATTTTTATTTTCTTTTTATTTTTTATGCTGTTACTGTGTGCATTCTCAGCTAGAGAGCTAGTTAACATGTGGTAGAATGAGGACTTATGTGAGGTTCAATATGCACAGCATTTTTCTACTATGAAAACAAGTGCAGTCTAGTTAGAGAAACCAACTGAACTCTTGTTTACACAGCTTAATGACAAGACCCCACCACCTACAAATGTAAAACATTTAATTTAAAAATGTTGACACTACAATATATAAAATAGCTATTATAAATGCACATAGTGTATTCTGTCATGTTTACTTTTTTTTTTTTTTAAGGAAAAAGTTACACTGTGGTTAAGACTTTCATCTTTAACTCTTGAAAAAGCCCACATTCTGTCACAGTGATGTATGGTCAGTCTTAACAGCCCCAATGTTAAACACTTGGATCAAGTCATAACCAGTTTTATTGCAAAAGGACCCTGTACACATTTATCAACTCTAGTACCTTAATAGCTACTCAGCAAGTCATTAACGTACAGAAACATGCATCATGTGAAGCAAGAAATATCACCTATCCCTTCTGCATATTAGTAACTCCTCACTCTGAGCCACAGTGCATCACTGAGGTCTGTGAACAGTCACTTTCGAGTTCATACTGAGTGAAAGATGGAATGACTTAAGTACAAATGCAACATATTATAAACAATTTCTTACAAAAAAGTCACAAATTAAACCAAAGTATTTTACAGAATTTACTATAAAATGCCATAAAAACCGCCTTTACTTAAGCTCTCTCTCCCCGTATCCAGCAAGCCAACCGGATGTCTTTGGGCATGATGGTGACTCTTAGTATGGATGACACACAGATTAGTATCTTCGAACAACCACACCAGGTATGTCTCACGGGCCTCCTGCAGTGCGCCGATGGCTGCTCTTTGGAACCGCCGGTCAATCTTGAAGTCCTGCCTGATATCCCGCACCAATCTCTGGAATTGCAGCTTCGGGATCAGCAGCTCGGTCCACTTCTGGTAGCATAGATCTCGCACAGGGTCATAGTGCCTGGTCTGTAGCGATGGGGCTTCTTCACTGCGGTGGAGGGTGCACTTTTCCTGGCAACTTTGGTGGCCAGCTGCTTGGGACTTATGAGCGGTCTGCTTGGTTCAGGCCATCTTCTCTCACCCCCAGCCGAGTCTCTGGTCATGCTCTCCTGCCCACCCGCCCCGCTGCTGTCCAAGGAGCTGGGAATGCCAAAGGACAGAATGACACTCGCTCAATGAATGACCAAACCACTCTGAATCTACTCTTATAATAAGACTCTATTTTAGCAGCCTTTTATCTCTGGCCAGGGGTTGACATCCAATATCCATCAGGATGCAGCCAAGGGCAGTGCAAGAGCAGCAAGACTGAAAAAAAAAATCAACAAACCATAATTCGGAAAATCAGAGACTCTACATCAACTACTTGGAACCATGCCAGCCTAATCTTTCCCCATCCTAAAGCTCAGGAAATTTTGCAGAAGAGGGGGTGGTAAGATTGTAAGAGCCTAAAGATAGGGAGGAGCAATGATATGCAAGATACTCCATACAAGTTAGGGCCAAAGTAATCATAATAGGAATTTGCATGACCTGCACAATGACCAACATATCATTGAACCCCCAAAGTCTAGCATGGATCACAGGCACTAGGATCCTTAGAGGGAAAGGATTAACAGCCACAATAGTGTTCCTATACTAAAGGAGAGCACACACACAAAAGAAGAGCTCTAGGCGATGCCACTGAGTCCTTACACCTCATCAGAGAGGAGGACCCAGAGGGAAGTTTGACATGCACATTAAAGGATGCTCCAGGAATGGGGGGAGGGGGCACTGGGAGAAAGGGAGGGAGAGGGAAAGGAAAAGGAAAAGATGGGGAGGGAGCAAGGGGATCCAGGAAAGGTTGGAGGGAGGGTATCAACTTTGTATGAGTGGAAGAAATAAAAAATAAAATTAAAAAAAGAAAAAAATTATGAAAAACATCAGCAAGGAAAAGCATCCTCATCCATGGGTCTGGTTCCTACATTTTCTCTGGGAAGATACAAGGTGCTGAAGCCATAGCTTCATTCCAAAATTCCTCAAGGCCAGCAGTTTTAACCTTTAGGCCTTTTGTCTGTAGGAGAGATTTTAAGACACATACTGCTACAGAGACCAGTATCGTCTGAAGCAGAAAATACAGCCAGGAAAGAGGGGGAGTCAAGAGTTACAGGAAGAAGAGGAGAGAAGAGATGTCGGCAGGGGATGGAGTCCCCCCCCCCGGAACTGTTAGCCCTGTGCAGAGTTCTCAACCTGGGAGGGGGAGGGGAGACATGTGGAGGAAGAACAAAGGGCTATTTTGGGTTCTCTCCCCCAGTTTCATTGTAGCAACTAATCACTTCCTCAGTGGATGATTCTTTAAGTCTTTTATGATGCCAAAGAGGATGGGAACAAAGGGGTGGGAGGCATATGGTCTTCCTGGACTTCCTTCTTATGGGCCAAGAAGAGCAGTTCTATTTGGATCTGTGGCTCCCATACATTTTTTAGAGAAATCCAAGGAACTAAGATTAAAGTTTCCTCCCAAAAATCTAAGTCCTTTGGTTTCACTTTGATCCTATGTAAGCACAGTAGAGCCTTAAGAAACAGTCAGCTGGGGTGCCTTCTGATGGGGCAGTAAGTTCCATATAATGGAAAGGAAAGGTTCCCTAATGGAGCAGAGATGACTAGGAGGTGAGCAGACAAGGCAAAAAAGCACAGAAAATAAAAAGCAATGACTAAAACCAAGGTCAAAGTGAAAATAACTTCTAAAAGGGTAGCCAATGTCCAAGGAGAGACCTAGTGCAGGACATATGCAGAGATGTTTTGGATCTAAGTGTCCTGTGCTTAGCGAGTGATTCCAGGGGTTCATTACTTCTCGGGGCCATATGCCCCCAGTCAGAGCGATTCAATATATTCAAACCTGGGCTTCGAGTTATGAGGGAACCGATTTCTCATGTGAACTCACCTGGAAAAGTCTTGGTTTAGAGGGACTCTTTGATCATGGAAAAATCAAACGAGCAATTGTGTTCCTAATCTTAGAGCACAACAATGGACAAACAGGGAAAGGGGAAAAGAAGGAGGCTACCTACTCACCTTCAGGCACCATAAGGGCTGCTCCTCAAACTTTACTGGAAAGGGTGTCTTGTCTACACCGAAGGCAGCATCAACCCAAGTGGAGCATTAGATGTTGCCAAATCCTCACCAGGCCAGCCGGGGGGCGGGGGGGAAAGAGGGGAAACAGCAGGGGACTTGTGGGCTCAAGGCGTGAGCTTGAGGTAAATGGGTGAATGGGAGTCAGGTGAGAAGCAGCAGGAAGAGGACAAGTTGGCTGTAGACTCAGCTTTATTCAGGAAGTTTTGGGGCTTATATAGTGTCAGGATCCAATCAGGTGTTGCCATCTCTCTGTTTAGGGGAGGGGGGCAGCCATCATTTAGCTATTTACTAGGTGTCCAAGTTAGATGGCCGCTTCCCATTGGTTGTTCATCCCTCCTTCCCATGGTTGTCCATCCCTCTGCCTGTATGATTCCTCTATTGGAAAATGTCTGGGGCATATCCAATTTTCTCAGTCTTGTCTGTAGCCAGACCTCCTGGATTTGGGAGCACAGGCTAGGTCCTCCCTGAATTGATAGTGCCACAAGCTATGATGACGTTTAGCTCTTTGTGACCATTATGAACTCTCAATGACCACTGTGAGCTATGGGCACTTGAGCTTTCTATAACAACTTTGAGCTCTCTATGACAACTTTGAGTTGTCCATAACTACTGTGCGTGCTCTGTGAGCAGTATGACCTATGTCCATATTGAGTTCCCCTGAACACTATGAGCTATGACTACTTTGATGTCTTTATGACCGCTATGACATGTGACCACTGTGAGTTCTCTATGTCCGTTATGAGCTCTCTATGACCACCATGAGCTATGACCACTGTGAGCTATTCATGACCATTATGAGCTTTGACCCCTGTCATCTCTCTATGACCACTATGAACAATAACCATTAAGAGCTCTCAATGGTATCTATGAGGTATTAGAATTAGGCACATTCTATGCCAACTGTGAGCTCTCTATAACCACTGTGAGTGTTCTATGGCCACTGTGAGCTATGACCACTGTGTGATCACTTTGACCACTAGGTGCTATGACTACTGTGAACTATAAGCTCTCCATGACTACTGTGAGCTGTGACCACAGTGAGATCTCTATTACCAGTATGATCTATGACCACTGTGAGCTCTCTATGACCTCTAAAAAACTCTCTATGCAAAGTAGTAGCTCTGAACGTTGTGAGCTCTGTGTGATCACTATGAATTATGACCACTGTGATCTTTTTATCACCACTTTGAGCTATGACCACTGTGAGCTCTCTATGGCCACGATAAGCTCTGTCTGACCATGACCAGTATGATTTATGACCACTGTTAGCTCTCTACCACTACTATGAACTATGAACATGAGCTCTCAAGGATGATTATGAGTTCTCTATGACCGCTGTGACCTATGACCACTATGAGCTCGCTATGACCACATTGACATGACCACTGTGACCTCTCAATGGTCTCTGTGAGCTATGACCATTATGAGCTCTATATGCTCACTATGATCTATGACCACTGTGATCTCTCTTAGAGCACTGTCAGCTGTCTATGACAATTATGAACAAAAATCATTATGAGTTCTGTATGTCCATTAAGAGCTTTATATGTCCATTGATAGTTAGGACTACTGTGAGCACTCTATGACCCCCTGTACCTCTCTATGAACAATGTGATCTGTGACTAATGTGAACTCTTTATGACCAGTATGACCACTGCAATGTCTTTATGTCCATTTTGATCTATGGCCACTATAAGCTATCAATGACTACCGTGAGCTTTTTTTGACCACTATGAACTATGCCCATTGTGAACTCCTTACTTCCTCTAATCTCTATGACCTTTGTAAGCTATCATTGTCCATTATGTGCTGTCTATAACCACTGTGAGCTATGAGCACTATGAGTTGTCTATAGCAATGGTAAGCTCTCTATGACCACTAATATCTATTACCACCATGTGATCTGTGTGACCACTATGAGTTATGAGTACTTTGATATTTTATTGTTCATTATGAGCGCTATTACCACTGTGAGCTGTGACCACTTTGAGCTCTGAATGATCACTATGAACTATGAACTCTGTGATTTCTCTATGAGCACTATGAGCTTTCTATGTGCACTATGAGCTATGATCACTATGACTTTCTATGAGAACTATGAGGTATGACCACTGTGCGCTCTTCATGTCCACGATGACCTATGGTTACTGTGAGCTCTCTATGGTCTCTGTGACCTCTCTATGACCACTGTGAGTTATGAACACTGTGATTTCTTCAACACCATGGTAAGTTATGACCATTGTGTGCTGTCTATACCGATTATGAGTCCTCTATGACCACTGTTAGCTTTGACCAATGTAAGCTCTATGACCACTATGAACTATAACCACTGTGAGCTCCCTACGACCACTGTGAGTTCTCTTTGAGCATTTTATGCTCGCTATTGCCACTGTGATCTCTCTATGACTACTATGAGATATTACCACTGTGAGCTCTTTATTACTTCTATGAGCTATGAGCACTCTGAGCTCTCAATTTCCATTATTAGTTCTCAATGATCACTATGATGTATGACCACTGTGTGCTCTGTATGTCCACAATGTGCTCTCTATGAGTCCTGTGAGCTATGATTACCGTGAGCTCTCTATGACTACTATGAGATATGACCACTGTGAGATCTCTAGGTCCATTATGCACTGTGTATGACCACTATGAGCTTCGATCACTGTGGCCTATTTATGAAAACTATGCAATATTATCACTGTTAGGTCTCATTTTCCATCATGAGCTCTCTATGACCACTGTTAGCTCTGACCAATGTAAGCTCTGTGACTACTATGAGCTATAACCACTGTGAGCTCCCTACATCACTGTGAACTCTCTTTGAGCATTTTATGCTCGCTATGACCATTGTAATCTATCTTTGATCACTATGAATTATGATGAGTGTGAGGTATCTATCACCTTTATGACTCATGATGACTGTGACCTCTCGATGACACTGAGAGCAATGACCACTGTTACCACTCATTGTCCATTCTGAATTCTCTATGTCCAGTAGGAGCTATGACCACTGTAAGCTCTCTATGACTACTAGAAGCCCTCTATGACCATTATGGGGTCTGTATACAACTAAGGGCTAAGGCCAATGTGAGTTCTCTATGAACACTAGGACCTATGACTACTGCGAGGTCTATATGACAACTGTGAACTATGACCACTGTGAGCTCTTTATGACCACTATGAGCTTTCACCGCAGTTACATCTTTATGTTTACTATGAGCTATGGCTCCTGTGATCTCCCTGTGAGTATTATGACCTATGAGCTCTTTATGACGACTATGAGCTCTTTATGACCACTATGATCTCTCTATGACAATTATGAACTCTATATGACAATAAAGAGATATGACCACTGTGATCTCTTTGTGAACACTGTGATCTATAATCACTCCTAGTGCTCTATGAACACTATGAACTCATTACGATAACTGTGAGCTCCCAATCACCACTATATGCTCTCTATGACCACTGTAACATATAACAATGTGAGCTCTCTATGATCACTATTATTTATGACCACTGTGACCTCTCTAACATCATTATTAGCTATGACTACTGTGAGCTATGAACAGTATGAGCTCTCCATGACAACTATGAGCTCTCTATGACTACTATAAACTACTGTGAGCTTTCTATGACCACTCTGAGTTCTCTATGACAACTGTGATCTCCCTATGACATAAGGTATGACCACTATGAGGTCTTCATGTCAACTTTGATCTATGACCACTCAGAGCTCTCCAAGTCCATAATGAGTGATTCTATGACCACTATTAGCTATGACAACTGTGAGCTGTCTATGATCACTGTGAGCTATGACCACTGAGAGCTCGCTATGATAAGTGTGAACTATGACCACTGTAAGTTTTCAGCGAGCTCTGTGAGCTGTAAGCATTATGCAGTCTCTATTGCAACTGTGAGCTCTTTATGACCACTGTGAGTTCTCTATGACCGCTTTGAACTATGACCACTATGAGTTATCTATGATATATGACCACTATTAGCTTTCTATCACAACTATGACCTATGTAAATTGTGAGTTCTCTAAGTCCATTATGAGCTCCCAATGACCATTGTGAGCTATGATCACTGTGAACTTTCTATGAATACTATAAACTCTATGACCACTGTGACCTCTCTATCACCTCTGTGAGATTTCCATGACCACTGTGAGCTATGAATATTTTAAGCACTGTATGACCACTATGATCTATGACCATTGTGAACTCTCTATGTACATTACAAGCTTTCTATAACCACTGTGTTCTATGACCACTGTAAGCCCTCTTTGAACACTATGATTTATGAGTGCTGTGAACTCTCTATGACCTTTATGAGCTATAAGCACTGTGAGCTCTCTGTGACCACTGTTACATATGACCATTGTGAACTCTCTGTTACCAGCATAATTGATGACCAATGTGAACTCTCTGTGACCACTATAAACATTGACTACTGTGAGCTTTATTTGGCCAATATGAGCTATGATGATTTTAAGCTCTCTATGACCATTCTGAGTTATAACCACTGTGAGCTCTTTTTTTCCACAATGAGCTCCCTATGACCACTATAAGCTATGACCATTGTCAGCTCTAAAAGGCCACTGTGAGCTATGATAACTGTAAGCTTTCTCTGACCATTATGAGATCTGTATGACCACTATGAGCTCCCTATTGCCATTATGAGTTCTCTATGACCACTATGAGCTCTCTAGAAACATTGTGACTTCTCTATAACCATTATGAGCTCTCTATAACAACTGTTAGTTCTCTAACTACTGTGAGTTCTCTATGAGCAATATGACCTATAATAAATGTTAGCTCTACATGACCAATGCAAGCTCTCTATGACCCATGCGAGCTCAGACCACGGTTAGCTGTTTTTGACCACTGTACGGTATGACCACTTTAAGGTACGACCATTGTGTGATCTTTATGACCACTATGAACCATGGCCAGTGTGACCTCTCACTGTGCACTATATTCTGTCTATGACATCTGTGAACTATGACAACTGTGAGTTCTCTATGATCACTGTGATCAGTGACCACTATGATCTCTCTATCATTAATATGAGCTATGATCACAGTGAGCTCTATATAATGATTATGAGTTCTCTATAAGTATGACATATGACTGCTGTGAGATTTCTATGACTACTCTGAGCTATGAACACTGTAAGCTCTCTCTGACCACTGTGAGGTCTCTATGATTACTGTGAGATCTTTATGTCCATTAGGAGCTTTCTACGATCACTGTGAGCTATGACCACTGTGAACATTCTATGACCATTGTGAGCTATGACTACTGTGACCTCTCTATGATCACAAGGCGCTATGACCACTGTTAGCGCTCAATAACCACCTTGTGCTCTCTTTGACCTCTGTGACGTCTCTACGACTACTTTGAGCTCTCTAAGACCACTGTCAGCTCTGTATGAGCACTCTGAGTTTTCTATGAGCATTATGACCTATGAACATTGTTTGCTCTCTATGATCACTATGAGCTATGACCACTGTGAGCTTTTTATGATCATTATCATCTATGAGCACTGTGCGCTCTCTTTGACCATTGTAAGCACTACATATACATTGTGATCTATGACCACAGTGAGGTCACTTTGAGCACTATGAAGTATCTACCAACACTCTGAGGTCTCTATGACCAATATGAGCTATCTTTGACCACTGTGACCACTCTATAAGCACTATGACCTATCAGCACTGTGAGCTCTCTATGACCATCATGAGATGTCTATGACCATTCTGAGTTCTCTGTGACCTTTGTGAGAATTCTATCATCACTATGAGCTCACTATGACCACTGTGACCTCTCTATGACCACTTTGATGGCTCTATGAGAACTATGAGCTCTTTATGACCACTATGAGCTCTTTATGAGCACTATGACTTATGACCACTCTGAGCTATCTATGGTCACTATGAGCTATGGACACTGTGAGATCTCTATTACCACTCTGAACTCTCTGTGAATTCTGTAAGCTTTCTATCACCACTATGAGCTCTCTGTGACCATTATGAGCTATGACCACCATTAGCTCTCTGTGATTACTAGGAGCAGTGATCACTATCAGCTGTCTATAAAAACTGTGGGCTCTCTATAAACACTGTGGCATCTCTATGAACACTTTGACTTCTCTATGATGATGGTGAGCCTCTGTGACCACTGTGATCGCTGTGTTGAAACTGTTAGATCTCTGTGACAACAGTGAATTCTCTGACTACTGTGAGCTCAATATGAATACTATGTCTAGGAGATCTACGACCACTATGAGCTCTCTATAAACACTGTGTTCCATCTATGAACTCTTTGCATTCTCTATGATCACTATAAGTACTCTGTGACCACTGGGAGCTGCCTATGACGATTGTGAGGTCTCAATGACCACGTAGAGCTCTAGATGTCCACTGTGAGTACTCTATGATCATTGTGAACTCTATGACCTCTGTGAGCTCTCTATAACCGATATGAGTTATGAGCACTGTGAGCTATCTATGACCACTGTAAGTTATGACCACTGTGATCTCTCTATGGCCTCTATTAGCACTCTATGATCACTAGGAGTTATGATCAATGTCAACTCTCTATCACCACTATGAGCTATGACCATGGTGAACTCTCTATGAACATTATGAGTTATAACCACGGTGAACTCTCTTAGACCATTATGAGCACTTTATGGCCACTATTAGCTGGTATAACTGTAACCTTTCTAGGACCACTTTGAGGTATTTATGACAACTGTGAACTCTCTACATCCAATATAGCTCTCTATGAGCTATACGACATATGTCCATTATGATCTCTCTATGATCACTGTCAGCTATGACCACTGTAAGATCTCTATGACCACAGTGAGCTAGGACCACTGTAAACTCTGTATGTCCACTATGAGTTATCACCACTATGAGCTCTCTGTGAACACTGTGAGCTCTATATGACCACTATCAGCTATGACCATTGTAGGTACTCTATGACCACTATGAACTATGACCACTATGAGCTCTCTATGACTAATGGGAACTCTCTATAACCACTATGAGCTATGAACACTGTGAGCTCTTTAGGACCACTATGAGCTATTTGCCCTATGGACACTCTATGGCCACTGTGAACTATCACCACTATGAGCTCTCTATTGCAGTGATTTCTGTATGATCACTGTGAGCTATCTATGACCACAGTCAGGATTCTGTGACCAGAAATCTGTGAGCTCTCTATGAATACTATGAACTATTACCACTGTGAGATCTCTATGACCACTATGAATTAGGAGCAGTGTGAGCTCTCCATGACCACCGTGTGCTCTGATCACTGTGAGCTCTCTCTGACCACTATGAATTGCAACCACTGTGAGCTCTCTATGACCACTGTGAGCTATGACAACTGTGATCTCTCTATGGCCACTATGAGCTCTCTATGACTCTTATGAGCTATGGCCATTTTAAGCTCTCTATGACCTCTGTGAGCTATGAAAACTGTGAGTTCTCTATGACACCTGTGACCTCTTTGTGACATCCTTGAACCCGTATGACTGCTCTGAGTTCTCTATGATCACTATAAGCTCTCTATGAACACTATGAGCTATGACCACTCTGAGGTATTTATGACCATCATGTTCTATGACCACTCTGAGCTCTCAGTGTCCATTATGGGCTGATTATGCCTACTGTGAGCTTTGATCACTGTGAGCTCTCTATGTAACTATGAGTCCACTATAACCACTGCCAGATTTCTAGGACCACTTTGACCTATGACCACAGTGAGCTTTCTATGACCACTAGGAGGCATGACCACTAGGATTTCTCAATGTCCACTATGGTCTAGGACCAATGTGATTCCTCTGTCACTACCATATGCAATGACCATGGCAAATTCTCTATGATGATTTTAAGTTGTTTTTGGCCACTGTGAGCTATGACCCTTGTGAGCTCTCTATTACCAATTTGATCTATGACCACTATGATCTCTTTATGACCACTGTGAGCTCTTTTATGATCATTATGAGCTGTGCATGACCACTATGAGGTATTAACACTCTGAACTCTATGTAATCACTACCAGTTGTGACCAGAATATGCTCTTTATGTACACTATGATCTATGGCTCTGTGAAATCCCTATTCCCACTATGAACACTATAGAATACTATGAGCTATGACAACTGTGAGCTCTCTATTACCACTTTGAGCTATGACTACTTTGAGCTCTCTATGACCACTGTGAGCTATCTCTACTCTGAGCACTATATGACCACTGTGAGCTTTGACCACTGTGAGCTCTCTGTGACCATTATGAGCTATTGACAGTGTGAGCTCTCTGGGACCACTGTGAGCTATGAACACTGTGAGTACTCTATGACCTTTGTGAGCACTGTATGGCATCTATGAACACTCTGTGTCCACTAGAAGATATGTACACTGTGATCTCTTTATGATCACTATGAGAGCTATGACCACTGTGACTTCTCTGTGGCTACTTTGAGCTCCTTATCACCACTGTGAACTCTCTATGACCACTTTGAGCTCTCTGTGAGCTATACCTATGAACATTGTGAATTCTCTATTACCACTGTGAGCTATGACCATTGTGACCACTCTATGACCAATATTTTTGCAGTTCATCTGGATAGTTGCTGATAAATGACCGTCAAACAGCTTAATGGAATAAGGGTTTATTCTCTTACGATTCCTGGTTACAATTCTCCAGCTTGATAGGAGAGCATGCACCAACACCAGGGCTAAGGGAACTAGCCTTGCCATCACTGCATAATAGCTGAGAGATGGACAATCCTTACTTGCCAGACCAGCACGTCTGGCCAAATGAACAGAAGGATGCCAACACTCTCAACCAGCTCTCTGTGATTTATCCAGGGCTTAATCCCACCCACCATGGGCTGCGTCTTCCCCATCAGCTAGACAATCTCCTTCAGGTTTTCGCTGGGCTTATCTCAACCATCAACTCTCCACAACTGTGCCCAGAGCTCAAACCCTCAACAGTCAAGTTGTCATCTGTGCTTAACTATGACAAATATGAACCATTACCTCTGTGAACTCTCTATGCCCACTGTGAGCTCTTTATGACCACTGTGAGGTATGACCACTGTTAACTATAAATGACCAGTTTGAGCTCTCTATAATTATTGTGAGCCCCCTGCAAATACTGTAAGCTGTCCATGACCACTACGAGGTCTTTATGACCACTATGAGCTATGACCTATGTGACCTTTGCATGGCCATTTTCCATGCTTTATGACCACTGTGAGCTCTACAGGACCACTATGAGCTATGAACACTGTGAGCTCTTTATGAAGACTGTGAGCAATGAGCACTATCAATTCTCATTGTGCATTATGAACTCTGTGATGACTGTGAGCTATAACCACAGTTTACTCTTTATGACTACTGTGAGCTATGACAACTCTGTGCTCTTTATGACCATTATGAATCCTCTAGGATAACTATGAGTTATGACCACGATAAGATTTCTATGACCACTGTGAACTAGAACTACCGTGAGGTCTCAGTGATCACTGTGAGCTATGACAACTGTGAGGTACCTGTGACCACTGTGACCTCTCTGTAACAACTGTGAGCTCTGTAAGCCCACTATTAGAGTTCTATGATTACTATGATCTATGAGCACTATGAGCCATCTATGACCTCTCTGAGATATGACAAGTATGAGCTCTCTATGACAAGTGAGCTCTCTCTGATCACTATGACATTTCTATGACTACCTTAAGCTCTCTTTGACCACTGTGAGTTCTCCATCTCTCAGTGACCACAGTGAGCTCTCTATGACCTTGATGATCTATGAGCACTGTGAGCTCTCTATGATCACTGTGAGCAATGACCACTGTGAGCTCTCTATTACCACTTTTAGCTATGATCACTGTGAGCGCTCAATGACCAATGTGATCTGTGTATGAAAACTATGGGCTATGAGCACTGTGAACTCTCTATGACTATTGTGAATAATGACCACTGTGAGCTCTCTATGATATCTATGATCACTACTATGAGCAGTGACCACTGTGAGTTCTTTCTGACCACGAGGAGCTATGATTCCTGTGTGTTCTCTAAGACTACTATGAGCTAAGCCCACAGTGTATTCTTATTTTGCATTATGAACTCTCTATGACCACTGTGAGCTAGGACCACTGTGATCTCTTTAGGACAATTATGAGTTATGACAACTGTGAGCTCTCTGTGAATGCTATGAGCTATGAACACTGCAATCTCTCTGAGGCCACTATGAGTTCTCTATGATCACCATGAGCTATAGGCACTATGGGCTCTCTATGACCTCTGTGAGCTATGGAAACTATGAGCTCTATATGACAACAGTGAACCCTTAGTGATCACTATGACCTCTCTATGATCTTGTAGAGCTCTTTCTGACAATTGTGAGTTCTCAAAGACCACTTGGAGCTCTTTTTGATGTCTGTGAATGCCCTATGACCACGATGAGCTATGAGCATTATGAGCTCTCTATGACCACTGTGAGCTCTCCATGACTAATGGGAATACTCTGTGAACATTGTGAGTTTTCTATTACCACTATTAGCTGTGACCACTTTGAACTATGTCTACTGTGAGCTATGACCACAATGAGTTCTGTAAGACCTCTGTAAGCTATGACAACTATCAGCTCTCTATGAAAAATATGAGCTCTTTATGCCCACTGTGATCTGGCTGTGATGACTTTGAGCTATATATGACCACTGTGAGCTGTCAATGAGCACTATGACTGTGACCACTGTGAGCTCTCTGTGATCACTATGATCTATGACCACTGTGAGCTCCCTAGGATGACTATGAGTTCTCTTTGACATCTGTCATCTATGGCCAATATGAGCTCTCTATGACAACTATGATCTTTGACTACTTTGAGCTCTATGAGCAGTATTATGTATGACCTCTGCGAGCTCTCTTTGACCACTATGAGCTCTCCATGACTACTTTTTGCTCTCATGATAACTGTGACTTCTTCATGAGCACTTTGAACTCTCTAGGAGTACTGTGAGCTCTTTATGAGCATTGTGAGATTTATATGAGAACTGTGAGCTTTCTATGTCCACTATGAGCTATGACCACATGGAGCTCTTTACGATCATGTGAGTTCTATAACCACTGTAAGTTCTCTTTGTGACAGAGTGCTATGACCACTATGAATTCTGTATAATTACTGTAAGATATCTATGATCACTGTGACCTCTCTAATATCAATGAGAGCTCTCAATGGTCACTATGATCTCTCTATGATCACTAACTATGACCACTGTGAGTTATCTATGACCACTTTGGGCTCTCAATGTCTACTCTGAGGTATGAGCACTGGGAGCTCTCTATAATCACTATGAACTCTATATGAACACTGTGAGCTCTCTATTACCACTGTGAGCTGTCTATGAGTACTTTGAGTGCTCTATGACCACTGTGTCCTCGCTATGATCACTGTGAGAGCTCTATGAGCACCATGATCTATGACCACTGTGAGCTCTCCATGACAATCACGAGTTCTCTATGACCACTCTCAACTATCTATGACAACTGTGATATATCTATGCCCTATGTGAGCTCTCTATGACCACTTTGAGCTATGACCACTGTGAACTCTCTATGACCACTATGAGCTATATCTACTGTGATGTATCTTTGATCTCTGTAAGCTTTCTCTTACCACTATGGGCTATGACAACTGTGAGCTCTCTATGACCACTGTAAGCTCTCAATGACCATTATGAGCAATGAGCACTATGCACTCTTTATGACCACTATGAGCTTAATGACTGTGAGCACTCTATGACCACTGTGACTGATAACCACTGAGTCCTTCATGAGCATTATGAGCTCTCCATGACCAGTAAGAGGTATGACTACTGTGAACTCTCTATGACAACATTGAGATCTTTTCAACTATTGTGTGCTCTCTGTGACTACTATGACCTATGACCACTGTGATCTCTCTTTGACCACTGTGAACTCTCTATATGCACTATGACCTATGATCACTGTGAGTTCTCTATGACCACTATGAGTTCTCTGTGACCACTTTCAGAGCCACTATGGGCCCTCTACTTCAATTATGACCTCTTTGTGACCACTTTGAGCTCTCTGTGAGCTCTGTGAGCTTTCTATGACTAATGTGGGCTCAATATGACCCCTATGAACTATGACTATTGTGAGTACTTTGTCCATTGTGAGCTCTGTATTAAAACAAGAGCTATGACCACTGTTCACTCTCTATGACCACAATGTGCTTGGGACCACTGTGAACTTTCAGTGATCACTATGAACTATGGTCACTGTAAGCTCTCTATAACCACCTTGGGAACTCTAAAACCACTATTATCTATGCCCAATGTCAGCTGTCTCTCATCAGTATGAGCTTTGACCACTGTGAGTTCTTGATGAGGATTATCAGTTCTTTATGGCCACTGTTTACTATGAGCACTGTGAGCTCTTTATGACAATTGTGAGCACTCTATTACCTCTGTGAGTGATAACCACTATGAACTCTCTGTAAACACTGTGAACTCTCTGTGACCAGTATAAGCTATGACCACTGTGAACTCTCTATGATGACGTTGAGCTCTTTTTGACCACTGTGAGTTTTCTATGACCACTATGAGCTGTGAACACTGTGAGCCCTTTATGACAACCTTTATAACCACTGTTAGCTTTTTTAACCACTGTGAGCGCCCTATGAGCATTTGATCTATGACCACTGTGAGTTCTCTCTGACCACTATAAACTCTCTGTGATCACTTTCAACTCTCTATGGCTACTATGAGGTCTCTACATCAACTATGACCTCTTCATGACAACTTTGAGCTCTCTATAAGCACTGCAACAACTATTAGCTATGTCCACTGTGAGCTCTCTATCACCACTATGTGCTATGATCAATGTCAGATCTCTCTCACCAGTGAGCTCTTGATGAGGATTATCAGTTCTCTATGGCCACTATTTGCTATGAGGACTGTGAGCTTTTTATGACCACTATGAGCTATATCCACTGTGAGTTCTTTATTATCACTATGAGCTATGACCACTATGAGCTCTCTATGAGAATTTTGAACTCTTTTTGGGCACTGTGAGCTCTGTATGACCACTATGAGCTATGACCCCTGTGAGCCCTTTATGACCACTATGAGATATAACCTCCATGAGCTCTCTATGAGCACTGTGAGCTGTCTATGACTACTATGAGCTATAACTAGTGTGAGCTCTCTATGAGAACTATGAACTATGACCATGTGAGTGCTCTGTGACCACTGTGCATCATGACTACTGTGAGCTTTCTGTCGTCATTATGATCTCTCTATTACCATTCAGAGCTAGAACCACTGTGAGCTCCCTATACACCATGTGCTGTGAGAACTGTGAGCTCTTAATTTATATTATGAGCTCTCTATGACGATGTTGACCTCTTTTTGGGCATTGTGAGCACTCTGTGACCACTATGAACAATGAACACTGTGAACTCTCTATGAACACTTTGAGCTTATCCTGACACTGTGAGCTCTCTGTGACTACTGTAGCTCTCTAGGAGCTATAGGACCTATGAGCATTGTGAGCTCTTTATCACCACTGTGAGCTATGACCACTCTGAGCTCTCTATGACCAAGATGAACTATGACCACTGTGAGCTCTCTATGTCCATAATTAGCTATCAACACTGTGAGCTGTGACCTTTCCATGACCACTATGACCTATGATCACTGTTCACTGTATATTACCACAGTGAGTTCTCTAAGACCACTGTGAACTATGATGACTATGAGCTCCCTGTGATGATTATCAAGTATGACCACTGTGAATTCTCCTTGTCTGTTGTGAGCTCTCTGTGAACACTGAACTGTGAGCACTGTGAGCTCTCTATGACCACTATGAGCTAGGACTACTGTGAGCTGTCTATCACCACTATGAGCTATGGCCACTGTGAACACTCATTATCTATTATGTGTTCTTTATGACCACTGTGAGGCATGACCACTATGATCTATCAACACTATGAGCTATAACATTGTAAGCTCTCTATGAAGATTATGAGTTCTCTATGAACACTGTGTCCTGTGACCACTGTGAGCTGTCTACAGCCACTGTAAGCTATGAGCAGGGAAAGCTCTCTATGAACACTGTGATCCATGATCACTTTGAAATATCTGTCACCACTAGGATCTATGACCACTGTGAGCTCTCTATGAGCAATATGACCACTATGAGCTCATTATGACTACTGTCAGCTCCCTATGATAACTATGAGCTTTCTATTACCATTATGACTTCTGTATGACAACTATGATGTATGAACACTGAGAGCTCTCAATGATCACTATGAGCTACGACCACCATGAGCGCTCTATGACCCCTGTAGCTCCCTATGAGAAATATGACCTGTGAAAAATGTGAGTTCATTATGACCACTATGAGCTATATCACTGAGAGTTCTCTATAACCACTGTGAGCTCTCACTGTCCAATATGCGTTCTCTATGACTATTGGAAGCTATGTCCACTGTCACCTATGTAGGGCCACAATGATCTTTGACCACTGTGTGATCTCTATCAATACAATGAGCTCTGGCCACTTTGAGCTCTTTATGACCATTATGAGCTTTGACTACTGTAAGCCTTCAATAACCACTGTGAGTTCTCTATGACCACTATAAGCTATGACCACTTTGAGATGTCTATCACCACTATGAGCTCTCTATGACCATTGACAGCTGTGACCACTGTGAGCACTGATTGTCTATTATGTGCTCTTTATGACCAGTGTTCTCTATGACCACTGAGCTATGACCATTGTGAGCATTCCATGACCACTGTGAATTAAGACCATTGTCAGCTCTGACCACTATGACCTCATTATGACCACTATGAGCTATGACCACTGTGATCTCTCTATGTCCATTATCAGCTCTGTATAGCGACTGTGAGCTATTACTACTGTGAGCTCTCTCTGATCACCGTGAGGTCTCTATATCTCCTGTGAGCAATGAAAACTGTGAGCTCTTTATTACCACTATGATCTCTCCACGACCACTGTGAGCTCTTTTTGAGCACTACTACCTATGACCACTATGAGCTGTGAACACTGTGTGCACTCTGTGTTCAGTAGGAGCTCTCTATGACCACAGAGAGCTATGACCACCTTGAGTTCTCTATGGCCAATATGAGTTATGACCACTGTGAGATCTCTATGAGCACAGTGATCTCTCTATGACCACTCCGAACTATGACTTTAATCTCTGTAGGCCCACTATGAGTTTTAAGTGACCACTGCGAGCTCTATATGATCACTGTGATCTCTCTATGGTGAGTTTGATCTCTCTATGAACACTGTGATATCTCCATGATCACTGTGAGTTCTCTCTGACCAATATGAACTATGAGCACTGTGAGCTCTCTCTGACTGCTGTGAGCAGTGACGACTGTCAACTCTCTCTGACAACTTTCAGGTATTATTAGTGTCAGCTCTCTATGACCATAATGAACTGTGGGTACTGTGACCTTTCTATGAACACTAGGAGTCATGACCAGTGTGAGTTCTCATTGCCCATTATGAGCTCTCTATGACAACCTTGAGCTGTGACCACTGTGAGCTCTCTATGATCACTAAAAGCTATGAACACTGTGAGGTTTCTGTGTCCATTATGAACTTTCTAGAACTGCTGTGAGCTATGACCACTATGAGATCTCTTTCATCACTGTGAGATCTCTATGAATACTATTATCTATGATCACTATGAGTTCTCTAAGACCACT
Source organism: Typhlomys cinereus (assembly GCA_023101885.1). NCBI lineage: Eukaryota > Metazoa > Chordata > Mammalia > Rodentia > Platacanthomyidae > Typhlomys > Typhlomys cinereus. The sequence continues at coordinate 2,114,312 of JALPQD010000349.1, read as the reverse complement.
ATGAGCACTATATGACTACTATGGGTTGTATATGACCGCTGTGAGCTATGAACATTATGAATGATCTGTGACAACTCTGAGCTAAGTATGACCATTGTGAGCAATGACAACTATGAGCTCTCTATGACCAGTATCATCTATGACCTGTTAGCTCTCTATAACTCATATGAACTCTCTTTTTCTACTGCGAGTTCTCTATGATCATTGTGAGTTCTCCCTGACAACTGTGAGCTCTCTATGGCAACTATGAGCTATGACTACTGTGAACACTCTATGACCACTGTGAGCTCTTTATGACCACCCTGAGCTATAAACACTGTGAGCTCTCTATAGGCACTGTGAGCCATGACCACTGTGAGTTATGACAACTGTGAGCTCTCTAAGGGTACTGTGAGCTATGACCACCGTGAGCTCTCTATAACTTCTGTGAGCTAGGACAGCTATGAGTAGTCGAGGACCTTTGTGAGTTCTATATGACTATTATAAGCTATTATCACTGTGAATTCTCTATGACCACTGTGAGCTCTTTAGGGCCACTGTGAACTATGACCACTGTGTTCTCTTTATGATCATTATGAGCTGTGCGTTATCATTGTCAATTACGAGCTCACTATGACAATTGTGAGCTATGACATCTGTGAGCTCTCTATAGGCATTGTGAGCTATGACCACTGTGGGCTTTCTATAACCTCTGAGAGCTATGACAGCTATGAGTAGTCCAGGACCATTGTGAGCTCAATACGACCACTATGAGCTATTATCATTGTGAGCTCTCTATGGCCACTGTGAGCTATGACCACTCTGAGTTCTCTATGACTACTATCAGCTATGACAACTGTGAACTCTCTATGACTAATGGGAGCTCTCTATGTCTATTGTGAGCTCTCTATAAGCATTATCAGCTATGACCACTGTAAGCGCTCTAAGACCACTCTGATCTGTGAACACTGTGAGCTCTATATGACGCCTATGAGCTATGACCACTGTGAGCTACCTATGACCTATGTGAGCAATGATAAATATGAGTTCCCTATGACCACTGTGACCTCTATATGACCACTATGAGATATGACCACGGTGGTCATAGCTCATAATTCTCTTAGATAACTCAAAGTGTTCATAACACACAGTGTTCATAGAGAGCTCACAATGCATATTGAGAGCTCATAATGGTCATAAATATCTCACAGTGGCCATAGGTCAAATTGGTCACAGATAGCTCACAGTGGTTATAGCTCATAGTTGTCAAGGAGAGCTCATAGTAGTAATAATGAGCTCAAAGTGGCCATAGCTCATAGTAGTGATACAAAGTTAACAGGGGTCATAGATTATATTGGTCATAGAGAGTTCAGTGTTGTCATAGAGAGCTCACAGTTGTCATACCTCACTGTGGTCAAGGAGAGGTCATAATGGTCATAGCCCATAATGGTCACAAAGAGCTCACAGTGGTCATGGGTCAGAGTTGTCCTAGAGAGCTCACATTGTTCATAGAAGACTCAGAGTTGTCATAACTCACAGTGGTCACAGAGAGGTCACAGTGTTGATTGCTCCTAGCAAATTACAGAGAGCTCATAGTTGTCAGAGAGAGCTCACATTGGTCATAGAGAGTTCACAGTGGTCATAGAGAGTTCACAGTCATCATAGAGCATAGTTGTCCGAGAGAGCTCACAATGGTTATAGAAGAATCAGAGTGGTCATAGTTCACATTGGGCACAGAGAGCTCACAGTGGTCATAGCTCATAGCAGTGATACAGAGCTCAGAGTTGTCATAGAGAGCTCAAATTGGTCACAGACAGTGAGTGGTCAGAGACCTCATAATGGACATTGAGATCTCACAGTGGTCTTAGCTCATAGTGGTTATAAAGAGCTCATAGTGGTCATAGAGAGCGCTCAATGATCAAATGTCATACGGCTCTAAAAGAGCTCACAATGGTCATGAAAAGTCACAGTTGTCATAGAGAGCTCATAGTGGTCATAGCTCATTGTGCTAATACAAAACTCACAGTGGTTATAGATCATAGTGATCATAGAGAACTCAAAGAGCTCTTAGCTCACAGTGGTCAAAGAACTTACAGTGCTTATTCCTCATAGTGGTAATAGAGAGCTCACTTTGCTCATAGTTCACGATAGTCATAGAAAGATCATAGTATTCACAGCCCATAGTGGTACTAGACAGCTCATTGTGGTCATAGCTCATATATGACATACAGAGCTCACAATGGTCATAGAGAGCTCATAGTGATCATAGAGAGCTTAAAGTACTCATAGAACTCTCAAAGTGGTCATAGAGAGATCACAGTGGTTACAGGAGAGCTCAAAGTGGTCAAAGAGAGCTCATAGTGGGGGCTGGAGAGGTGGCTCAGGGGTTAAGCCTCCGCCTTGTAGGCGGAAAGTCCTGAGTTCGGATCCCAGATCCCACGTATAGATGCCAGGCGGAAGCGGGGGCGGCCTGCGCTTCTGGTTCTGGTAGGGCGGAGCCTGTGAATCCCGGGGCAGAAGGAGGTGGAGGCGTCCATGGTGGTTCGCAAGTTTGTCCGTGGTTCTACACATACACAGACACACACACACACACACACAGACACACACATGCGCGGGCACATACACATGCACATGCGCACAGTTGAATAAATAATAATAAAAAAATTAAAAAAAAAAAGAGAGAGCTCATAGTGGTCATAGCTGACAAAGGTCATAGAGAGCTCATAATGGTCGTAGAGATCTCATACTGGCCATATAGAGCTCCCAGTGTCATAATTCATAGTGATCTCAAAGTAGTCATAGATTAGAATCATCAAACAGAGCCCGTAATGGCCAAAGAGAGCTTATAGAATCATAGAAAGCTCACAGTGTTCATTGATCAGTGTGCTCCTAGAGAGCTCACAGTGGTCGTGTCTCTTAGGGTTCATAGAAAACTAACAGTGGTCATAGAGAGTTCATAGTGGCCATTGCTCCAAATGGTCATAGAGAACTCAGAGTGGCCACTGTTCATAGTCATCATAGAGAGTTCACGGTGGTCACAGAGTGATCACAGAAGTCATAGAAAGCTCACAGTGCCCATAACTCCCAGTGGTCATAGAAGGCTCAAAGTGGTCACAGCTCATAGTGGTCACAAAGAATTCATAATCACCATAGAGAATTCACTGTGGTCATACCTCATAGTGGTGATAGAGGAATCACAGTGGTCATAGATCATAATGGACACAGAGTGCTCATAGTGTTCATAGCTCATAGTGGTCATAGAGAGCTCACAGTGGTCACAGATCATAGTGCTCATAGGGAGCTCACAGTGGTCATAGAAACTCACAGTGATCATAGAGAGCTCAAAGTGGTCCTAGAAATGTGACAGTTGTTATAAAGGGCTCATTGTGGCCATGAAGAGCTAACAGTGGTTATAGCTCATAGTGGTCATTGAGAGCTCACAGTGGTCATAGCTCATAATGGTCACAGAGAGCTCACAGTGTTCATACCTCATAGTTGCCACAAAAAGCTCACAATGTTCATAGAGAATTCACTGTGGTCATATGGAGCTTATGGTGATCATAGAGAGCTCAAAGTGGCCATAGAGATGTCACAGTGGTCATAGAGAGCTCAGAGTTGCCATAGACAGCTCACATTATTCATAGGTCATAGCAAATCCATAGTGGTAATAGACAGCTTAGAGTGTCCATAGACGGCTCACAGCTCATAGTCATCATAGAGTGCTCACAGTGGTCATAGGTCATATTGCCCATAGAGAGCTATAGTGGTCATAAATAACTCACAGAGTTCATAAAGAGTTCATAATAATTATAGCTCGTATTAGTCAGTATAGTTCACAGTGGACACAGACAGCTCACATTAGTCACTGGAGAGCTCACAGCAATCATAGTTCATAGTCATTATAGAGAGATCACAACATTCACAGCTCACAGTGGTCATAAAGAGCTCACAGTGCTCACAGCTCCTAGTGCACATAGAGAGCTCTAAATGGTCATAAGTCATAGTGTGTTTGTAGAGAGTCTATAGTGGTCATAAAGAGCTCACAGTGGTTATTCCTCACAGTGGCAATAGAGAGCTCATAATGGAAATATAGTGCTCACTCTGATCGTAGCTCATAGTGGTCTTAAAGTACTCACAGTGGACATAGCTCATAGTGGTCAAAAAAAGCTCCCAAGAGCCATAGGTCATAGTGGTCACAGAGAGCTAACAGTGGTCATAGAGAGCTCACAGTGGCCCTAGAGACCACACAGTCATAGAGATGTCACGGTGGCCATAGCAAGCTCAGTAGTCAGTTTGCTCACAGTGATCATAGCTCATACTGATCACAGAGAGCTCCTGGTGGCGATACATATACGTCAATGAGGTCACAGAGAACTCAGTGTTGTCATAGAGAGCTTAAAGTGGTCATAGACAGTTCACACTCTTCAGATCATAGTGTTCATGGAGTGCTCACTGTGGTCAAAGAGAGCTCACAGTGGTCATAGAGCATAGTACTCATAGAGAGCTAACAGTAGTATTTCATAGTGGTCATGGAGAGCTCACAGTGGTCAAAGAGAGCTCACAGTGGTCATAAAGAGATCACAGTAGTCAGTGAGATCATAGCGGTCATAAAGATAAAGTGGTCATAGAGAGCTCATAGTGTTTATAGAGATCTCACAGTGGTTATACCACACAGTTGTCAAAGAGATCTCAGAGTGGTCAAAAAGTGCTCACAGTGGTCAAAGTGAGCTCACAGAGGTCATAGAGAGCTCACAGTGGTCACAGTTCACAGTGGTCAAAGAGAGCTCATAATGATCATAGACAGCTCACAGTGGTCATAACTCAGAGTAGTCATGTAGAGCTCATAGTGGTCATAGCTGAAGTTAGTCAGGGAGAGCTCACAGTGATCATAGAGCTCACAGTAGCCATAGAGAGCTCACAGTGATCATTGAGAGCTCACAGTGATCATAGAGAATTCATAATCATCATAGAGTTCACAGTGGTCATAACACATAGTGCTCATGTAGTGCTCACATTGGTTATAACTCATGGTGGTCATAGACATCTCACAATAGTCATAGTTCATAGTGATCATAGGTCATAGTTGTCATGGAGAGTTCACAGTCGTTATACGTCATGATGCTCGTAGAGAGCTAACAGTGGTCATAGAGAACTGACAGTGATCACAGCTAACCTTGGTCATAGCTCATACTTTTCATAGAGAGCTCATGATGGTTGTAGAGAATCACCGTGATCAAAGTGGGCTCAGTCTGGTTGTAGAGAGCTCAAAGTCATTATAGTTCATAGTGCTCATAGAGAGCTCAAAGTGGTCATAGATAATTCAAAGTGGTGATATCTCACATTGTTCATAGAGAGCTAATAGTGATCATTGAGAGCTCATAGTGATCGCAGAGAGCTCACACTGGTCATAGAGAGCATACAGTATTCATACAGAGTTCACAGTGGTCAAACCATTCTGTGATAATAGAGAATTCACAGTAGTTTTAGCACATAGTGGTCATAAACAGCTCAAATAGATAATAGCTCATAGTAGTCATAGAGAGCTTACAGTGGTGACAAGTCATAGTGTTCATAGCTCACAATGGTCATAGAGAGCTTACAGTGCTCATAGAAGCATCAAAGTACTCATGTGGAGGTCACAGTGGTCATAGAGAGCTCATAATGGTCACAGAGATCTCAAAGTGGTCATAGAGAGTAGAAAGTCCTCACAGAGAACTCATAGTGGTCATAGAGATGTCACAGTGTTCACAGATCTTAGTGCTCATAGAGAAATCTCAGTTGTCAAAGAGAGCTCGCAGTTATCATAGCTCACATTGAATATAGAGAGCTCACAGGGATCATAGGTCATAGTAGTCATAAAGAGTTCACAGCGGTCATAGCTTATAGTGATCATAGTGAGCTCACTGTCTCATAGCCCATAGTGGTCATAAAGAGCCCACAGTGCTCATAGGTCATAGTGGTCATGGAGAGTTCACAGTGGTTATATGTCATGATGCTCGTAGAGAGCTAACAGTGGTCATAGAGAACTCACAATGGTCATAGTCATCTAACCTTGGTCATAGCTCATACTTTTCATAGACAGCTCGTGATGGTTATAGAGAATCACCATGATCAAAGGGGGCTCAGTCTGATTTTAGAGAGCTCAAAGTCATCACAGTTCATAGTGCTCATAGAGAGCTCAAAGTTGTCAAAGAGAGTCACAGAAATTATAGCTCATAGTGGTTATAGAGACCTAATTGTAGTCATAGCTCATAGTGGTCATGGAGACCTCACAGTGGTCATAGAGCGCTCATAATAGTCCTAGAGAACTCACAGGTGTCATAGCTTAGAATCTTCATAGGGAGCTTATAATGGACAAAAAGAGTTCACAATGGTCATAGCTGGTCTGTCATAAAGAATTCACAGAGGTCTTAGTTCATAGTGGTCATATAGAGTTCACTTTTGTCAAAGGTCACATTGGTCACAGAGAGCTCAAAGTTGTCACAGACTGGCAACAATGTTCATAGATCACTCACATTGGTCATAGAGAGGTCATGTGGTCATAGCTCACTGATGTGTTAGAGAACAAATAGTGGTCATAGTTCACAGTGGTTCTAGAGAGCTCATATTGGCGATACAGATATCAGAGTGGTAAAAGCTCATAGTAGTCATAGAGAGTTCAGAGTGGTGATCATAAGCTTACAGTGGAAATAGCTCATAGTGGTCATAGAGAGCTCACAGCAGTGCTCACAGTGGTCACGGAGAGCTCATAGTGGTCATAGAAAGGTTACAGTGGTCATAGCTGAAAGTAGTCATGAAAAGCTCACAGTGGTCATAGAGAGCTCAGAGTAGTCATAGAGAGCTCATACAGAATTCATAATCATCATAGAGAGTTCACAGTGACCAAAACTCAAAGAGCTCATGAAGTGCTCACAGTGTTCATAACTCATAATGGTCATAGAGAGTTTACAGTGGTCATATGTCATAGTGCTCCTACAGAGCTCAGTATTGTCATAGAAACTTCATATTGCTCACAGAGAGCTCAAAGTGTTCATAGAGAAGTGGTCACAGTGGTCATTGAGTACACAAAGTGGTCAAAAAGAGCTCAGAGTGGTAATAGAGAGCTAATAATGCTCGTTCAGAGCCCACAGTGATCAAAGAGAGCTCATAGTGGTCATAGTTCATAGTGATCATAAAGAACGCACATAGCTCAAAATGTTCATAGAGAGCTCACAGTGGGCATAGATAGCTCATAGGTTTCATAGGGAGAGAACACGTAATCCTCATAGAGAGCTCACAGTGGTCATAGTTCACAGTGCTCATGAAGTGCTCTCAGTGATCACAGTTCATAGTGCTCATAGAGTGCTCAGAGTAGTCATATAGAGGACACAGTGGTCATAGAGAGCTCAAAGTGTCATGGACAGCTCAAAGTGGTCATAGAGTGCTCTCATGGTTTTCATAAAGAGTTCATAATAGTCACAGAGAACTCATAGGGGTCATAATTCAAAGTGATCATAGATATCTCACAGTGATCATTGAGAGATCATAGTAATCACAGAGAGTTCACAGTGGCCATAGAGAGCTTGTAGTTGTCATACAGAGCTCATAAGTGGTTATAGAACTATGTAGAAACAGAGAGCTCACAGTGGTCATAGCTCACAGTGATCATAAAGAGCACAAAATGGTTAAAGAGAAGTCCCAGTGGTCATAGCTCATACTGTACATAGAGAGCTCATAGTGTTCATAGAGAGTTCACAGTGGTCATAGGTCATAGATCATTATCATTATAAAGAGTTCACAGTGGTTATACTTCACAGGCGTAATAGAGAGCTCATAATGGAAATATAGAATTCAGTGTGGCCATAGATCATAGTTGTCATAAAGAGCTCACAGGGATCATAGCTCATTGTGGTGATAGAGGATTCTCTATCATATGTCATCATGCTCATAGAGCGGTAACAGAGGTCATACAGAGCTCAATGTCGTTATAGATTGCTCAAAATGGTGATAGATCACAGTGGTCATAGTGAGCTCATAGTAGTTATAGCTCATAGTGGTCATAGAGAGCTCATAGTGGTCAGAGATTCTAGGGCTCATAGAGGACACAGTGATGAAACAAAACTTAAGGTGGCAATAGATAATATTGGCCATAGAGAGCTCACATTAGTCATAGTCCTTAGTGGTCATAAAGAGCTCAGTGATTATAGGTCATAGTGCTCATAGAGACCTCACAATGGCCATAGATGATACTAGTCATAGAGTGCTCAAAGTGGTCATAGATATCTCATAGTAGTCATAGGAAGATCGTAGTGGTCATTGTGAGCTCATAGTGTTCATAGATAATTCACAGTAGTCATAGCTCATAGTTGTCATAAAGAGCTCATAATGGTTTTAAGAGCTCAAAATGGTCATAGAGAGTTGAACGTAATCAGAGAGATCTCATAGTGGTCATAGAGAGCTAAGAGTGATCAAAGGGAGCTCATAGTGGTTATAGAGAGCTCATAGTGATATATAGAGAGCTAAAAGTGATCAGGGAGCTCATAGTGGTCAAAGAGATCTCAAAGTTACCATACAGAGATCAAAGTGTTCACAGAGATCACAATGGTCATAAATCATAGCGCTTATAGAGAGCTCACAGTGGTCATAGCTCATAGTGTTCATAATGATATCACAGTGGGCATGGAGAGCATTCAATTGTTATAGGGATTTCACAGTGGTCATAGCTCATATTGGTCATAAATCTTCCCAGTGTTCATAGCTCATACTGGTGAGAGAGAGCTCACAGTGTTCACAGAACATAGTGGGTACAGAGAGCCCACAGTTGTCATAGAGAACTCACAGTGGTCATACATTATAGCTGTCATAAAGAGCTCACAGTGGTCAAAGCTCATATTCATCAAAGAGAGATTACAGTTGACACAGAGAGCTCACAGTGGTCATAGAATCCTCACAGTGGTCATAGCTCACAGTAGTCACAGCTCATAGTGGTAACAGAGAGCTCATAATGGACATAGAGAACTTACAATGGTCATAGATCAGAGTGCTCATACACAGCTCACAAATATCATAAAGACCTCACAGTGGTCATAGAGATTTCAAAGTTCCCATGGCGAGGTCACTGTGGTCATAGAGAGCTCATAGTGGAATCATAGAGAATTCAAAGTGGTCATAGAGAGCTCACACTCCTCATAGAGGGCTCACAGTAGTGATAGAGAGCTAAGAGTAGTTATAGAGAGCTGAAAGTGGTCATAGACTGTTGGGCGCATCCAGGATTTGCCCCAGGGCATGGCCGAGCACATGGGACTAAAGATGGCGCTGAGGGGAAGGGTCTTGGGCATAACCTGATCACTTCACAGAGCGCCAATTGGCTTTCAGGTATTTACCTGCCCCCTGTGCTGAGTGACATTGAACCTGACCATTAGCACCTGTAGGATGTCTTGACCTTGTGATACAATTGGATGCCTGTTTCGCACCTTGGTGGCCTTTGTCTATAAAAGGTCCTTTTCTCCCCTCAATAAACTGAGATCCGCTTCTGACAATCTCCCCGTCCCTTACTGAGTCTCTCGGGGTAGAGGCGGAGGTGGGGAGACTGGAATCTATTTTCATCACAGCCAGCAGCTGTGTGTGAGTGAATGAGTGCATGTGTGGGAACCGGTTCCCACAATAGACAAGTCACAGTGGTCATACAGAGCTCACGGTGGTCATAGTGAGTTCATGGTGGTAATAGCTCATACTGGTCATAGAGAGATCACAGCGATCATAGCTCAGAGTGTTAATGGAGAGCTCGTAGTGGTCAGAGAGCTTATAGTGGTCACAGAGAACTCACAGTCGTCTCATAGAGCTTATAGTGGTCATAGATCGCTCACTGTGGTCATAGCTCATAGTGGTCATTGAGAGCTCAGAGAACTCATAGCACACAGTGGTCCCAGAGAACTCATAATCTTCATAGTGAGCACACAGTGCTCATAGTCATACTGGTGAGAGAGAGCTCATAGTGGTCATACATCACAGTGTATATAGAAAGATCACAGTGGTTATAGAAAGCTCAACAGGGTCATAGCTAGGTGTGGTCAGAGGACTCACACTGGTCATAGCTCAGAGTGGTAATAGAGAACACATAGTGATCATAGAGAGCACTCAGTGATCATAGTTCAGAATTGTCATGGAGAGCTCACAGTGGTCTCAGTTCACAGTGGTCAAAGGGAAATCACAGTGGTCATAGAGTGCTTACAGTGGTCATAGCTCACAGTGGTCATCTAGAGCTCATAGTGATCATAGTTGAAGTTAGTCAGGGAGAGCTCACAGTGATCATAGAGTGCTCACAGTTGCCATAGAGAGCTCACAGTGATCATAGAGAATTCATTATCACAGAGAGTTCACAGTAGTCATAACAGTGCTCATGTAGTGCTCACAGTGGTTATATCTATAGTGGTCAAAGACATCTCACAATAGTCACAGTTCATAGTGCTCATAGAGAGCTTGCAGTGGTCATAGAGAGCTCACAGTGGTCATAGACACCTCAAAGTGGTCATAGATAATTCAAAGTGGTGATATCTCAGAGTGTTTATACAGAGCTAATAGTGATCTTTGAGAGCTCATAGTGATCGCAGGGAGCTCACGCTGGTCATAGAGAGCATACAGTGGTCATACACAGTTCATAGTGGTCATAGCATTCTGTGATAATAAAGAACTCACAGTGGTCATAGTTAACAGCTCAAATTGATATTAGTTCATAGTAGTCATAGTGAGCTCACAGTGGTGATAGGTCATATTGTTCATAGAGAGCTCACAATGGTCATAGAGTGCTGAAAGTGGTCATAGAAAGCTGAAAGTAATCACAGAGTGCTCACAGTAGTCATAGAGAGTTCACAGGGGTTGTAGATCATAGTGCTCATAGGGAGTTCACAGTGGTCAGAGCGCTCACAATGGTAATAGCTCATAGTGGACATTGAGAGCTCACAGTTGCCTAGAGAGATGAAAGTAGTCGTAGAGGACTAATAGTAATCGTAGAGAGCTCACAGTGGTCATAGAGTATAATGCTCCCAGAGAGGTCAGAGTGGTCATAGACAGCTCACAGTGCTAATAGCTCATAGTGATCATAAAGATCTCACAGATGTCATAGCTTATACTGGCGAGAGGAAACTCATAGTGTTCATAGAACATAGTGGTTAGAGAAAACCCACAGTGGTCATAGAAAATTCAGAATGACTAAAGCTCATAGCTGTAATAAAGAGCTCACAGTACTCACAAATCATAGTGGTCATAGAGAGCTCAAAATGGTCACATGTCATAGTGTTCATAGAGAGTTCCTAGTGGTTATAGAAAGATCTCAGGTGTCATAGGGAGCTCAAAGTGATCATAGAGAGATAATAGTAGTCACAAATAGCTCACATTCATCATAGCTAACAGGGGTCATACAGAGGCCATAATTGTCATAGAGAATTTACAGTGGTCATAGCAAGCTAACAGGTGTCATAACTCATAATGGCCATGGAGAGTTCACAGTAGTGATAGAGAACTCACAGTGATCATAGAGGGCTCACCATGGTCAAAGTGAGCTCACAGAAGTCATAGAATACTCACAGTGGTCACAGCTCACATTGGTCAAAGAGAGCTCACAGCGGTCATACCTCATAGTGGTCATAGAGAGCTCACTGTAATCATAGATAGTTCACAGTTCTCATTGAGAGCTGACAGTGGTCACAGAGAGCTCACAGTAGTCAAAGTGAACTCAAAGGGATCTTAGAGAGCTTAAAGTGGTCATAGTGAAGTTACAGTGCTCACCAACAGCTCCTAATGGTCATAGAGAGCTCAGAATATTCATAGAGAGCTCATACTCTTCACAGAAGCTCACAAGCTCAAGGAGAGCTCACAGTTACCCCAGGCCATAGTCATAGAGTACTCAAAGTTTTGATAGGTCATAATGCTCCTAGAGGGCTCACAGTGGTCATAGAGAAATCACAGGTGTCATAGACAACTCATAGTGGTGATAGCTCGCAGTGGTCTCAGAGAACAGACAGTGTTCACAGCGCAAAATGATCATAGAACACTCATAGTGGTCATAATTCACAGTTGTCATAGAGAGCTCATATTAATCATAGAGAGTTCACAGTGGTCATAGCTCAGAGTAGTCATAGAAGTTCACAGTAGTCATAGTTCATAGTGTTCATAGAGTGCTCACAGTGGTCATAGGTCATAGTACTCATAGAGAGCTCTAAGTGTTCATAGAGTGATCCAATTGGTAATAGATAGCTCACATAGCCATAGAGAGCCGATGTGGTCGTAGCTAACAGAAGTCTTATAGAGCTCATATTGGCAATATAGAGATCATAGTGGGTCAACGTTCATAGTGGTCTTAGAGAGCTCACAGTGGTAGTATCTCATAGTGGTCATAGAGAACTCACAGAGGTCATAACTCATAGTGGTAATACAGAGCTCATACTGGTCATAGGAATCTCACAGTGGTCATAGAGAGCATACACTGGTCATAGAGATCTCACAGTGGTAATAGAGAGCTCACATTTCCCATAGTTCAGCATGGTAATAGAGAGCTCACAGCAGTCATAGAGTGCTCACTGTGTTTATACCGCTAATGGGCATAGAGAGTTCACAGTGGTCATAGCCCATAACAGTCACAGAGAGCTCAAAGTGGTCATACCTCATAATGTTCATACAGAAGTCAAACTGGTCACAGAGAGGTACAGTGATCATAGAGAGCTCACAATTCTTATAGAGAGCACACAGTTGTCTTAGTTTACAGAGATCAAAAGGAGCTCATAGGTGTCATAGCTCATAATAGTCATAGAGAGCTCAGGGAAAGCATAGGGATCTCTCAGAAGTCATAGCTTATAGTGATTTTAGAGATTTCACACTTGAATTATCTCAAAGTCATCCAAGAGAGCTAACAGAGATCACAGCTCAGAGTGGTGACAGAGGGCTCACATTGGTCACGAGATGTCACAGTGGTCAAAGCTCAAAGTGGTGATAGAGAGGTCATGATGGTCATAACAAGCAATGGTCATAGCTAATAGTGGTCATAGCTCATAGTGGTGATAGAGAGCTCACAGTGGACATAGATCACAATTGTCATAGAAAACTCACAATGTTGATAGCTCATAGTGAGCATAGAGAGCTCATAGTGGTTATAGAGCGCTCACATTCTTTGTAGAGGCTCATAGGGGTCATAGCTCATAGTGGACATAGAGTACCTACAACGGTCATAGCTGATAGTGGTCATAAAGAGCTCACAGTGGTCATAGAGAGTATTGATAACTCATAGTGGGCATACAGAGTTCACAATGGTCCTAGTTTATTGTGGTCATAGAGAACTCATAGCTGACAGTGATCATAGAGATCACAATGGACATATGTCGCATAGATCGTAGAGAGCTACATAGGATATAGAGAGCTCACAGTTGTCATAAAGAGCTCAAAGTGTTCATAGAGAGGTTACAATGGTCTCAGCTAATAGTGGTCATAAAGTGTTCACAGTGGTCTAAGAGAGTTCACCATGGTTGTAGCTCATAATGGTCAGAGAGAGTTCACAGTGGTCATAGCTCATAGTGGTGATAGAGAGCTCACATTGGTCATAAATCAGAGTAATCATAGAGAACTCACAGTGGTTATAGGTCATACTGCTCATAGTGTGCTCACAGTAGTCATACAGATCTCACAGTGGTTATAGAAAGCTCGAAGTGTTCATAAAGAGGACACAGTGATCATAGAGAGCTCACAGTGGTCATAGCTCATAATGGTTATATTGAGCTGACAGTAGTCAGAGAATTCACTGTTGTTACAAAGATCCAACAGTGGCAACACAGAGATCACAGTGGTCATAGAGGCTCACTGTCATCATAGAGAGCTCAAAGTGCACATAGAGTGCTCACAGTTTTCATAGACAGCTGATAGTGCTCAGAACTCCTAGTAATCATAGAGAGCTGATAGTGGTAATATCTCACAATGGTCATAGAGACTTCATAGTGGTAATAGAAAGTTGACAGAGAGTCCACAGTGGTCGTAGAGAGCTCACAGTGGTCTTAGGTCATAGTGCTCATAGAGAACTCACAGTGGTCATAGAGAGCTCACGGTGGTCATAGAACTATCAAAGTGGTCACAGAGAGCTCACAGTGGTTACAGAGGGATTATAGTGACTATAGAGAGCTCATAGTGGTGATCGAATTCTCAAAGAGGTAACAGAGAATTCAGAATGGTTATAGACATCTCATAGTGGTCATAGAGAGCTCACAGTGCTGATAGGTCATAGTGCTCATAGAGAGCTCGCACTATCAATAGAGAGTTCAAAGTGGTCAATAAGAGCTCATATTGATCATAGAGATTTCAGAGTGTTGATTGGGACTTCATAGTGGTCATAGTGAGCTCACAGTTATCATAGATCATAGTGTTCACAGAGTGCTCACAATGATGAAAGAGAGTTCACAGTGGTCATAGATCATAATGGTTATAAAGAGCTCACAGTGGTCATAGCTCATAGTGGTCAGAGAAAGCAAATAGTGTTCCTAAGTCATAATTCTCATAGAGAGCTCAGTGTTCATACAGAGCTGACAGTCATCTTAGAGGCTCAAAGTGGCTATAGAGAGATCACAGAGGTCAAAGAGAGCTCACGGTTATCACTGAAAGCTCACAGTGGTCACAACTCCTAGTGATCATAGAGAGCTCACAGTAGTCATAGCTCACAATGGTCATACAATGTTACAATGGTCATAGAGAGCTTATAATGGACATACAGAGAAACACTAGTCATAGAGACCTTATGGTGGTCATAGAGAGATTTACAGTGTTCATAGATCAGAATAGTCATAGAAATCTCACAGCAGTCATATGTCATACTTGTAAAGAACTCATAATCATTATATAGAAGTCACCGTGATCATAGCTCATAGTAATGATAGAGAGAACATAATGGTCACAGATCACAATGATCATAGAGAACTCACGATTGTCATAGTTCACAGAGGTCATAGACAGAATATAGTGCACAGTGAGAGGTCACAGTGGCCATAGTTCATAGTGGTCATAAAGATCACCCAATGGTCATAACTCATAGTGGTGACAAACAGGTAACTGTTGTCAGAGCTCACATTGGACATAGAGAGCTCACATTGATTGTAGGTCATACTGCTCATAGAGAACTCATAGTGTGTAGAGAGCTAACAGTGGTCATATAGAGCTCATAATGGTTATAGAGAACTCACTATAATTATTGAGAGCTCATAGAGAACTCATAATGGCAATAGAGAGCTCACAGTCATCATACAGATTTCAGAGTGGTCAGAGAAAGTTAACACTGGTCTTTGAGAGCTGACAATATTCATAGCTTAGAGTGGGCATAGAGAGTTCACAGTCATCATACAGATTTCAGAGTGGTCAAAGAAAGTTTACAGTGGTCTTTGAGAGCTGACAATATTCATAGCTTATAGTGGGCAAGGAGAGCTCATAGTGGTAAAAAAAAGAGCTCACAGTGGTTATAACTCAGAATGGTCATAGAGAGCTGAAAGTCATCATAGCTCATAGTGGCCCAACAGAGCTCACAGTGGTCAATGCTTATAGTGGTCACAGAGTGCTTATAGTGGTCACAGAGAGTTTACACTGAACATCACTTATAATGGTAATAGAGAGTTCACAATAGTTATATATAACAGGGATCACAGAGAGCTCACAGTGGTTATAGAGAGCTCATAGTGGTCATAGAGAGTTCACAGTACTCATAGGTCATAGTGCTCATAGAGGGCTTACAGTGGTCAGAGCACACAGTGGTTATAGAAAGCTCATAACATACATAGAGAGTTCACAACTGTCATAGATCATAGTGGTCATAGAGTGCTCAAAGTAGTCATACTCATAGTGGTCATAGAGAAAACAATGGTGATAGAGAATGCACAGTGGTCATAGCTCATAGTGGTCATAGAGAGCTTACAGTGGTCACAGCGCATAGTGGTTATAGAAAGTTTGTAATGTACATAGAGAATTCACAATGGTCATAGATCTTAGTGGTCATAGAGTGCTCAAAATAGTCATAGCTCATAGTAGTCATTGAGATCTCACAGTGGTGATACAGAAGCCACAGTGGTCATAGTTCATAGTGGTCATAGAGTTTATAGCATTCATAGAGAGCTCACAGTGGTCATAGGGAGCTCACAAAAGACTTAGAGTGCTCACAATTTACAGAGCTCATAGTTGTGATAGAGAGCTCATAGTGGTCATAGTTCATAGTGGTCATAGAGAATGCATAGTGGTCATACCTCGAAGCAGTCATAGAGAGCTCATAGTGGTCATAAAGAGCTCACAGTTGAAATAGAGACTACATAATGCTTACAGCTCACAGAAATCATTGACCTTATAGTGGTCATAGAGAGCTCTCAGTGGTCGTAGCTCACAGTGATCATAGCTCACAATTGTCATAGCTAACAGTGGTCATAGAGTATTCATAATGGACTTGGAGAGCTCAGAATGGTCATAACTCAAAGTTGACATGAAGATCTCACAGTGGTCACACCTAATAGTACTCTTAGAGAGGTCACAGTTGTCATAGAGAACTCACAGTGGTCATAGAGAGCTCATAGTGATCACAGTTCTCAGTGGTCATAGACAGCTCACAGTGGACATAGTTCATAGTTTTAATAGAGAACTCATGATGGCCATATTGAGCTCACAGTGACCTCAGAGAGGTCACAATAAAAATAGTTTACAGTGGTCATAGAGATACCATAATGGTAATAGAGAGCTCATAGTTGTCATAGTTCATAGTAGTCATAGATATCTCACAGTGTTCTTAGCTCACAGTGGTCCTAGACAGGTAATAATATTAATAGTGAGTTCATAGTTGTCATAGCTAATAGTGGTCACAGACTGCTCACAAAGGTCATAGAATGCTAAAAGTGGGCATAGAGAAATCACAGTGGTCATGGAGAGTTCATAGTTGATATAAACAGCTCACAATAGTCACAGAAAGCTCATGGTGGCCAGACAGCTCACTGTGGTCATAGACAGCTTACACTGTTAATAGCTCAAAGTGATCACAGGGAGGTCACAGTGGTCATAAACCGTAAACAGTTGTAAGAGAGAACTCTCAAATGCTACTGTACACACTCTGTGACCACTGTGAGGTCTCTATGACAATTGAGCTCTGTATGACAGCTATGAGCTATGACCACTTTGAGCCCTCTATGACAACTATAAGCTAAGACTTCTATGAGTTCTCTAAGAGCACTATAAGCTCTGACCACTATGAGCACTCTTTGTTCCTTATGACCTCACAGTGACCACTATGAGCTCTGATCACTTTGAGCTCTTTATGTCCATTATAAGCTATCACCACTCTGAGTTTTCTATGATGATTGTGAGCTTTTATGAGTCCTGTGAGCTACGACCACTGTGAGCCCTCTGTGACCACTATTTGCTATGACCACTATGCGCACACATTGTCCATTAAGACCTCTCTACAACCACTGTAAGATATGAACACTGTGAGTTCTCTGTGATAACTATGACCTATGACCATTGAGAGTTCTCTTTGACCAGTGTGACCTTGCTGTGAGCACAATGACACTATGACCTTGGTAAGCTATGGTGACTATGTGCCCTCTACGGCAAGTGTGAGTTTTCTATGTCCACTGTGAGCTCTCTTTGACCATTATGAACTCTCTATGACCACTATGAACTATGGTCAATGTGAAGTCTCTATTTCCATTGTGAGCTCTCTGTGACCACTGCGAGCTCACTATGACTAGTTTGAGCTCTCTATGCTAACTTTGAGCTGTGACCCCTGTGAGCTCTCTATGGCCACTATGGACTATAACCACTATGAGCTCTCTATGACAACTGTGAAATCTTTGATGACTGTGACCTTTCTGTGATCACTGTGAGCATTATATGACCACTAAGAGCCATGAATGCTTTGAGCTAACTGTGAACATTATCAGCTCTCTATGACCACTGTGAGCTACAAACACTGTGACATCTCTATGAATACCATGGGCTGTGTCCACTGTGAACTCTGTATCGACGTTATGAGCTCTCTATGTCCATTATGAGTTATGTGACCACTGTGAGCTCTCTTTGACCACAGTGAGCCAGGATCACTGTGAGCAATCTATGAAACCGTGTGAGCTATGACCACTCTGAGCTATGACAACTGTAATGGCTCTATGACCATTGTGAGTTCTCTGTGACCACTGTGAGCTATGACAACAGTGATCTCATCATTATGACTACTGAGCTCTCTGTGACAACTCTGAGCTATGACCACTGTGAGCTCTTTATGACCAGTATGAGCTATGACCACTATGATCTGTCCATGATAAATGTGAGGTATGACCACTGTGAGCTCTCTAGGATCACTATCAGCTCTCAAGGACCAGAATAAGCAATGACCACTATGTGCTGTACATATCCACCATAAGCACTCTATGACCTCTGTGAGTTGTGACCAGTATGAGGCCTCTATGACAACTGTGTGCTCTCTATGACCACAGTGAGCTCTCTATGACCACTGTGTGCTCTCTATGACCACTGTAAGCTCCCTATGACTGCTGTGGTCTATCTATGATACTGTGATCTGTCTATTAACACTGTGAGCGCTCTAGGACCACTGTGAACTCTGTATGACCAGTGTGAGACCTCAAGACTACTATGAGCTATGACTATTCTGAGCTCGGTGTGACAAATGTGAGCTGTGACTATTGTGAGCTCTCTATAACAAGTATGAATTCTCTATGACCACTGTGAGCTCTCTATTACCACTATGAGCTCTCTACGGCTAAGATTAGCTTTTAAAACTGTGAGCACTCTATTACCACTGAGCTGTGATTAATATGAGCTCTCTATAACGATTGTGAGCTCTCTGAGACAACTGGGAGCACTCTATGATGACTATTAGCTGTCTATGACCACTGTGAGCTCCCTATAACCACAATGAGCTATAACCACTGTGAGCTCTCAATGACTACTGTGAGCTATGATCACTGTGAGCTCTCTATGTCCACTGTGAGCTCTCTCTGACCATTGTGAGCTCTCAATGACCATTATGAGCTCTCAATGACCACTGTGAGCTCTCTATGTCTACTGTGAGCTATGAACACTCTGAGGTATCTGTGACAAATATGAGCTACGACCACTGTGAGCTCTCAATGACGACTATGAGCTCTTTGGCCACTGTGAACTCTCTATAACCAGTGTGCGTTCTCTTTTTTCCACTGTGAGATATGACCACTATGAGCTCTCTATGACCACTGAGAGTTCTGTATGACCATTGTGAGTTCTCAGTGACCATTATGAGCAATGGTGAGCTCACTATGAAATCTGTGATCTCTGTATGAACACAATGAGCCCTCTATGACCACTTTGAAATATCTGATAACTGTGACTTCTCCATGACCAGTATGAGCTTTCTATCACCACTATGAGCTGTGAACACTGTGAGCTGCCTATTTCCATTGTGAGCGCTTCTTGTCCACTCTGCCATTATGAGCTCTTTATGACCAATATATACGATAACTACTGTGAGCTATCTATGATCATTGGGAATTGTGAATACAATGAGTTGGGCTATGACTTCTATGAGCTCTCTATGACCACTGTGAGCTCTCTATGACCACTGTGAGTTCTCTATGACCACTGTGAGCTCTCTATGACCACTGTGAGTTATCACAATTATGAACTCTGTATGAGAACTGTGAGCTCTCAATAAGAACTGTGACCACTTTAATCTCTGTATGACCACTGTGAGCTCTGTATTACCACTGTGAGTTCTCTAGGAACACTATGAACTTAGACTATGGTGAGCTCTGTATGACTACTATGAACAATGAGCACCTTGAGCTCTTTAGGAACACTATGATCTATGATCAGTGTAAGTTCTCTAGAACACTATGAGCTCTCTATGACCACTGTGAGCTATGAACTCTATGAATTCTCTATGACCACTATGAGCTATGACCACTGTGAGCTATCAATGACCATTATAAGCCCTCAATGACTCCTATGAGCTATGACCATTATGAGCTTTCATTACAACTGTGATATATGGCCACTGTGAGCTCTCTGTGATCACTTTGAGCTATGAACACTGTTACCTCTCTATCACCAATGAGATATGATGATTATGAGCTCACTATGAGGAATGTGAGGTCTCTATGTCCATTGTGAGCTCTCTATGACCATTGTGATCTCTATGACAAGAGTATTCTCTCTATGATCCCTGAGAGCTAGCTATGACCACTATGATGTTTCTATGACCACCTTGAGTCCTATATTACTACAATGACCTATGAGCAGTGTGTGCTCTCTATGATTGCTATGAACTAAGACCATTATGAGCTATGAGGACTGTGAGTTCTCTAGGTCCTTTATGAGTTCTCTATGAGAACTATGAGCTATGAACACTGTAATTTCTCTATGACCACTCTGAGATATGAACACTGTGAGCTCTATATGACCATTATGATCTATCACCACTGTGATCTCCTTATGTGCATTTTGAGATCTCTATGACAGCTATGAACTATGACCATTGTGAGCTCTTTATGACCACTATGAGTTATAACCACTCTGAGCTCCCTATGTTCACTTTGGGCTATCTATGACCACTATGAGATGTGACCACTGTGAGGTCCCTCTGGCCTTTATGACTTATGACAACTGGGAGCTATCTGTGACCATTGTGAGCTCTCAATGACAACTAGAAGCTATGACCACTGTGATCTCTCTATGGTCACTATGAGCTCTCAATGACCACTAGGAGCTATGTCAACTGTGAGCTCTTTATGACCATTATGAGCTATGACCACTGTGAACTCTCTGTCACCACTATGAGCGCTCTATGAGCACTATGAACTATGACTTCTGTGATCTCAATGACCACTATGAGCTATGAAAACTGACCTCTCTATGACCATTATGAGCTATGACCATTTTGAATTCTCTATGATTATGATGACTGATAGCCACTCGTAGTTGTCTTATGTCCAATATGAGTTATGAGCACAGTGGGCTCTCTATGAGCACTATTAGCTCTCTACGACCTCTAGGAATTCTCTATGAGAAATGAGCTATGACCACTGTGAGATCACTATGAACATTATTAGCTCTCTAAGACTACTGTGAGGTGCGACCACTATGAGCTATGAGCACTGAATTCTCTATGACAACTATGATGAATAATCACTGGGAGTTCGCTAAGACCACCATGAACTCTCTATAGTCACCATGAGCACCCTGTGGCCACTGTGAGCTCTGTATAATCACTGTCAGCACCCTATGTCTACTGTGAGCTATGACCACAATGAGGTCTCTGTGACAACTGTGAGTTCTCTATGAACACTGTGAAATCTGTATGACCATTATGAACTCTCTAGGACCACTATGAACTATGACCATTGTGAGGTCTCCATTTCCATTGTGAGCTCTCTATGACCACTGTGGGCTAACTATGCTCAGTTTGAGCTCTCTATGACAACTTTGAACTATGACCACTATGAGCTCTCTATGACCAGTGTGTGCTCTCTGTGACCACTGTGAGCTCCCTATGACTTCTGTGATCTCTCTGATCCTGTGAGCTGTCTATGAACACTGTGAGCTCTCTAGGACCACTGTGAGCTCTCTAGGACCACTGTGAGAACTCTAAGATTACTAGGAGCTATGTCTACTTTGAGCTCTCTGTGACAAATGTGAGCTATGACCACTGTGAGCTCTCCATTCCCTGTACAAGGTATGAACACTGTGAGCTATCTATAACCACTCTCAGCTCTTTATGTCCACTATGATCTATGACCACTGTGAGCTCTCTGTGAAAATTATTAGCTTTCTATGACTACTATGAGCTATGATCACTGTGAGCTATAACCACTGTGAGATCTCTATGATCCCTAGGAGTTATGTCCACTGTGAATCGTCTATGAGCATTATGAGCTCTCTATGTTTACTATGAGCTATGACCACTGTGAACTCTCCATGACTACTATGAGCTATGAACACTCTGAGCTATCTATGACCAGTATGATGTGTTATCACTATGAGCTCTCTATGACCAGTATAATGCATGATCACTGTGAACTCTTTATGGCAATTATGAACTCTCTGTGCCCATTGTGAGCTATGACAGTCTTGAGCACTCTCTTGCCACTGTGAGTTCTCTAGGACCACTGTGAGCTTTCTTTGTACACTATGGACTGTGACAATTCTGAGCTTTGCATGACCATTATCAGCTAAAACCATTGTGATCTCTCTATTGCTACAAAATAACTCTGTCATCACTATGAGCTGTGAACAAAATGAACTCTGCCAATGGTGAGCTCAGTATGGCCACTGTGAGCTCTCTATAACTACTGGGAGGACTCTATGACCACTGTGAGCTATCACCACTATGAGCTCACTATCACCACTGTGAGCTATCACCACTATGAGTTCTCTATGACCACTTTAAAACTTTTGATGACTGTTATCTCTCCATGACCACTTTGAGCTGTATGAATACTATGTGCTCTCTATGTTCACTGTGAGCTCTCTATGACCATTGTGGGCTCTCTATGATCACTGTGAGTTGTCTATCAAAATGGTGAGCTTTATGTCACAAATGTGACCATTTGAAGAGTACTATGAGCTCTCTATGACCAAAGAGAGCTCTACTGATGACTCTAAGCACTCCATGACCATTATCAGATATGAGCAATGTAAGATTCCTTTAACCACTATAAGCTATGAGCACTGTGATATGTCTGACCACTGTGAGCTTTCTATGTCCACTATGACCTAGGACCACTGTGAGTTCTCTAGAAGTACTATGAGCTTTTTTTGACCACTATGAGCTATGACCACTGTGAGCTCTCCATTTCCATTGTGAACTGTCTATGATCACTGTAAGCACACTACGGACATTATGAGCTCTTTATGGCAACTAAAAGCTATAACTACAATGAGCTATCTGTGACTAATGTGACCTGTGACCACTATGAGCTCTGTATGACTGCTGTCATCTCTCTATGACTACTGTGAATTCTCTATGACCAATTTGAGCTCTGTATGAACACTTTAGTGGACATAGACATATGTCCACTGTGAACTCTCTATGACCATGATGAGCTATGACCACTCTGACGTCTCTAAAATCATTATAAGCTATGACCACTGTGAACTCTCAATGACCGCTGTGGACTATGACCATTGGAGCTCTCTATTACTGCTGTAAGCTCTCTATGGCCACTATGAGTTCTGTATGAACACTTTGAGCTCTCTATGGCCACTGTGAGCTCTCTATGACCATGATGAGCTGTTACCATTCTGACTTCTCTATAACCAATACAAGCTTTGACCACTGTGAACTCTCAATGACCACTATGGGCTATGACCACTGTGAGCTCTCTGTGGCCATTATGAGCTCTCTATGATCACTCTGGGCAATGACTACTGTGAGCTCTCTATGGCCCTTGCGAGTTGTCCAAAACTACTATGAGATCTGTGTGACCATTGTGAGCTCTCTATGATGGCTGTGAGCTCTCTATGAGCACTGTGTGCTCTCTGTGACCACTGTGAGCTATGAGCACTGTGAGTATTCCATGCCCAGTGTTAGATATGACTACTCTGAGCTCTCTATGACTACTCTGATTTCTCTATCACCACTGCGACTATTATGAGCTATGACCATTCTGACAAATCTGTAACAAATACGAGTGACCACCACTGTGAGCTCTCTATGATCACTGTGAGCTCTCTATGCCACTATGAGGTATGACTACCATGAGCACTCTGTGACCCCTGTGAGGTATGGCCACTATGAGCCCTCAGTGACTAGTATGAGCTTTGACCACTGTGAGCTCTATTTCCATTGTGAAATCACTGTGACCACTCTGAGTGATTATGGCCATTATTAGCTCTCTATTACGACTATAAGTTATGACCACTGTGAGCTGTGACCACTATAAGCTCTGTATGACTGCTGTGAGCTGTCTATGACCACTGTGAGTTATCAATAACCACTGTGTACTCTTTATGACCTCAATGATCTATGATCAGTCTGAGCTATCTATGACCAATATGAGCTATGATTGTGAGCTCTCTATGAAAACGATGAACCGTGACCATTGTGAGCTTTCTATGACCACTATAAGATATGACCACTCTGAGCTCTCTATGGCCATATGAACCCCCTATGACCACAAGAGATTTCTTGCTGGACTATGGAGTATGACCACTATGAGTTCTCTATGACCACTGTGAGATATGTGCATTATGACTTCTTTTTCACCACTTTGACCTCTCTATGACAACTGTGAGTTCTCTATGACAATTGTCAGCTCTATAAGAACACTGCTAGCACCCTATGACCACTATGAGCTATGATCACTCTGAGCTCTTTAGGTCCACCATGAGCTATGGCTACTGTGAACTATCTATTACAAATATGAGCTCTCTATGACCACTATGAGCTCTCTATGATCTCAATGAGCTATGACCACTGAGAGCTTTCTGTGACTACTATGAGCTTTCTTTGACCACTGTGAGCTAAGACCACTATTACCTTAGTAGTACAATTTTGGGCTCTCTATGACAACAGTGAGCTCACTATGACCACTGTGAGCTTGCTATGACTACTGTGAGCTCACTATGACCACTGTGAACTCTATATGACCACTGTAAGCTCTCTATTACCATTCTGAGCTATGATCTCTATAAGTTCTTTATGAACACTGTGAGATTTCTTTGACCACTGTGGGCTCTCTTTGACTACAGTGAGCTCTGTATGACTACTGTGACTATGACCACTGAGCTCTCTATGACCACTCTGATATCTCTGATAACTGTGACCTCTCTATGACCACTTTGAGTTCTGCATGACCACTATGAGTTGTGACCACTGAGATATTTGTAAATCCGGTTCGAGCTATGAGCACTGTGAGCTCTCTAGGACCACTCAGATCTCTTTATGACAACTATGAGTTTCTATGACCACTGTGATTTCTCTATGACCAATATGAGCTATGACCACTATGATTTTATATGACCACACTGAGGTATCTGTGACCATTATTAGCTATGACCACTATGAGCTCACTATGAACATTATTAGATCTCTATGACCAATGTGAGCTATGACTACTGTGAGAACTCCATGAACCCTGTGAGTTATGACTGTGAGCTCTCTATTACCATTATGAGCTCTCTATAACCACTATAAAAATGACTGTTGAGATTTCTCTTTGACTACTGTGAGCTCTGCATGTCTACTATGCCCTATGACCACTGTGAGCTCTCTATAAAAACAATGAGTTATGATCACTATGAGCCCTTTATGGCTGTTATGAAGTCTCTATGACCACTATGAGCTATGGCTACTGTAAGTTCTTTATGACCAGTAGGAGCTATGACCACTGTGAGTTCTATGTGAACACTATGAGCTATGACCACTGTGAACTCTGTATCACCACTATATATGCTCTGTGATCACTGTGCGTTCTCTATGACCACTGTGCGCTCTCTGTGACCACTGTGAGCTCTCAATGACCACTGTTAAGCTATGAACCTTATGATCTCTCTATGACCACTGTGATATCTTTGATGACTATGACCTCTCTATGACCACTTTGAGTTCTCCATGACCATTATGAGTAATGACTACTGTGATCTCTCTAAGAATCATATGACCTATGACCACTCTGAGCTTTCTATGACTATTGTGAGCTGTTTATGTTAACTATGAGCACTGTGATTTCTCTATGCCCACTGTGAGCATTCTGTGATTTCTGTGAGCACTCTGTAACCATTATTATCTATGACAAGTATGAGATCACTATGATCATTATTACCTGTCTAGGACCACTGTGAGCTATGATCATTGTGAGATCTCTATGACTACTATGAGCTATGACAACTCTATTATGATTATGATATTTCTATGACCACTGTGAGATCTCTATTTCTATTGTGAACTCCCTGCGATCACTGTGAATTCACTATGGCCATCATGAGCTCCTAGGAACACTATGAGCTATGACCACTATGAGCTCTCTATGACTCTGAGAGTCAAGCAAGTGGCAAAGCAGCCTCACAGTTTTGCAGACTCATTATTGTAAATATCAAGCTGCATATATACCCCACAGAACATTCCATAAGTTCCAGTGCTTTTGGTGCATTGGCCTGTCTGGGTTGGTTTGCTCATTCAGGGGGTTTGATGTCAGCACCAAGCACTGCAGCAGATTCTAGCGTGGGGAAGTTGCATTCATGTATGCAGCCCACATACACTCTTGCCTGGTCCATTCTCCCTACATATCCATTCTTTTTATTTATTTTGACAGCCAGTGGGAGCCAGAGTTCTTTGCTCTGACCTTGTTGACCCCACCTTAGAGGGCACCCAGCATGACAGACTGTGCCTGTTTTAGGTCATCCTATCTCACAGGCTCTTACCTGTTATTGACTACCAGCCCTCAAAAGACCTCTCCTCTGGAAGGCATATCAGGGTATGTGGATAGCAAATAAGAACAAAGCCTCATGAATCTCTTCTATCCAAGCTTAAACCATATCTCTAGGGGGGCATGGCTTAGATGTTCAAAGGCCATAAGCACCTGTAGCATGGTCTTGTTGATGGAGCACTGCTGCAAGATGTGCTGAAGCAAATACTTAAGCAATATAATTAATAAAAACACAATTCCTCCTATGATAGCATGAAGTACAATCTAAGAGGGATTGAACAAACTTTTAAAGTTGTTGCGATTCTGGTTTCAAACCCAGTATCTATAAACTGGGGAGCCACATGTGTCATGTAAATATGTTCTATTTGTTGGCATAAAGTCAATGAGTAATTAAGAGGGCCGGAGATCAAGGTCCCTTGATGTACTGAGAAAGTTGTTCATGAGCCTTGGATATGTTGGAGACCTGATAAGGTGTTAAGCATATGGAGGCATATCAAGGGTCACACGAGGAAAGAGCAAGCCTTTAGGGCCTTGAAGGCAAGGTCAGACACCTGTTGAAAATATGTAGCCAAACCTGTGGTGGATTGTGATATTGGATCAATATATTGTCCATACCTGTAAGCATATCCAGTGTGTTGGTAAGATCATACTGAAGGTTGAGATAGGCTTGTGCTTCTGCCTGATCATCATATACAGAGTACCAATTCAGGAAAATGACTGGCTCCAACTCCGCCTTAAGGAGATGATACCAATCATAATGGGTTTGGAGCTTCATGGCTCATTGGCACAGAACCTATTCAAAATAAGGGGAGTCAGGACCTGTTTCATTGGCAACCTTATGAATCAGGGAAAGATCAGCAAGCAGGGTAGGCACCCAAGGCTGTCATCTTGTCAGGGAGACTGTCTATGATTTTCCACTGGGCAGAATAAACGTTTGGGAATCCACAGGGGTGAGTCTGCTGATGCAGAAGCACAAAGACACCTATGACTCCAGTGGAACCCTGGGTCTAGTTAGGACAGGTGTATGTCAAAGGCTTTCTGTCACTGTAAAACCATTAAAGTGTATAAAATGGAGGAAAGAATTAAATGAGGTGTATCTGAGAAAGTTTTAAATCTACTTGGAGGATGATATTTCAAAGAACTTCCTGGGAGGTCATTTCTTACCTAAGAAGTATAGAAGTCATGTCTGAGAAAATATTGTAAGTTGGCTCTTTTATATTGAATTTAAGATTTTGTAGTTCTTAGGCCCATTACCAAAATTTAAAGTTTATGGCCCTTATAATATAAACATAATAGTCAGACTCTATAAGATCTTAAGCACTTCTGCCCTTTAGGAGATAGTATTTAATGGGTATGCAAAAGAAAACTTTTGATTTAAGATAAACAGCCTTAAATCTCATTTTGAAGTGAAATTGTTAAATAATTTATAAAAATTTCAGATAATTGTAGTACTTTAAAATCTTTTAGAGCCAAATATATAGATTAATTATAACAAAAGTTAGTAAAAGTTTTTTAAATTTTGTAAAGACGAGGGCATTGTTAAATATGGAATAAACAAGTAGCACATGGTCATAGGAGAATACCTGTATGTCAGTTTAGATAAGCAATCTTTAAGAAAATAAAATCTCTGCAATTACCAATACCGAGTAGAACCACTCACAAATCCATGAGCTATATAATTTTTGAATAGAGCCTTTACTATTAATATTTTAGCCTTCTAACTTCTGTCTCACGAAAGTCCCCAATTCCTGTAGGTCATCTTCAAAAATTTGTCTTTTAAATTTTTTGAACTACCTCAAAAAATTATTAACTAACTTATGAGAAGTGAGAAGCTGGAAAAAATTCGTGGAATCCATGAGAAACAGGCATGGAACTAAGAATGGATTCATAGCACTAGAGGGCCATGAGGGGCTAGGGTGCCAAAGATGGCTGCCAAGCCCAGGGAAACTGGCTTTTTCTGGTTGGTTAACTCCCATTGGGCCCAACCCACTTGCTCTTAGGTCCAGATGGGGTTAGAGACCAGGTTGTTATGTAGAGCACATCTCCATTATCCCTTCATAGTGAAGGAGGATTAATTAGTCAGTTCCTCAGCAGGAGTGTTTCTTCAGGATGATTCCATCTCTGGGGGATGACTTTCAGGAAAGTCAAAGACCTTCAAAGACCTTACAGATTTTCTCAGCAAAGACTGTTCTAGACCTGCCTATTGTACCCCTTTACCTTCTAAGGACCCAGATTGTTCAAGTGATGTGATGACTGCTCTGGCTACTTCCTGCTGAGTTGGAGCAAAGGAAGTGTGAGCAGTCAATGGTCCTCATCTATGAAGTGCTGGGATGGTCTAGAGGTCTTTGATGGATGACTTTACTACTTTTAGGTCCATCTAAAAGAGACAAAAACAGATAAATCAAGCCTAAAATATCTACCGGTTATCTGCCCTGAAATAGGCATTACCTTTGTCTGGTGTAAAAGCCAAAAGCTGTAAGTAAGTAATTTACATATTGGAAACTTTTATCCTCTGATAGATATAAATCTCTGAGGCTGCATTCTAAGACCTGTCCGAAAATATGTAAACTGTCTGAATCTTCAGGCAGAACAATCTAAAGTAGTTTACTTTCTCCTTCTGGATTCTTAAAGCAAAGAGGTACAGATACTTTTGGGACCAAGGGAATGTAAAAGAACATATGCAGGGGACATTGTTTCCTCACATGGGAAGTTCTACATATCTTGGAGCATTATCTTTGGACCACTGCTTTGATCTAAATGAAGAGTCAGCTTTGATTTATCAGTGGAGGTGGTCTGTTTAACAGCAGACATTTTGTTCTCTGCTTCTTCCTGGTTTAACTCTTTTAAGTTTGACATTGCCATTTTCCTCTGCCAAACACTAAGCTTAACTTCAGGGAGGGTTTTAGGACAAGTGCAAAGCTTTAGTAAACTTTCCTCTGGCATATGTCTCTGGCTTTAACTTTACAGCACAAACTGTCTTTCTTGTGCCTCTAAATCACAAGCTTTCGACCACATGCTATCTGATTCCATCATTCTCAGAAACCTATCTCGTTTGTTTTGTTTTCTTTCCCTTTTTGCAAGGGACTTTCAAGTTTGTCATCTTGGGCATGCTGGCTAGTATTCTATCTATCCTCTTAGGCAGATGTCAAGTTTATGATTTCCTTTTATTTTTCCTTTTTCTTTCCTTCCTTTCTGTTTAAAAAATAAATTTATCTGGGACCTCAGAAAAACTACTTAAGTAACTTAGGCCAAAATCTTGCAAGGAAAGGGAAACGTGAACCTGAATTGACACAAATGAACTTAGAATCTCCTGAAAACAGACTATGTTAGGTCCAGATTACATTGATTCTGTTTTGTTTCAAGGGAATGGAGTCTGGCTAAGGTGGAAACTTGAAATTCCTGTTCCACCTTAGTAGGAGTACACATGGGAGCATGGAATTAGAAAGCAGATTTATCCCCAAGGAAGAGAGCTCATACATAACAGGTGAAGGAAGAAATTCCAATGAATCTTTTAGAAGATAATTATATTTTATTTTTCTGTTTGCTAGATTTGATGGGATAACATTCCATAAAAGAAGTCAGAGGAATGAGCAAGTTTAATTAATCAGTACTATACTGGCATTGTTATTTTGGGACTATATGGAAAAACCTTCAAGAGCACAATGACATTCTCATTTGTAGTCCTATTAAAGATCAAAATCAAGTGAGATAATCTTTCCTGGAAGAAAAAATTAATAATCTATCAGGAAACCAATTGTGTTCGATATAAAGCATAAGTATTTAAGGTCTTAGATGTCATTAAAATTATTTGTTCTTATTTTAAAGTATGCATACATATATTTAAAAATTGGATGCCAAAATTTTTATATTAGTGTGCAACAGAGATGAAAGAAAATTGAAGTGGCCTCAGATTTTTTTTTATGTTGAAACACAAGACACAAAACATGTAAACACAGAACATATAAACATACAAACACATGAGTAACATACAATTTTCTAGCAACTGGCAGTTGTACAAGCATTATGAGCTCTCTATGACTGCTATGAGATATAACCAGTATGAGCCGTCTGTGATGACTTTGAGTTATCTGTGTCCACTGTGAGCTCTCTATGGCCACAAGAGATTTCTAACAGCATTAGGAGCTATGATCACTATGAGCTCTCTGTGATCAATGTGATCTATGACCACTATGACCTCCCTATTACAATTCAGCTATCTATGACAACCATGAGTTCTCTATGACAATTGTGAGCTCTGTATGACTACTGTGAGATCTCTATTTCCATATGAGCTCTCTATGATAACTGTGAGTGCACTATGACCACTGTTAACTATCTATGACAACTGTGAGATCTCTATAACCAGTATGAACTATTACCACTGTGAGCTCTCTATGACCATGGTGAGCTCTCTATGAGCACTATGACCTATGACCCCTGTGTGGTCCATATGTACATTATTAGATCTCAATGTCCACTGTGAGCTATGACCATTGTGAGCTCTCTATTCCCATTATGAGCTCTATAAGACCACTATGACTTAAGACCACTGTGGGCTCTCTATGGCCATTGTGAGCTCTGACCATTATGATCTCTGGATGATCACTGTGAGTTCTCTGTGACAACTGTTAGCTCTGACAACTATGAGCTCTCTATGACCTCTGTGAGTTCTCGGTGACCACTCTGAGCTATGACCACTGAGAGGTCACTATGAACACTCTGAGCTCTCTATGAACACTCTGGGCTCTCAGTGACCACTTTGAAATCTCTGATGACTGTGACTTCTCCATGATCACTTTGAGCTCTCTATGACCTCTATGAGCTATGACCACTGTGAAGTCTCTATGACCACTATGAGTGCTCTATGACCAGCATAAGCCATGAATTTTGTGAGCTCTCTATGACCACTGGGAGCACTCCATGACTACTGTGAGCTCTCTATGGCCATTATGTGATCCCTAGGATCACTGTGATCTATGACCACCATGAGCTCTCTGTAACCACTGTGACATCTCTGAGAACTGTGACCTCTCTGTGACCACTTTGAGTTCTGTATGACCACTAAGAGCTATGTACACTCTTTATGACAACTATGAGTTCTCTATGACCACTGTGATTTCTCTATGCCCAGTATGAGCTGAGCTCTCTATGATCCTGTTAGCTCTCTATGACCACTATTAGCGCACTATATGTATTATTACCTCGATGTGACAACTGAGTTATGACCACTGTGATCTCTATATTGCCATTATGAGCTCTGTATGACCTCTGTTAGCTATGATCACTGTGAGCTATCTATGATCATTGTGAGCTGTCCATAACCACTGTGAGCTCTCTATGACCACTGTGAGCTCTCTGTGACAACTATGAGCTCTCTATGACCACTAAGACCTAAGACCATTCTGAGATCTTTACGACAACTATATGGCCATTGTGAGCTCTATGTGAACACTATGAGCTCTTATGACGAGTATGACCTATGGCCACTGTTTTACCACTCTATTACCAACATGAAGTATGACTTGTTAGCTTTTCATGGCCACTATGAACACTCTATGACCACTAGGAGCAATGAGCAGTACAGGCTCTCTATGACCTGTGTGAACAATGATAACTGGAAACTACCTATGATAACAGTGATCTCTCTATGGCCACTTTGAACTCTCTATGACCACTGTGAGTTCTCCATGAGCCCTGTGAGCTCTCTATGACCACTGTGAGCTCACTCTGACCACTATGAGCTATGAGTTCTGTGAGCTTTCTATGACCACTGTGAGCTATGACTACTGTGAGTTTTCTATGACCAATGGGAAGTCTCTATGTCTATTATGAGCACTCTATGATCACTGTTACTTCGCCATGACCATTGTGAGCTCTCTATGACCATTTTGAAGTCTCTAAAACCACTATGAGCTATGAGCACTGTGAGCTCTCTATGACCACAGTGAGATATTATGACTGTAAGCTCTCTATGACCACTATAATATAAGAACACTATGAAGCTCTCTATGAGCACTATGAGCTTTGAACACTGTGAGTTTCCTATGACCACTATGAACTCTATATGACCATTATGAGATATGACCACTATGAATATTCTATGACCACTGCAATCTCTGAAAACTGTGAGCCCTTTTTGACGACTATGAGCTATAACCACAGAGAGTGCTCTATGACCACTGTGAGATATGACCACTGTGAGGCCTCTGGGACCACTATGAGTGGTCATAGGGAACTCATATGCCATGACCACTATAAGCTCTCTAGATGACTATGAGTTATGACCACTGAGTGCTGTCTATGGCCTCTAGGAGCTATGACCACTATGTGCTCCCTATGACCTCTTTGAGCATGAACACTTTGAGCTCTCTGTGACCACTATGATCTCTCTAAGACCACTATGAGCTCTGACAACTGTGAGCTCTCTATGACCACTGTGATTTATGACCATTGTGAAGACTCTAAGCCGTCTATGAGCTATCAACACTGAGGTCTCTATGACTACTGTGAGCTCTTTCTAACTATAATGAACTCTCTGTGATCTCTTTCGTTCCATGATGAGCTATGACCAATGTGAGCTTTCTATGATCACTATGAGCTCTCTATTACTAATATGAACTACAACTACTATGTGCTATCTATAAGCACTGTTAGCTATGACAACAGTGATTTCTCCATGACCTCTGGGAACCCTCTATGACTACTATGAGCAATGACCATGGTGACCTCTCTTTGACAACATTGAGCATTCTATGACCAGTATGAGTTATGACCATGGTATGATCTCTTTGTTCATTATGAGCTTCCTATACCCATTGTGAGCTATGACCACTATGAGCTCTCAGTCCACTGTGAGCACTCTATGTCCTCTTTGAGATATGACTACTGTGATCTCTATATAAACACCATGAGGTGTGACCACTGTGCACTCTCGATGACCCCTGAGAGCAGTATGAGCTCTCAATGACCTCTTTGAGCTGTGAGCATTATGCACTCTTTGTGAAAAATGTGAGCATTGTATGATCACTCTGAGCTCTCTGAATGACCACTGTGAACTATGACTACTGTTTGAATTCTATGACCACTATGAGCTCTCTATGACCATTGTGAACTATGAGCAGCAGGAGCCCTCTATCACAACCATGAGTTATGATCATTGTGATCTCTCTATGGCCACTGTGAGCTATCTATTTCTACAATGAGTTGGGACCTCTGTTATTCCTCTATGGCGACTATAACCTACTATGATCATTATACGCGGTTACCATTTTGAGATATTTGTGATCTATGTCTACTATGAGCTCTCTATGACCTCTGTGAGCTATGAACACTTTGAGATCTCTGTGACCATATGAGTTCTCTATAACCACTATGAGCTATGACAACTGTAAGCCCTTTATGACCACTGTGAGTAATGACCATGAACACTCTAACCCAACTAAATTAGCTATCAACACTGCGAGCTCTCTATGACTACTGTCAGCTCTCTCTATGAGCTATGACCATTGTGATCTCTTTAGTTCTATGTTGACCTATGATGACTGTGAGCACTCTATGATCACTCTGAGCTCTGAATGACCACTGTGAGCTATGCCCACTATGTGATCTCTGTGACAACTATGAGCTATGATGATTATGAGCTCTTATTGTCTATTAGGAGATATCTATGTCCAATATGATCTATGATTTATGACCACTGTGAGTAATGACCATGAACACTCTAAGCCAACTAAATGAGCTATCAACACTGCGAGCTCTCTATGACTACTGTAAGCTCTAACTACTATGAGCTATGACCACTGTGATATGTTGACCTATGATGACTGTGAGCACTCTATGATCACTCTGAGCTCTGAATGACCACTGTGAGCTATGCCCACTATGTGATCTCTGTGACAACTATGAGCTATGATGACTGTGAGCTCTTATTGTCTATTATGAGATATCTATGTCCAATATAATCTATGATTTATGACCACTGTGAGTAATGACCATTGTGAAGACTCTAAGCCAACTATGAGGTATCAATACAGTGAGCTCTCTACGACCACTATGAGCTCTCTATGACCACTGTGAACTATGACCAACATGAGCCCTCTATGGCAACTATGAGCTAAGACTACTGTGAGCTCTCTATGACCACTATAAGCTATGACCACTGTGAACTCTTTTTGACCACTGTGAACTCTTTTTGAACACTGTGAGCTCTCTATGGCCACTATGAACTCTGACTACTGTGAGGTCTCTATTTCACTATGAGGTGTGACCTGTGTGATCCCCCTATGGCCACTATGTCCTCTCTATGATCACTATGAGCTATCACTGCTATGAGATCTCTGAGCCATCTTTGATCTATGAGCACTGTGAGCTCTCTGTGAGCTCAGGATAAGCACCGTGATTTATGATTTATGACCACCATGACCTCTTCATGGCCACTATGAGCTATGACCACTGTGAGCTCTTCAATACTTCTATGAGCTATGAGTACTGTGAGCTCTCTATGTCCATTATGAGCTCTCTATGACCACTGTGAGTTATGGCCACTGTGAGATCTCTAACATCACTGTGAGCTCTCTATGACCTCTGTGATTTATAACTACTGTGAGCTCTCTTTGACCATGGAGAACTTTCTATGAGTATATCACCTATGACCACTCTGAGCTCTCTATGATGACTATAAGCTAAGTCCACTGTGAGCTCTGTATCACCACTGGGAGCTACCTTTGGCCAGCATAACGTCTCTATAACCATTATGAGCTGTGACCACTGTGACCTCTCTATGACCATTGTGTGCTCTCTATAAACAATGTGAGATATTAGCACTATGAACTCTCTATGACCATTGCAAGCTATGACCACAGTTAGATCTCAATTACCTCTGTGATCTATGAGCACTATGAGTTGTCTATGATGACTGTGAGCTCCCTATTACCATTCACTATGATCTCTCTATGACCACTATTAGCTATGAACACTGTGTGATCTCTATGACCATTATGAGCTATGACCACTGTTAGCACTAATTGTCCATTCTGAACTCTCTATGATCACTGTGAGGTATAACCACTGTGAGGTCTCTAAGAACACTGTGAGCTCTCTATAACCCCTGTGAGCTATAAACACTGTGAGCTCTCTTTGACCATGATGAGCATTATCTCTATGAGCATTATCATCTATGACCACTGTGAGTACTCTGTGATCACTATGAGCTATGACACTGTGAGCTCTTTATGCTAACTATTAACTTTGACTACTGTTAGCTCTCTATGTCCATTATGACTCCCTATGACTACTATGAACTATGACAACTGTGAGCTCTCTATTACCATTTTGAGTTCTCTATGAGCATTATCATCTATGATGGCTGTGAGTTCTCCTTTACCACTATGAGTTCTCTATG
This sequence comes from Typhlomys cinereus, assembly GCA_023101885.1. NCBI lineage: Eukaryota > Metazoa > Chordata > Mammalia > Rodentia > Platacanthomyidae > Typhlomys > Typhlomys cinereus. The sequence goes on along the minus strand of JALPQD010000349.1, from coordinate 2,078,537 downwards.
ACCACTCTGAGCACTCTATAAACACTGTGATCTATGATCACAGTTAATTCTTTATCACCACTAATAACTATGACCATTGTGAGTACTCTATGATGATTACAAGTTCTCTATGACTAATGTGAGCTATGACCACTGTGAGCTCTTTATGTCCATCATGAGCTTCCTATGACTGCTATGTGCTATGACCACTGTGAGTTCTGTATCACCACTGGGAGCTCTCTATGGCCAATATAAAATCTCTATGACCACTGTGCGATATGACCAGTGTGAGTACTCCATATCCACTGTGTGCTCTCTATGACCATTGTGAGCTATGAACACCGTGAGCTCTCTATGACCATTGTGAGCTATGAACACTGTGAGCTCTCAATTACCTCTGTGATCTATGATCACTGTGAGTTGTCTATGACCACTGTGAGCTCTCTATGACCACTCACTATGAGCTCTCTATGATTATTATAAACTATGACCACTGCATGATTTCTATGACCACAATGAGCTATGACCACTGTGAACACTTATTGTCCATTATGAGATCTCTATGACTACTGAGGGCTATGACCATTGTGAGTTCTCTATGTTAACTATGAGCTTTGACCAATGTGAGTTCTCTATGGCCACTGGGAGCTGCCTATTACCCCTATGATCTCTGTGAACACTGTTAGTAATCTAAGACTTCTTTGAGCTATGATCACTGTGAGCTCTATATGAAAACTGTGAGGTGTCTATGACCACTATTACTTCTCTTTGACCACTTTGGGCTCTCTATGATCACTGTGAGCTCTCTCTGGGTACTATGACCCATGATGTGAGCTTTCCACAACCACTAAGAACTATGACCAATGTGAGCTCTTCATGACTGTTATGAGCCTTGAGCCTTGAAAGCTGTCTGTGTGCATTATGAGCTCTCTATGACCAATGTGATCTATGACCACAATGAGTGCTATATGACCATTGTAAACTGTACCTGACTCCTGTGAGCTTGGATCACTCAAAGCTATCTATGATGACTATGAGCTATGCCCACTATAAGCTCTTTATGAGCAATGTGAGCAATGACCACTAAGAGCTCTCAATGATGTCTGTGAGCTATTAGAACTATGCACACTCTAACACAACTGTGAGCTCTCTATGACCACTGTGAGCTTTCTATGATCATTGTGAGCTATGACCACTGTGAGCTCTTTAGGACCACCATGATCTATGACCATTGTGTGCTCTCTGTGACTACAATGAGCTATGACCACTGTGAGCAATCTATGACCACTGTGAGCTATCTATAAGCTATGACCACTATGAGCTCTCATTGTTGCTATGATCATTATGAACTATGACCACCGTGAGCTCTGTATGACAATTGTGAACTATCTATGACCACTGTGGCCTCTCTATGACCACTAAGAGCTATCTATGATCACGATCAGCAAAGACAAGTGTGAGCACTCTTAACCAATATGATCTCTATATGACCACTATGAGCTGTCTATGAGCACTATGACTTATGACCACTATAAGCTTTCTGTGACCACTATGAGCAATTACACCTATGAGCTTTCAATGAGCTCTATGAATTATGATTGTTATGTGAACTCTCTATGACCACTGTGATCTCTCTATCACAATCGTGACCTATGACTATTCTGTGATCTCTATGAACACTATGAGCTGTGACTACTCTGAGTTCTTATTGTCCATTACGAGCCCTCTATGATCACTGAGAGCTGCGACTACTGTGAGACTTCTATGACCAGTTTGATCTATGACCACTATGGACTCTCTATGACCACTATTAGCTCCCTTTGAAGAGTCCACGCTCTCTATGAGCACTATTAGCTATGATCACTGTGAACTCTCTATGACCACTATGAGCTATGACCACTGTGAATTCTCTAAGATTTTTATGAGCTTTTCATGACCACTATGACCTATGTATGCCCACTATGAGTACTCTATAACCTTATGAGCACTGTAGTACAACTATGAAGTATGACCATTGTAAGCTCTCTATGACTTTGAACTCTCTCTGAGCACTATAACCTATGATAACTGGAGCTCCCTATGACCACTATGAGCTATGAACACTGTGTCATCTCTATGACCATTATGAGCTATGATCACTGTGAGCTCTTTTTTCCATTATAAACTCTCTATGACAACTATGAGCTGTGACCACTGTGAGTTTTCTATGACAACTAGCAACTGTGTTGTCTGTGAGCTCTGTGACCACTGAGTTCTCTCTGACCATTATGATCTATAGCTACTCTGAGGTCTCTGTTACCACTTTGAGCTATGAACATTGTGAGCTCTCTATGTCCACTGTGAGCTATGACCAATGTGAGCACTGCATGGCCACTATTACCTCTCTATACACATTAGGAGCTATGACCACTGTTAGCACTCTCTGACACTGTGACCTCTTTATGATCACTTTGAGCTCAAGCACTCTATGACCACTGTGAGCACTCTAAGACCATTGTGAGCACTCTATGACCACTGTGAGCTTTCTATAAGCTTGTGACCTATGACCAATGTGAGCCTGTATGACCACTATGTGCTGTGACCACTGTGAGCTCTTCCTGATCACTATGAGCTATAACCTTCATGAGCTCTCTATGACTACTGTTTGTTATGACCACTGTGATGTCTTTATGACAACTACAAGCTCTCTATGACCACTCTGAGCTTTCAATGATCCCTATGAGCTATGAGTAGTGTGAGCTCTCTATGGCCACTATGGCTATGAACTCTGTGAGTGTTCTATGACCACTATGATCAATGACCACTGTTAGCTCTGCACCACTATGAGTGAAGACCAATTTGATCTCTCTATGAATATTATGAGTTTTCTGTGACCACTATGAACTATGACCACTATGAATTCTCTATAACTACTATGAGCTATGAAGACTGTGAGATATCTATAACCAATGTGATCTATCTATTACCACTATGAGCTATGATCCCTGAGAAATTTCCTTGACCATGTTCAGCTCTCTATGAGCAGTATGATCTATGATGACTGTGAGCTCTTTATGACCACTATGAGCTCTTTAGGACCACTCTATACTCTTTATGACCACTATAATCTATGACCATTATGAGCTCTGTATGACAACTCTGAGCTATGACCACTGTGTTCTTTCTACACCCATTATGATCTCTCTATGACTACTATGAGTTATGATGATACAAGATCCTTAATATCTCTGTGAACTATGACCACTATGAGCTCTCTATTACAACTGTGAGCTCTCTATAACCACTGGGAGCTTTTGATGACCACAGTGAGCTTTCTATGTGCACTATAACCCATGAACAATGTGAGCTTTCTATGTGAGTTAGGCGCTATGACCACTGTGAGCTCTCTATGACCACTCTGAGCTCTCTAGGAACACAATGAGCTATGATTACTGTGAGTTCTTTATGACCACTGTGAGCTCTCTGTGACCATTGTGAACTCTCTATGACCACTATGGTCTATGACCACTGTTAGCTCTATATCACCAAAAGTTTGAGCTCTCTATGTCACTTATATGTTCTTTATGACCACAGCGATCTATGATGACTATGAGCTATGACTACTTTGCACTATGACCACTGTGAGCTCTCTATGAGCACTATGAACTATGATTAATGTGACTTATCTAAGACCACTATGAGCTATGAAGACTCTTAGTACTTCATGACCACTATGAGCTTTGAACACTAGGATCTCTCTGTGTCAATGATGAGCTCTTTATGTCCATTGTGAGCTATTATCAGTGTGAGCTCTCTATGAACACTGTTAGATCTCTATGACCCCTGTGAGCTATGACCACCGTGAGCACTATCTGATCACTATGAGTTATGACCACTGTGAGTACTCTATGACCATGGTGAGCTATGACCACTGTATGATGTGTATGACCACTAAGAGCTATAACCACTTTGAGCTCTAATTGTCTATTATAAGCTCCCTATGACCTCTGTACTCTTTAACCACTGTGAGCTCTCTGACCACTATGATCTATGACCAATGTGAGCACTCTATGACCAGTATATGCTCTTTATGATCACTATGAGCTTTGAGCATGGTGAGTTTTCTATGTCCTTTATGAGATCTCTATGCCATCTCTGAGCTATGACCCCTGTGAGCACTCTGATCCCTGTGAGCCATGAACTTTGTGACCACTCTATGACCACTATGAGCTCTGCATGACTATCATGAGCTATGAATACTGTGAGCTCCTCATGACCACTGTGAACTTTGAGCATTGTGAGCTCTCTATGTCAATTATGAGCTCTGCATGGTCACTGTGACCTATGACCTCCCTAATCTCTCTAACACAACTATGAGCTATGATAAATTTGAACTTTCTATGAAGATTATGAGTTCTCTATGATCACTAAATGCTATGACCACTCTGAGCTCTCTGTGACCACTATGAGCTATGAATATTGTAAGCTCTCTATAAAAATTATGAGTTATGACCATTGTGAGATCTCTCTAACCATTGTGAGCTCTCTATGAGTATTATGATCTATGACCACTATGAGATCACTATGACCACTTTGTGCTCTGTATGACTACTGGGAGTTCTGTATTATCAACATGAGCTCTCTATGACCATTATGAGCTCTGTTTGACAACTATGACCTATGAATCCTATGAGCTCTTTATGACGATTATGAACTATGACCATGTGAGCTCTCTATGTCCACTATTGGTTATGTCCACTGTGAGCTCTCTGTGTCCACTATGATCTTTCATTGACTACTGAGAGTTATGACCACTATAAGTCTTTAATACCTCTGTGAGCTATGACCACTATTGGCTCTCTTTGATAACTTTAATCTCTCTATGACCACTGTGACCTCTCTATGACAACTTTGAGCTCTCCATGACCACTGTTAACTCTCTATGACCACTGTGAGCTATGACCATTGTGAAATCTCTATGAAAATTAGGAATTCTGCTCTCCCTCATGTGCTGCCTTGTCCACGCCCAACTGCGCTTCTCACTCCGCCAGCCCCAGGTGAGTCCACCAAGCCCCCCAGGTCGCCTCGAGTCCCAGCGGCACCCAGGCTGCCTCCGGTTTTAGCCTGGGCCACACCCTGGGCCCCAGCCTCTTTCTTCCTCCCACCCACCTCTCTGGCCAACTGGACAGGACTTGCTCACATTCGTCTATCCCTGGAGCTTGGGAGGGCCACTAAGCCAAGTCCCAGGTCCCAGGTGAAGAATTCTGCCATCAACATCAGGCTCTCTGACTGTCTGGCCCACTGGGGACCCACACACGTGGTCTACAGAAGACACACTGCTACTCAGAATTCAATAGAGTCCAAAGAAAACTCAGCAAAGTTCTAAGGGTCAAAGGCCATACATATAAAAACCTCTACAATCATCCTATCACATGGGAGAGATTCTTCATATCCAGACCAAAGATAAGTAAAGCTTTTTTTTCACCTTACTGTTCCTTTCTAATATTAATCACTGTAGATTAACTTTTCCATACAGCCACCCCAAAACATATACAATTACAGGGAGTACACCACTCACTCTCACATATCACCAAGCTACTACATCGTAAAAGTGCACTACCATACTAATATTCACCCCCTGTCTACTTAATCTGACATAACTGATGTACTAACAGCCTAATAGCCTCAACTAGGAAATAACAATAACAAAAGACAAACATACCCAACTCCAAGGCAAGCACTGGTTAAAAACTGCCCAAGTGTAATAATACCAACTAAATCAGTTCAGTCAAAAACACACAGAAACTGAAAAGCCCTAGAAGACAATACAACAATGCCCAAGTCAAAGTGCAGATCCATGAGAAACAAAACCCAAGAAGACCAATCTCCCACCAAAAGAATTAACCCCTTAATGATGGATTCCAACCAGAACAAATTCATAGAAAACAGCAGACCCAAGACAAGGACTTTCAAAGTATGATCATTACCATGATTAATACTATGAAGAGGAAATCCAAGAGGAGTTAAACAATTGTGTCAACCACTCTGGACAGGAACACAACAGGCATTTGGAGAAGTTGAGAAAAACAGTTCAATAAACAAAAATAGGCATAGAGCAGTTAAAACAGTCTCAGGTAGAGTTTAAAATTGAACTAAAAGACAAGTTATCTTCAACCCAAAGCTCTGTTCTGCTTATCAGCAGAACAAATGAAGCAGAAAATAGAATTTCAGATCTTGAAGACAAAGTGGGAGAATTAACCAGCTCAATGGAAGAGATTGTTAAAGCCAAAAAGACACTTGAGAGGAACATTCAAGAGATATGGGACACCCTGAAGAAGCCTAACATGCACATTCATGGAATACCAGAGCAAGATCTCAAAAGACCACCCCTGAGGAAATTTTTCAAATTATCATAAATAAAAACTTCCCTCAACTGAAGAATGAGAGGTCCATCCAAATACAAGAGGCATTTCGCAATCCAAACAGATATGACTAAAATAGAAAATCACCACAGCAAATAATAGTCAAAACACTCCACATTCAAGACAAAGAAATATTGCTGAGAGAGTCAAGAGAAAAAAAGCAAGTCACTTTTAAAGGCAAACCTATTACGATAACAAATGACTTCTCAATGGAAACAGTAAAAGCAAGAAGAGGTTGGAGAGACGTAGTTCAAGTATTAAATGAGCAAAAGTGCCAACCCAGACTGATATACCCAGCAATACTATCTGTCATGATCAAGGGAGAAAGAAAAATTTTCCAGCACAAAGACAACTTGAAGGGATACATGTCTACCAAACCAGGTCTTCAAAAAATGCTAGAAATGATACACAAATTTGAATAAAAAAACAAGCATATTCAGGAGGAGAGAAGGGAAGCATAATACCACAAAAACATAAATGTCAAACAATAAGCTTACAAAATCCACTAAACCTAAAAATGTCCAGAATTAAAAATAATATCTCCATTATAACATTAAATGTCAATGGTATTAACTCACCGAATAAGAGACACAGATTACAAACTTGGATTAAAAATCACAACCCATCAATCTGCTGCCTTCAAGAAACTCATCTCACCACAAAGATAGGCACATCCTAAAAATGAAATGCTGATCCAAAATTCTGCAAGCTAATGGAACCAGGAAACAGGCAGGGGTAGCCATTATGCTGTCGGACAAAGTGGACTTCAAACCAAAACAAAAAATCATAAGAAACACAGATGGATACTACATTTTAGTCACAGGTACAATTCAACAGGAAGACTTCACAAAACTGAACATGTATGCACCCAATACGGGCCCCTCCCACATTCATTAAGAAAATCCTACAGAGTCTAAAGTGAGAAATCAATCCCAAAACGATAATTCTTGGGGATTTTAACATCGCCCTCTCAACATGGGATAGATCAATAGTCAAAAGCATAACAAAGATACTTAGGAACTTAATCGAACCCTTACAGAAATGGACCTTACAGATCTCTATCGAACTTTTCATCCATACACCAAAGAATACACATTTTTCTCAGCAGCACATGGAACTTTCTCCAAAATAGATCACATTTTGGGCCACAAAATGAATCTCCACATAAACAGGAAAGTTGAAATTCTAGCCTGAACCCTATAAGACCACCACGGCCTAAAGCTGGACATTCAAAACACAACAAACGACAGAAAATACACCAACTCCTGGAAATTTAACCCTATGATGCTGAATGAGAACTGGATTCAGGAAGAAATTAAAAAAGAAATTCAAGATTTCCTGAAAGTGAACGATAATGAAAATACAACTTACCAAAATCTCTGGGACACAATGAAAGCTGTCCTAAGAGGTACGTTCATAGCTCTTAATGCCTACATCAAAAAAATGGAAACATCAGAAATAAACAACTTAACAATGCAGATTAAAGCTTTAGAGAAACTAGAGCAATCTGATCCCAAAAGTAGTAGAAGAGAAGAGATTAGCAAACTAAGGGGAGAAATATCTGAAATCGAAATTAGGAAAATGATAAAGAAAATCAACCAGTCAAAAAGCTGGTTCTTTGAAAAAATCAATAAGATTGATACATCCCTAACTAAACTAACCAAAAGCAAGAGAGAGAAAACCCAGATTAATAAAATTAGAAATGAACATGGAGTTATCACTACTGATACCCAAGAAATCCAGAGAATTATAACATCATATTTCAAAAACTTATACTCTGTGAAATTTGACAACACAAAAGAGATGGATGAATTCCTAAATAAACACAACTTACCTAAATGGAATCAGGAAGTTGTGAATTATTTAAATAGTCCTATAAACATATGAGGAAATTGAGGAAGTAATCTCGAATCTTTCCACCAAAAAATGTCCTGTACCAGACGGATTCAGTACAGAGTTCTACCAGACATTTAAGGAGTTAATAACAGCAATACTCCTTAAATTGTTCCATCAAAGAGCAAAGAAAGGAACACTACCAAATTCCTTCTATGAAGCTAATATTGTTTTAATCTCAAAGCGTAATAAAGATACACTTAAGAAAGAAAACTATAGGCCAATCTCTGATGAATACAGATGCAAAGATTCTTAACAAAGTCTTAGCAAATCGGATTCAAAAACATATCAAAAAGATCATTCACAGGGACCAAGTAGGCTTTATCCCCAGCACAGAAGATTGGTTCAACATACGCAAATCAATAAATGTAATTCATCATATAAGCCAGTCCAAAGTCCAAGACCACATGATACTCTCAATAGATGCAGTAAAAGCTTTTAGCAAGATCCAACAGCCTTTTATGATCAAAACACTACAGACAGTAGGAATGGAAGGAACCTTTATGAATATAATAAAAGCTGTATACAACAAACCCACAGCAAGGATTATACTCAATGCGGAAAAACTGGAAGCATTCCCACTTCGATCAGGAACTAGACAAGGCTGTCCACTCTCACCACTTCTATTCAATATTGTACTTGAAGTCTTAGCTGATGCTGTAAGACAAGAAAGGGTCTTAAAAGGGATTCAAATCGGCAAGGAAGAAGTCAAGCTATCCCTATTTGCAGATGACATGACCTGAGTGATCCCAAGAAATCCACCAGGAAGTTCCTGGACTTAATTGAGAAGTTCAGCAGGGTAGCAGGATACAAAATAAATGTACAAAAATCAGTGGCTTTCCTATATGGCCAGAATGAAAGAAGTGAAAAAGCCTTGAGAGAAACAATCCCATTTACTATAGCCCCTAAAAAAATGAAATACTTTGGTATAAACCTAATCAAGGAAGTAGAAGACCTTTACAATGAAAACTTTAAAACCCTAAAGAAAGAAATTGCAGAAGACACAAAAAGGTGGAAAGACCTTCCATGTTCCTGGATTGGCAGAATCAACATCATAAAAATGACCATCCTACCACAGGCATACAAATTCAATGCTATACCAATTAAAATCCCAAAGCAATTCTTTTTTTTTTATTTATTTATTCAACTGTGTGCATGTGCGCGCACGTGTGTGTGTGTGTATGTGTCTGTGTATGTGTAGAACCACGGACGAATTCGCGTACCACCATGGACGCCTCCACCTCCTTCTGCCCCGGGATTCACAGGCTCCGCCCTAACAGGACCGGAAACGCAGGCCGCCCCCGCTTCCACCTGGCATCTATACGTGGGATCTGGGATCCGAACTCAGGACCTTCCGCCTGCAAGGCGGAGGCTTAACCCCTGAGCCACCTCTCCAGCCCCCCAAAGCAATTCTTTAAAGAAGTTGACCAAACAATCTCAAAATTCATATGGAGGCACAAAAGACCCAGGATAGCAAAAAAACCTAAGTAACAAAAATACTGCTGGAGGTATCACCATACAAAACCTTAGTCTATACTACAAATCCATAGTTATAAAAACAGCCTGGTACTGGCTCCAAAATAGACACACAGATCAATGGATAAGCATTGAAGACCCAGACATAAGCCCACAAAATTACAGCCATTTGATCTTTGACAAAGGGGCCCAAAAAATCCAATGGAAAAAGAGAGTATCTTCAACAAATGGTGCTGGCAAAACTGGATCTCCTCATGTAGAAGATTAAAACTGGACCCGTACTTGTCACCATGTACAAGACTTAATTCCAAATGGATCAAGGAGTTTGATATAAGGCCAGGGTCTATATAAACCATTGGGGAAAGGGTAGGGAAATCCCTCGAGATGATTGGGCTAGGCCAACATTTCCTAAACAGACATCTAATGGCTCAGTCACTTCTACCAACTCTCAACAACTGGGATCTTGTGAAATTAAAGAGCTTCTCTTCAGATAAAGAGATTGTAACCCGTGCTCAAAGGCAACCCACAGAATGGGAGAAAATCTTCACTAACCACATATCTGATAGAGCTCTATTATCTAGAGTGCACAAAGAACTTAGAAAACTAAACACCAAGGAAACCAATGGCCCAATTCAAAAATGGGGCCTGTAACTTAAAAGAAATTTACCAGGGATGAAATTGAAATAAATATCAAGTATCAAAAAAATGCTCCCCATTCTTAGCCATCAGGGAAATGGAAACCAAAACTTCCCTGAGATATCATCTCATCCAGGTCAGGATGGCAATAACCCACAATAGAAACAAAAACAAATGCTGGAGATGATGTGGAGAGAGGGGAACTCTCCTACATTGCTGGTGGGAATGCAGGCTCATACAACCACTCTGGCGAGCCATCTGGAGATTCTTAAAGAAACTAAAGATTGAAATGCCATATGACCCTGCGATTCCACTTTTGGGAATAACCCCCCATACAGCAAAAATTCACCATGATGGCATGAGCACGATCATGTTCATAGCAGCACTGTTTACAATAGGAAGGTCATGGAATCAACCCGAATGTCCAACGGTTGGCGAGTGGATAAGGAAAATGTGGTACATCTATATAATGGAGTACTACTCAGCCATCAAAAATCATAAATTAATGGAATTTGCCGGGAAATGGATAGGATTAGAAACAATCATATTGAGCGAAGTATCACAGACACAGAAAATTAAGTTCTGTATGTACTCCCTAATAGGTGGCTCCTAGTACCAAACCCACTTAGAGACACTCAAAGATAAATCTCTATAATACCTACAGTAATTGCAAAGATTATGAACAGGAGAGATGGGGAAAGAGGGACACACCAGTAACAAGGGAAAAGGGACCATGTTACAGCAGAGAAAATAGGCCACCATCAAGGACTGCAAGTAAGTAATGAGACATCTGGTTAAGTTCACAGACTTTCCTTCCTGATCATTTACAACTAAGGGGTTATGATATTACCAGAAGGGGAGGGCGTATAGTCTGGCATATAGACCATATCGCAAATGGGTGATTGACCTCTCCCTCTCCGTGGTTTCCTAATTTTATTATACCTACCTTTGAATATACTCTTATAACAAGAGTCTAATTTAACAGGTGTTTAATCTCTGACCAGGAGGTGACATCCAATACCCATCAGGATGGAGTGAGGGGCATTGCAGGAGCAGCAAAACTGAAAAAAATAAATCAACGAACCATAATCCAGAACATCAAGACTCTATATCAACCACCTGGAACTAGGCCATCCTAATCTCTCCCCATCCTGAAGCTCAGGGAAATTTGTGGAAGAGGGGGCGGTAAGACTGTAAGAACACAAGGATGGGAGGAGTAATGATATGCAAGATTTTCCACACAAGTTAGGGCCGAAGCAATCATAATTGGACTTTGCATGCCCTGCGCAATGTTTCACACACTATTGACCCCACAAAGTCTAGCATTTGCTAAAGGCACTAGGATCCTTGGAGGCAAGGGATTGACAGCCACAGTAGTGTTCCCATGCTTAAAGGAAACACAGGAAATAGTTCTGGGAAATGCCACTGGGTCCTTGCACTTCATAGGAGAGGAGGACCCAGAGGAGAGTTTGGCATGCTCATTAAAAGATGCTCTGAGGATGGGAGGGGGAGGCACTGAGGGATGGGGATGGAAGGGGGATTGGGGGGCACAGGGGGATGGGGGGTTGGAGGGAGGGGAGACTGGTATACCTGTTAAGTTTGTATGAGTGGAAATAAAAAAAGACAGAGAATTAGGAGTTCTCTGTGACCACTGTGAACTCTTTATGACCTCTAAGAGCTCAAAATGACTTGTGTGAGCTATGAGCACTATGTGATTTCTGTGACAACTATGAGCTCTCTATGAATTCTTCGAGCTCTGTATAACGACTCTGAGCTGACCACTGTGAGGTCTTTATGATCACTATGAACTCAGTATGACAATTATCTATGACCATCTGAGCTCTCTATGACCACTATGACCTATGACCAATGTTAGTTCTCTGTGAACACTATGACCTATGACCACTGTAATCTCTATATGTCCTTTAGGAGCCATGATGACTGCGACCTGTCTATGGCCACTATGACCTCACTATGTCCACTATAAGCTATATCTACTATGAGGTCTCTAAAACCTATGTGAGGTATAAGCACTATGAGCTATCTTTGAGAATTGTGATCTCTCTGTTAGCATTGTGACCTCTTAATTACCACTGTGAGCTCTCTATGACCAGTGCGAGCCAGGACCTCTGTGAGTTCTCTATGACCACTATGTTCTATGACCACTCTGAGTTCTCCAGGACCACTATATGCTCTCTATGACGATGAGGAGCTGAGACCACTCTAATCTCTCTATGACTACTATGATCTGTGACCACTATAAGCTTTCTATGACCACTCTGATCTGGGAACAGTGAACACTGTTAGCTCTCTATAACCACTGTAACCTATGACCATTGTGAGCTTATCATAACCACTGTGAGCTCTTTATGACCACTATGAGTTTTGACCACTGTGTGCTTTCAATTAGCACTAAGTCCTCTCCATGATGACTATGGCCTATGACCCCCGTGAACTCTCTATTACCATAGTGAGCTATAACAGTATATGAGTTTTCTATGAAGTCTGTGAGCTCTCTATGACCACTGTGAGCTCTCTTTGACAACTGTGAGCTTTCTATGACCACAGTGAGTTATCTATCATAATTGTCAGCTCTCTACGAACACTGTCAGCTATGTATGAGGACTCTGAACTCTCTATGACCATGATGAGATATGACCACGGTCAGCTCTCTATGATGATTCTGAGCTCTCTATGACTATTATGATCTATGACCACTGTGCTCTCTATGACCACTATGAGCTATGACCCATGTGAGGTCTCTATGGCCACCATGAGCTCTCTATTACCACTCTGTACTCCTTATGTCCTTTTGAATTTTCTAGGACCACTATGAGCTATGATCCCTATGACTTCTCTATGATCATTGTGAGCTATGACTATAAATACTCTATGTCCACTCTGAGCTCTTTGTAACCACTTGTGAGTTTTGACATCTTTGAGCTATGTCCACTATGAGCCCTCGATGACCACTGTGAGCTTTCTATAACTATAGTGAACTCTGTATGACACTAAGAGCTCTGTATTGCAACTGTGAGCTCTCTATGACCAATGGGAGCTCTCTGTGACAATTATGAGTTCTCTACATCCACTGTGAGCTCATTATGTCCACTATGACCTTTCTATGACCACTATGAGAACTCTATGACAACTGTGAGTTCCCTATGTCCACTGTGAGCTATGACCACTATGACTCTCTATGACCAATGAGTTCATTCCATGATGACTGTGAACTCTCTATGATCACTGTAAGTGATGACCATTATGAGCTCTCTGTTACCACTGTGGGCTCTCTATGACATCTGAAAACTCTCTATGATGACTGTGAGCTCTCTGTTACCACTATGAGCCTTCTACAAGCACTATGAGCTGTAACCACTTTGAGCTCTCTATGACCACTATGAGCTGTAATTACTGTGATCTCTCTATGCTCACTATGCGTGCTCTATGATCACTATGAGCTATGACCACTATGAGCCCTCTGTGAAGACTGTGAGCTATGAGCACTATGAGCTCTCTCTATGAGCACTGAGCTCTCCCTGAAAAATGTCAGTTTACTTTGTCCGCCGTTAGCTCTCTATGACGACTGTGAGCTCTTTATGACCACTATGAGCTATGATCACTGTGATCTCTCTATGACAACTGTGTTCTCTCTTTGACCAATATGTTCTATGCCGACTTTGACCACCTTAAGCCCTCTGTGGTGATTATGAGTTTTGTATGGCCACTGTGACGTATAACACTGTGAGCTCTCTATGACCACTATGATTTCTCTATGACCCTTGTGAGCTATGACCACTGTGAACTCTGTTACCACAGTGAGCTAAAATTAGTATGAGCTTTCTTTGACTTGTGTGAGCTCTGTCTGACCACTATGAGCTGTCTATGATCACTGGGAACTTTCTATGATGACTGTCACCACTCTATGACCAATTTCTGCTCTCTATGACCTGTATGAGGTATGACAACTTGAGCTCTTTATGACCACTGGGAGTTCTCTATGATGACTTTGAGTGCTCTAAGATGACTGTGACCTCTCTATGGCAACTGTGAGCTCTCTATGACCACTGTGAGCTCTCTATGAGCACTATGATCTGTGAGCACAGTGATATCTCTATGACCATTGTTACCTCTCTATGACTAGTGTTAAGGCTCTATGATGACTCTGAGCTCTTTATGACCACTATGACCTATGACCACTGTGAGCTCTTTATGACCACTGTGAGCTCTTTATGACCACTTTGAGCTCTTTATGACCACTTTGAGCTCTCTATGATGACTTTGAGCTATCTATGACCACATTGAAATAAAATCTATGACTACTGTGCACTCTCTGTGACCATAGTGAGTTTTCTATCATCATTGTCAGCTCTCTACAAACACTGTCAGCTGTATTTGAGGTCCCTGAGCTCTCTCTGACCATGATGTGATGACTGTCAACTCTCTACGATGATTCTGAGGTCTCTATGAGTACTATGATATATGAACACTGTGAGCAATCTATCACCATCATTAGCTATGTGCACTGTGAACTCTCTGTGAAGACTATGAGTTCTCTATGACCACAGTGAGCTATGAGCACTCTGAGCTCTGTATGACCAATATGAGCTATGACCACCCACTGTGAGCTCTCTATGACCACTGTGAGCACACTATGAACAGTGAGCTGTGACCACTACGAGTGCTCTATCACAATTTTGATTGGACTATTGCCACTGTGAATTCTGTATGAAAACTGTGACCTCTCTATTACAACTGTGAACTCTCTAAAATCAGTTTGAGTCCTCTATGTCATAATGATCTCTCTGTAACCACAATGACCTCTTTAGTTGCACTGTAAGTTATGACCACTGTGAACTCTCTATGACAACTGTGAGCTTTACATGACCACTATGAGCTAAGAATACTTTGAACTGTCTATGACCACAATTATCTATGACCACAATGAGCTCACTATCAACACTATAAGCTATGGCCATAGTGACCTCTCTATGACAATTATGAGTTCTCTATGACCACTGTGAGCTCTCTATGACCAATATGAGCTGTGACCACTGTGAGATCTCTGTGACTATTGTGAGCTCTCTATGACTATTATTATCTATAAATACAATGAAATCTCAAAGGCCACTGTCACCTCAATGACAACTATCGACTCTCTATGACCACTGTCATCTCTCTATGAGCACTATGATCTAATACCACTGTGAGCTCTATATTACCAGAGAGAGCTGTGACTACTATAAGCTTTCAATAGCCTCTGTGAGTTCTCTCTGCCCACTGTGAGCTCTTGATGACAACTGTGATGTATCTATGAATACACATAGTTCTCTATGATCACTGTCACTTTTCTATGACCACTGTCAGGTGTCTATGACTACTGTGAGTTTGCCAGGACCATTATGAGATAATGAGCACTGTGACCTCTCTATGACCACTGTGAGCTCTCTATTGTCACTCTGAGCACTCTGATCATTAAGATGTCTCTATGACTACTATAAATTATAACCACTATTAATTCCCTATGACCACTGGGAACTCTCTATGATCACTGTGATGTATGATCTCTGTGAGCTAGGACCACTATGAGGTGCATGTGGCCACTGTAAGCTCTCTATGACAACTGTGATTTCTCTATGAGCACTCTGACTTCTGTATGACCACTGTGACCTTTCACCATTGTGAGCTCTCTCTGACCACTATAAATTATGGTCACTCTGTACTCTCTTTGACCTCTGTGGGCTCTCTATGTGCACTAAGATCTATGACAACTAGGAGCTCTCTATGATGACTACAAACTCTCTATAACCACTGTGAGCTCTTTATGATGACTGAGCATTCTATGACCACTGTGAACTCTCTATGACAACTGTGAGCTCTCTATGAACAGTATGAGGTATGACCACTGTGAGGTCTCTATTACCACTGTGAGCTTTCTATTACCACTGTGATCTATGAATATTGTGAGCTCTCTATGACCACTATAATCTTTGACCACTGTAAGTTCTCTACAACCAGAGGGCACTGTTATCCCTTTGAGCTTTCTGTGACTTCTGTGAGGTCTCTCTGCCCACTCTGAGCTCTTGATGACAACTGTGATCTATGACCACAGTGGGCTTCCTGTGACGACTGTCAGCTCTACATGATGACTGTCAGCTCTCTATGACCAATATGTGCTGACGACTGTGAGCTCCCATTGTCCATTTTGTTCTCTCTATGTCCACTGTGAGTTATGAACCCTGTGACCTCTCTATGTTCACTATGAGCTATGAACATTGTGAGCTCTATGTTACCACTAGGAACTACGACCACTGTGAGCTCTCTATGACCACTATGGTCTGTGACCACAGTGAGCTCTTTATCAACTCGACAAACTATGACCAGTTTGAGCTCTCTATAACAATTATCAGTTTCCCATGACCACTGTTAGGTATGACCACTGTGAGCTCTCTATAACCACTATGAGCTATGACCACTGTGAGCTATCTATGAGCACTATGACTATGACCACTGTAGACTCTCTATGACCAATATGAGATATGATCACTGTAAGCTCTCTGTGGCCACTATGGGATCTCTATGACCATTATGCATTATGACCACTGTGAGCTCTCTATTACCACTCTGAGCTCTTTATGACCAGTATTACTTCTTTATGAGCTACTATGAGCTATAACTACAATGAACTCCCTAAGAACATTATGAGCTCCCTCTGAATAATGTAAGCTATGATCACTGTGAGGTATGACCACTATGAGCTCTCTGTGGCCACTAAGATCTATGCCACTGTGAGCTTTCATTGTCCATGATGAGCCCTCTATGACCACTGTTAGCTCTCTTGACATTTGTGAGCTCTCTATGAACAATATGAACTATGACCACCATGAGTTCTTTATGAGTGCTATGAGCTCTCAATGACCATGAGAGGCTACAACCACTGTCAGCTGTCTAGGATCACACTAAGCTCTCTATGAACACTGTGCGTGCTCTATGAACATTTTGAATTTTGAGCATTGTCAACTGTCTTATGAGCATTGTGAGCACTCTCTGACATCTATGAGCTCTCTATGATCACTATGACCTATGTCCATTGTGGGCTCTCTATGACAGCACTGAGCTCTCTATGACCAATATGTGGTATGAACACTGTGAACTCCCAATTATCACTGTGAACTTTTTATGACCCACCATGAGCTATGAATAATGTGAGCTTTCTATGACCAATGTGAGCAATGAACACTCTGAACTCTCTATGACAACTGTTAGCTCTCTATGACCACTATAACCTATAACCACTGTGAGTTTTCTATGAGCACTATGAACTCTCAATGACACCTTTGGACTATGACCACTGACAGCTCTCTATGTCCATTGTAAGTATTCTATATATACTGTGAGTTCTCTGTGACTACTGTGAGCTATGACCACTGTGAGCTCTGACCACTATGAACTCTCTGTGACTCTCTATGTGATGACTGTCAGCACTTTATGACCACTGTGATCTCTATGACCACTATGATCTCTCTAATACTACTGTGAGCTCTGAATATTATGAGCTATCTGTGACCACTCTGAGTTCTCTTTGATGACTGTGAGCTTTCTATATTCATTATGATCTATGACCACTGTGAGCTCTCTATGACAACTATGAGATCTCTATGACCACTGTGAGCCCTGTATGACCACTATGATCTATTACCACCATGACTCTCTCTGACCACTATGAGATCCCTATGAACTCTGTGAATTATGACCCCTGTGAGCTATGATGAATATGAGCTCTCTATGACCAAGGTGATCTCTCTATGACTACTCTGACCTCTCTATGACCATTGTGAAATGTGAACATTGTCAGTTCTCAATGACAACTATAAGATTGCTACAGCCACTGTGAGTGCTCTATGACCATTATGAACTATGAATTGTGAGCACTCTGTGACAACTATGAACTCCCTATGATTACTATGAGCTATGACCACTATGAGCTCTCTTTGTCTATTATGTGCTCTCTATGACCACTGTTAGTTTTCAACCTGTTAGTATCTATGCTCACTATGAGATATGACTACTGTGAGCTCTCTATGACCACTATGAATTCTATATGACCACTATGAGGTATAACCACTGTGAGCTCTCGATGATAATTATGGTCTCTGACCCCTGTGAGCTCACTATCAATACTGAGATATGACCATGTTGAGCTCTCTGTAATGATTATGAGTTCTTTACAACTACTCTGAGCTATGACCACTGTGAGGTCTCTTTTAACACTATGAGCTATGAACACTGGGAGCTCAAGATAAAGATTAAGTGTTCTATATAACTATTGTGAGCAATGATCACTTTGACCTCTCTATGACCCCTGTGAGCTCTCTATGACAACAATGAATTATGGACACTGTGAGCTCTTTGGGATAATAATGAGCTCTGACCACTTTGAGCTCTCTATGACTGCTGTGAGCTCTATATGACCACTATGAACCATGACTATTATGAGAGAGTTGTGAACATTATGAATTTTCTATGATTCTGTGATCTCTCTATGTCAACTGTGAGCTCTCCATGAAAACAGTGGGCTCTCTATGACCACTGTTAGCTCTCTATTACAACTATGAGCTAGAAACACTATGAGCTCTCTATGACCACTAAGAGCTATGAGCACTGAGAGCTCTCTATGATCACTGTGACCTTTCTATGAACACTTGATTTATGACATCTATGAGCTCTCTATGACCACTATGAGGTATGATCACTGTGAGCTCTCATAGATCACTATGATCTATGAAAACTGTGAGCTCTGTATTAACAGAGAGAACTGTGACCACTATGAGCTTTCTATGCCCTCTGTGAGCTCTCTTTGCCCACTGTGAGCTCTTGATCACAACTGCAAGGTATGACCTCAGTGAGCTCTCTTTTATAACTTTGACCTCTGTATGTCCACTATAACCACTCTATGACCACTATGAGTTACAACCACTATGAACTACCTATGACAACTGTGAGTTCTCTATGACAACTCTGAGTTATGAACAGTGTCATGGTTTGAAATGTGTCCCCCACAGTCTCATGTTTGGCAAGGTCATGGCACCTTGAGAGGTAGAGCCTTGCTGGGGGAAGGCAGTCACAAGAGGTGGACCTTGAGGTGGATTAGTCCCACTCTACTTCCAAGAAAAGTCAGCTTTTTGCTGCAAGCAGTCTATAGCTCTCAACTTCCAAAATGTCTGCGGTGACTTAGCCTCCTCCAGTTTTGGCCAGCCAGCCATTCTGCCTCTGCTTTGAGAGACTGTACTTTCCCTCTGGAACCATAAGCTGAATAAACCTCCCCTTCTCCCTTAAGTTGATTGACTTTGGGTGCTCTCTTACAGCAATAGTTAAGAGTAACCATTACAGAAATTGGTACCCGGTAGTGGGGTGTTGCTGTGAGGTTAAGAACAGCTGGTGTGAAGCTGAGAAAAGTTGGTACCCAGAAGCATGGCCAATGCTGAGATGTGGCTAGTGTGCTTTTGGAACTGTTTGTTGGGAGAAATACGAAGAACTTTGGGACTTTGTGCTGGGAAAGTCTTTGCGTCTTGGCGGTTGGGCCAAAGGGACCTTTCTTGTGAGAGCTCAGAGGAGAGCAATGCTGTGAGAGACACAGACAGTGGAAGCCCAGCTTGTGATGGTCAAGAGGGGAACAGAGACTGTGTTTGCAACTGGATGAGTGACACATGGAGCCATGGGTTGGCCAAGACTTGAGTGAAGTTTTGCCCTCGTCCTGAAAGTTTGCCTGAAATTAAGCTGGAGTGCTTGGTGGAGGAAATTTCAAAGCAATGTAGTCTTGACAATGTGATATGGCTACTTTTTAGTTGTCTTCAGAGTTATGAAAAAGAGCAAAGAATCAGGCAGGAAGAAGTAAAAACTGTAAGATCCAATGATAAAAAATACAATGGCAAACAGAGTTGAACCAGGAAGAAGCAGAGAACAAAATGCTGTTGAAGAGATTAGCTCCATTTGTAAATCAAAGCCTGCTCTTAATTTGAGTAATAGGAGAGGCCCTAGCTTGAGGGTAAGATCCTCAGGGAAGGCGCCCACTCATAAGAATGCAAATCCTTTCAGATGACTGGAGCTAAAGGGTGGAGTTCCAAAGCAAGAGTTGGTTTCTCTTACCAAGCAATTGCCCAGGAGTGAAAGAGATGGTCAATATAGAGAAGCAGAATCAGCTGTGATTCAAGGGGGCCAGTCTTGGCAAAGTCGTCCACGTGGCTCTGATTTTAGAGGCATCAGTGATGCAAGAGGGAGGAGATCATGGAGTCCTCCTTTAAGATTTCAAAAATTGGCAGAATCCATGTATCATGAGGCAAGGAGCCTGTTTAGAGGCCCAAGAAGGGCAGTTTGTGCTGTGCAGTTAAAGCCTGGTTTGCCACTGAGAAGTAAAAATATTAGAGATTCCATACACAACGTGGGACACCTGCCAAGGGAGCTCTATACGCTGGGAGGAGTCAGCTCAAGAGACCAATGTATTCTATGGGGAGCTGCATTGGAGGGGTGGAACCAAAGCCCTTTGGAACTGAGATGATTTCAACAAGAGGCTCACCTGTTGGGCTTGGAGCTATAAGATTTGGAGTTTGTCCTGCTGTTTTTCAGTCGTGTTATGGACCGATCTTACCTGGATATGCCCCCATTCCTTCCTTTTGGAATGGGAATATTTATTCTATGCCATTGTATGTTAGAAGTATGTAACCTGTATTTTGATTTTACAGGAGGCTTTGGACTTTGTACTTTTGGACTGTTGGGACTACCATTGTAGTCTATGAAGACTTTTAAAGTTGGACTTAGTATGGTTTTCATAATGAGATGGCAATGAGCCTGTGGGGACCAGGGCTGGCATGTCATGGCTTGAAATGTGTCCCCCACAGTCTCATGTGTTTGGCAAAGTCATGACACTTTGAGAGGTAGAGCCTTGCTGGAGGAAGGCAGTCACAAGGGTGAGTGAGCCTTAAGGTGGATTAGTCCCACCCTACCTCCAGGAGAAGTCAACGTTTTGCTGCAAGCAGTCTGCAGCTCTCAGCTTCCAAGATGTCTGCAGTGACTTAGCCTCCTCCAGCTTTGGCCAGCCAGCCATGCCACCTCTGCATTGAGAGACTGTACTTTCCCTCTGGAACTGTAAGCTGAATCAACTTCCTTTCTCCCTTAAGTTGATCGACTTTGGGGGCTCTCTCACAGCAATAGTTAAGAGTAATTGTTACAAACAGTGTGCATTATGACCACTATAAGCTCTCTGTGGACACTACAGGGTCACTATTACTATAATGAGCTCTCTATGACCACTATGTACTCTCTATGACCACAGTGAGCTCTCTAGGCGACTATGAGCACTCTATAACCATTGTGAGCTTTCTATGACAGCTGTTAGTTCCTACAAAGAAACCCTGTGAGGTATGACCACTGTGAGCCCTCTATTTCCTCTGTGAGCTCTCTATCATCAATATGAGGTATGACCACTGTGAGTCTCGATCACCACTATGACCTCTCAATGACCACTGAACTATGATCCATATGAACTCTCTAAGACCTCTGTGAGCTATGACCACTAAGAATTCTCTATGACAACTGTGAGCTCTCTATAACCACTGTGAGCTCTCTATGACCACTGTCACTGCTCTATGACCATATGGTCTCTCTTAAAACTGTGAGCTCTCTATGGCAATGGTCAGCTCACTATGACAACTGTCAGCTCTATCTCCAATGTGAGCCCTCTACAACCATTGTGAGCTCTCTCTGACCACTATGCGCTCTCTATGACCAGTATGATCTATGATCACTATGAGCTCTCATTGTCCATTATATGTTTTCTACAACCACTGTTAGTTATGAACTCTGTGGCCTCTCTATGTTCACTATGAGTTATGACCACTGAGAGCTCTCTATGACCATGATGAGCTCTATATGAACTCTAGGAGCTATGACCTCTGTGAGCTCTCTATGGCAACTATGGCCCATGATCACTGTGAGCTTTCTGTCAACATTATGAGTTATGACAACTTTGAGCTCTCCATAACAGTTATGAGTTCTCTATGACCACTGTGAGTGCTCTGTGACCACTATGAGCTATCTATGAGAACTACAAGCTCTCTGACCACTGTGTGCTCAATTTCACCATTTTGAGATCTCTATGACCATTTTGAGTGTCATAATTGGACACAGGTGTCAACCTTTTTTTATTTCCACTCATAAAAACTTATCAGGTACACCAGTCTCCTCCCTCCCTACAACCTCCCACTGCCCTATAGCCCCCTCCACTCCCCCCTCCTTCCCCATCCTCCAGTGCCTCCCCCTCCAATCCCCGGAGCATCCTTTAATATGCATGCCAGACTCTGCTTTGGGTCCTTCTCTCTGATGAGGTGCCAGGACCCAGTGGCATTTCCCAGAACCCTTTCCACAGGTGTCAACTTGACTATTGAGGGTTTGAGCTCTGGGCATATTTGTAGAGAATCAGTGGTTGAGTTAAGCCCAGAGAAAACCTGCAGGACATTTTCTAGCTGCTGGAGAAGGCCCAGTCCACAGTGGGTGGGATTAGGCCCTGGAATAAATCACAGAGAACTGGTTGAGAGAGTTGGCATCCTTCTGTTCACTTGGCCAGACGTGCTGGACTGGCAAATAAGGATTGTCTATCTCTCAGCTATTATGTGGTGTTGGTGTGGCCAGTTCCCTTGTCCTGGTTGTGGGTGTATGCTCCTAGTCAAGCTGGACTGAGAACTATAACCAGGAATTGTAAGAGAAAATAAACCCTTGTTCCCTTAAGCTTTTTGATAGTCACTTATCAGCAACCATACAGGCAGACTGCAACAGTGAGCTCTCTATGTCAATTGTGAGCACTTGATGACCACTGTGAGTTCCCTATAACAACTATGAGCTGTGATCATAGTGAATTCTCTCTCAACACTGTCAGTTCTCTATGACTGTTGTGAGAGCTCTCTGACGACTATGAGCTGAGCACTATGAACTCTTTATGATCATTATGAGCATAGAATGACCACTATGTGCTCTCTATGACCACTAAGAGCTGTGACCACTATCGAAGACAATTTTGAGCTCACTGTGACCACTGTGAGCTCTGTATAAAAACTATATTGAATTCCGTATTATAACTGTGAGCTCCCTATGACAGGTGAGAGGTATTTATGATCATAATGAGCTGTTTCTAACCACCCTGAGCTCTCTAAGACCACTGTGATCTATGAAGACTGTAGCTCTCTATGACCCCTGAAAGCCCTCTATGACTACTGTGAACTCTCTATAAGTACTGTGAGCATTCAATGATGACTATATCTATGACCATTGTGAGCCCTCTATGAACTCTTTGAGCTCTTTATGACCTCTGTGAGTTGTCTATGACAATTATGAGCTCTGAATGACAACTATGGGCTATGACCACTGTGATGCTCTATGATAAATATAAACTAAGACAACTGTAAGCTCTCTAAGACCACTATCATTCATGGCCTCTGTGAGCTTTCTATGGTCACTATGAGCTCTCTTTGAACACTGTTAGCTATGATCACTATGAACTCTCTATGACCTCTGTGACCTAAGACTACTATTAGCTCTCTATGACAACTGTGAGCTTTCTATGACCACTGTGACCTCTATATGACCACTTTGAGGTCTTTGTGACCATTATGATCCCTTTATGACCACTATGAGCTATGACCATTGTGAACTTTCTATGGTCACTTTGAGCTCTCTGTGACACTGGGAGCTCTCTATGACCCCAGTAGCTCTCTATGAGCAATATGAACTATGAAGACGTACAGCTCTGTATAAACACTATAAGCTATGACCACTGTGAACTCTTCATTACCTTTGAAAGCTATGACCACTATGAGCTCTCATTGTCCATAATGAGCTCTCTATAACCACTATAAGATCTGACTAACGTGAGTGCTCTATGCACTGGGAGTTATCCATGACCACTATGATCTATAACCACTGTGAGCTGTTTATCAACATTATGAGCTATGACCACATTGAGCTCTTAATAAAGATTATGAGTTCTTTATGACCACTGTGAGCTATGACCACTATGAATGCTCTATGACTACTATAAGCTATGACCAATTTGACACTGCAATCTCTCTATGATTACTATGACTATGTTTGCCCACTATGAGCTATGACCATTGTGAGATCTCCATGGCCACTGTAAGTTGTGCGCACTCTGAGGTCTGTTTGACAACTGTGAGCTCTATGATCTATGTCAACTGGGAGCTCCATATGACCACTATGAACTTTCTATGATAACTGTGAGCACTCTATGACCAGTATAAGCACTCTATGACCACTGTGAACTCTCTAGGACCACTATGAGCTCTCTATGACCACTGTGAGCTACCTATCACCACTGAGTTCTCTATGAGTACTGTCAGCCATCTATGACCACTGTGAGGTTTCAATTAAAACTGTGAGCTGTCTGTGACAACTATCAGATCTATGTGACCACTCTCAGCTCTCATTACCACTCTCAACTCTCTATAACCACTCTAAGCTCTCTTTGAATACTCTGACATCTGTGTGACCACTGTGACTTCTGTGTGACCACTGTGAGATATGACCATTGTGACATCTCTATGACTACTAAAGTAAGACCACTTTGCACTCTTGTGCAACACTGTGAACTCTCAATGTGCACTATGATTAATGACAACTGAGAGTCCTATTTGACCACTATGAGCTCTCAATGACCACTCTGAGCTCTCTGTGACTGTTGTGAGCTCTCTAAGACCAATATGAGATATGACCACTGTTAGTTCTCTATGACCACAATGAACTTTGAATGATCACTGTCAGCTCTATGACAACTGTGAGCTCTCCATGAAATCTATGAGCACTCTATGAGCACAGATAGCTCTCCATGCCCACCATGAGCTATGCCTACTGTGAACTCTTTATGACCACTGTCAGCTCACCATGACCACTGTCAGATTAGTAGGACCACTATGAGATCTCTAGGACCATTATGATCTAAAACCACTATGAGCAATGTATGACCACTGTGAGCTCCTGTGACCACTGTGAGTTATGGGCACTGTGAGCTATAACCACTATAATAACTCTGTGACCACAGTAAGTACTCAATGACCACTGTGATCTCTCTATGAACACTATGACATCTCTATGACTACTAAGAACTATGACCATTGTTACTTCTCTATGAACACTATAAGTTAAGATCACTGGGAGCACTCTTTGACCACTGTCAACTCTCCATGAGCACTATGATCTATAACCACTGTGATTTCTCAATGATCACTATGAGCTCTCACTACCATTAGCTCTTTATGATAACTTTGAGCTGTGACCACTTTGAGCTCACTATGACTACTAAGATATATGACCATTGTGAGTCTTCTATGAAGCTGTGATGTGAGGGCAAAGTTGAGGCTGCAATGAGACAGTGAGTCTGTGTTGTCATTGATGATGCTATGATGTCACAATGAGGCTGTGATGTCACAGTAAGGTTATGCCATCATAGTGAAACTGTAATATCTGTGTAGTGGCTGTGATGTCACAGTGAGGCTGTGATGTCACAGTGAGGGTATGATGACACTGTGAGGCTTTGAGGACGCAGTAAAGCTATGATGTCGTTGGTGAAGTAATGATGTCTCAATGAGGCTGTGATGTCACTGGTGATGCTGTTGTGTTACTGACAAGGCTGAAGTCACAGTGAGTTTGTAACATCACAGAGAGGCTGTGATGATAGTGTGAAGCTGTTATGTCACAGTTGGAGGGGATGTCAGATGTGAGGCTGTGATGTTACTGGTGAAGCTATTGTGTCAGTGGCAAGGCTGGAGTCACAGTATTTGTGATGTCACAGAGGCTGTGGTGTCAGAGTGAGAATGTTATGTCACAGTAAGAATGTGACATTAGAGGTGAGGCTGAAACACAAGTGTGAATGCATGATGTCACTGGCAAGGCTGTGACATTACAGTAAGGCTTTGGTGTCAGAGTTGAGGCTGTGATGACACAGTGAGGCTATGATGTCAGAGGTGAGGATGTGATATCAAAATGAGGATATGATGTCACAATGAGGCAGAGATGTCAGTGATGAGAATGATGTCATAGTGAGGTTATGACCTCACTGGAGAGGCTGTGATGTCAGTGGTGAGCCTATTAAATGACAATGACACTGTGATATATATGGTAAAGGTTTGATGTCACAGCGATGCTAGGCAGTCAGTGGTGAGGCTGTGAAGTCACATTGAGCCTGTGATATAACAGTTACCCTGTGACATAACTGTGGAAGCTTTGAGGTCACAGCGAGGATGTAATATCAGTGGTAAGGCTGATGTCACAGGTGAGGTATGGTTTCAAGCGTGAAACTCTGATGTCAGTCAGTATGTTGTGTCACAATGACAGTGTGATATCACAGTGAGTCTGTGAAGTCATAGTGAGTCAGTGATGTCACTGTGGAAACTGTGAAGTCACAGTGAGGCTGTAATATCAGTACAAGACTGGTATCTCCAGAAGGCTTGGTTTCAATGGGGAAGCTCTCAAGTCACAATGAGGCTATTGTGGCACACTGAGGTTGTGATGTCAAAGTGAGGCTTTGATTTTAGAGGAGATGCTCTGATGTGACCGCTGAGGCTGTTGTGTCAGTGGCAAGGCTGAAATCACAGTGATTTGGTGACATCAGAGAGAGGCTATGATGTCACAGTGAGGCTTATGTCAAATTGAGGCTGTGACATCAGATGTGAAGCTGAAATGTAAGTAAGCCTGTGATGTCAGTGGTGTGGCATTGATGTCAGAGTGAGGCTGTGATATCAGTGTTTATGCTGCGATTCACAGCAAGGTTTTGATATCAAAGTGTGGCTGTGATGTAATATTGAGGCTGTGCCTTGATAGTTACTTGGTGATGTCAGAGTTGTGGCTGTAATGTCACAGTGATTCTGTGATGTCACAATGAGGCTGTTGTGACAGAGTGAGGCTCTAATGTCAGTGGTGATTCCACGAGGTGACAATGAAGCTTTGACATCAGTGGTGATTCTGTGATTACACAGTGAGTTTAGGATATCAGGGGTGAGGTTCTTTAGTCACAGCGAGGCTGGGATGTGATGTCAGAGGTGAGGCTGCAAGTGACTATGAGGCTGTGTTATCACTGGTGGTGCTGTGATGTCAGAGTGAGGCTGTGGTGTCAATATGGAGGCTGTGATGTGGGAGATATGGCTGTAATGTTACCAGTGAGGTTGTTGTGTTAGAGGCAAGGCTCAAATCACAGTGAGTTTTGTGACATCAAATAGAGGCTTTGATGTCACGAGGCTGTTATGTCACAGTGAGGTTGTGATAGCAAAGGTGAAGCTGAAAAGTAACAGTGAGCCTTTGATGTCAATGGCCATGCTGTGACATGTCAGTGAGGCTGTGATGAGAGTTGAGCCTGGGATGTCACAGTAAGGCTAGGATGTCATTATGGAAGCTGTGAGTTCACAGTTAGGCTGTAATATCAGTGGCAAGGCTGAGACGTCACAGTGAGGCTGTGATGTCAGAGTTGAGGCTGCGATATGATAGTAAGGCTGTGAAATCACTGCCATGCTGTGATGTTAAAGTGAGGCTATAATGTCACTGTGGAGGCACTGATGTCACAATGTGGCTGTGTCGTCATTTAGGCTGTGATGTTACAGTGAAGTGTGCTGACACAGTAAGTTTGTGATGACACAGTGAATGATGTCATAGCGAAGTTACTGGTGAGCATGTTACCTCACAGTGAGGCTGTGGTGTCAGAGGTGTGCCTGTGATGTCACGGTGAGGCTGTGATGCCAATGTGGAGGATATGATGTCATAAAGAGGCTGTGCCATCCCAGTGAGGCTATGATGTCTGAGGTATGGCTGTGATGTCACACTGAGGCTGTGATGTCACACAAGGCTATGGTGTCAGAGGTGAGCCTGTGATGTGACTATGAGAGTGTGATGTCACAGTGAGGATGTGACGTTAGATGTGAGGCTGTGAGGTCACTGGTGAGGCTGTTGTGTCAGTGGCAAGGCAGAAGTCACAGTGAGTTTGTGACAGCAAATAGAATCTGTGACATCACAGTGAGGCTGTGATGTTACAGTGAGGCTCTGATGTCAGTGGTGATTCTATGAGATGACAGTGAGGCTGCGACGTCAGTGGTGATGCTGTAATATCAGATTTGATGTCACATTGAGGCTGTGATGTCACTGATAAGTAATGCTTTGATGTCACAGTGAGTCTTTGATATCACTGTGGAGGATATGATGACACAGTGTCGCTGTGATGTCAAAGTGAGGTTGTGCCCTCACAGTGTGATGTCAGAGTTTGTGGCTGTAATGTCACAGTGAAACTGTGATGACACAATGAGCTTCTGATGTCAATGGTGATTCTATGAGATGACAGTGAGGCTGTGACATGAGTTGTGATACAATGAGGTTGCAGGAAGTCTGCAATGTCAATGTGGTGGCTGTGATGTCAATGTGGTGGCTGTGATGTCATTGTGACTATGATGTCACAGTAAAGATGTCTTGTTATAGTAAATCTGTGAAGACACAGCGAGTATGTGATGACACAGTGAGTATATGATATGATGTAAGTGGTGAAGCTGCGATGTGTCAGTGAGGTTGTGTTGTCACTAGTGATGCTGTGATGTCACTAGTGATGCTGGGACATCTTAGTGAGGCTGTGATGTCAATGTGGAGGTTGTGATGTCCCAGTTTGTATGTGATGCCAGAGTGAGGCTCAGACATACAAGTGAAGTTGTGATGTCAGATATGTGGATGTGATGTCACAGTGAGGCGATGACGTCTCAGTGAGGCTATGATGTCACAGTGAGGCTGTGATGACACTGTGAGTCTGTGAAGTCAGAATTGAGTCTGCGATGTCACCATGAGGCTGTGATGTCCGTGGTGAGGGTATGATGTCACAATGAGGCTGAGATGTTAGTAGCGAGAATGATATCTTAGGGAATTTATGATGTTACAGGTAAGGCTTTGATTTTAGTGGTGAGCTTATAATGTGACAGTGAAGCTGTGATGTCTGTGGTGAAGCTTTGATGTGACAGTGAGACTAGAATGCCAGTGGTAAGATTGTGAAGTCACAGAAATGCTGTGATGTCACACTGAGACTGTAATGTCACTGTGGAAGCTTTGTGGTCTCAGTGAGGCTGTGATGTCACAGTGAGGTTAAAATGTGACTGTGATGACTGTGGTGTCCTAGAGTGGCTGAGAAGTCACAGTGAAGCTGTGGCCTCACAGTGAGTCTGTGATGTCAGAGGTGTGGCTGTGATGGCACAGTGAAGCGTGATGTTACAGTGAGGCTAGGACTTCATTGGAGAGGCTGTGCCATCACATTGAGGCTGCAATGTCACAGTGAGGCTGTGATGACACAGTTTGCCTGTGCCCTCACAGTGATGCTGTGATGTCAGCAATGAGACTGTGATGACAGTGAGGCAGTGATGAAAGAGTAGATCTATGGGGGCTGGAGAGGTGGCTCAGGATTTAAGCCTCTGCCTTGCAGGCGGAAGGTCCTGAGTTCGGATCCTAGACCCCACGTATAGATGCCAGCGGAAGCAAGGGTGGCCTGCATTTCCAGTCCTGGTAGGATGGAACCTGTGAATCCCAGGGCAGAGTAAAAAAGGAGGAGGTAGAGACGTCCATGGTGCTTCCAGAATTCGTCCGTGGTTCTACACACACACGCACACACACACACACACACACACACACACACACACACACACACACACACACACAGACACACACACACACATGCATACACGCACAATTGAATAAATAATATGATGTCAAAAGTATGGCTGTGTTGTCACCATGAGCCTGTGATGTCAGTGGTGAATGTGATATCACAATAAAGCTAAAATGTCAGGGGTAAAGGTATGATGTCACTGTGAGGCTGAGATGTCAGTGGTGAGAATGATGTCATAGTGAGGTTATGATCTCACTGGTGAGGCCATGATGTCAGTAGTGAGCCTATTATGTAACAGTGAGTCTGTGATATCACGTCTTTTTGGGCCCTCACAGGATTTGCCCCAGGGTATGGCCGAGCACATGGGACTAAAGATGGCGCTGAGGGCAAGGGTCTTGGGAGTAACCTGATCACTTTACAGAGAGCCCTAATTGGCTTTCATGTATCTACCTGCCTCCTGTGCCGAGTGACATTGAACTTGACCATTAGCACCTGTAAGATGTGTTGACCTTGTGATACAATTGGATGTCTGTTTCGCACCTTGGTGGCCTTTGTCTATAAAAGTTCCCTTTCTCCCCCCAATAAAGAGAGATCTGGGGCTGGAGAAGTGGCTCAGGGGTTAAGCCTCTGCCTTGCAGGAGGAAGGTCCCGAGTTCGGATCCCAGATCCCATGTATAGATGCCAGGTGGAAGCGGGGGCAGCCTGCGTTTCTGGTCCTGGTAGGGCGGAGCCTGTGAATCGCGGGGCGGAGGAAGTGGAGGTGTCCATGGTGGTTCCCGAATTCGTCCATGGTTCTGCACACACACAGACACACGCGCACGCACACATACATACGCACACACGCACAACTGAATAGTAAATAAAAAAATTAAAAAAAAAAAGAAAGATCTGCTTCTGACAATCTCCCTGTCCCATGCTGAGTCTCTAGGGGTAGAGGTCAAGGTGGGGACGGCTGGAACCTGCTCTCATCACAGCCAGCAGCTGTGCGTTTGAGTGAATGGATGCGTGAGTGGGAACCAATTCCCACAAGGACTGTGATGATACAGTGAGGCTCTAATGTCAGTGGTGATTCTAAGAGATGACAGTGAGCCTGTGATGTCAGTGATGATGCTGGATAGGTTGTGATGTCAGAGGTAAAGCTACAATGTGACAGTGAGGCTGTGATGTCAGTACGGAGGCTGTGATATCACAGTGTGGCTGTGATGGCACAGTGAGGCTGTGCCGTCATAGTGAGGCTGTGTCGTCACAGTGAGGCCATGATGTCAGAGGTATGGCTGTGTTGTCACAGTGATCCTGCGATGTCACTGAAAGGCTGTGATGACACAGTGAGGCTCTGGTGTCAGTGGTGATTCTACAAGATTACAGTGAGATTGTGATATCATTGGTGATGCAGTGATTTTACAGCAAGGTTAGGATGTCAGTGGTGAGTCTGTGCCGTCTCATTGAGCCTATGATGTGAGGCTTCGATGTGATAATGACGCTGTCTTGTTACTGGTGAGACTGGAAAGTCACAGTAAGGCTTGGTATCTGTAGTGAATCTTTGATATGACAGTGAGGCTGGGATGTCAGTTGTGAGGCTGTGAAGTCACAGTGAGGTTGTAATATTACAGTGAGGCTGTGATGTCGCTGTGGAAGCTTTATCACTGTAAAAGTGAGGCTGTAATATCATTGGCAAGGCTGATGTCACAGGTGAGGCTTTGTTGCAAAAGTTAAGCTCTGATGCCATAGTGAGGCCATGCTATCACAGTGAGGCTGTGATGTCAGAGGTGAGACTGTGATGTCTCCTGTGAGGTTGTTGTGTCAGTGGCAATGCTGAAGTCACAGGGAGTTTGTTGTGACACAGAGAGGCTGTGTTGTCACAGTGAGGCTATTAAAGCACAGTGAGGGAGTGATTTCAGAGATGAGGCTGAAATGAAAGGGTGAGATTATGATGTCACTGGTGAGTGGTGTGGTCACACTGAGGCTGTCAAGTAGGATTTGAAGTTGTGATGTTACAGTGAGGTTGTGATATTACTGGTGATGCAGTGATGTCACAGTGAGGTTGTGATAGCACTGGTGATGCAGTGATGTCACAGTGAGGCTATGATGTTGGTGTGGAGGCTGTGATGTAAGAGGTGTGGCTGTGATGTCACAGTGAGTCTGTGATGTCAATGTTGAAACTCTGATATAAGATTGTGGCTGTGATAACACTGTGAGTCTGCATTGTCTGAGGTGTGGCTGTGATGTCATAGTGAGGTTAGGATGTCACAGTGAGTGTATGATGACATAGGTGAGGCTGTGATGTCATCATGAGGCAAAGATGTCTGTGGTGAAGGTACGATATCACAATGAGACTAAGTTGTCAATGGCGAGAATGGTGTCATGGTGAAGTTATGATCTCACTGGTGAGACTATGATGTCAATGGTGAACCTCATGTGACAGCGATGCTGTGATGTCTGGCCTGAAGTGTTGATGTCACAGTGAGGCTAGGATGTCAGTGGTGAGGCTGTGAAGTCACAATGAGGCTGTCATGTCAGAGGTGAAGTAGTGATGACATAGTGAAGCTCTAATTTCAGTGGTGATCCAATGTGAAGACAGTGAGAATGTGAATATCAGTGGTGATGCTGTGATTTCACTGTGACATCACAGCATCACCAGTGACAATACAACTTCACTACCTCATCACAGCATCACCTCTGACATCACAAGACAGCGTCATTTTGAAGGCACAGTCTATCCACTCACATCCTAACCTCACTGTGAAATCACAGCATCAACACTGATGTTACAGCCTCACTGTCATCTGGTAGAATCACCATGGATATCAGAGCCTCATGGTGTCATCACAGCCTCACTGTGACTTCAGTCTGACAGTGAGGTTACAGTGCAGGTGTAAGGTCAGTGGTTATGCTGTGATTTCAGTATGGAAAATGATGTGAGAGATGAGACAGATTTCACATTGACGACATGACATAACTGGTGAGGCTGTGATGACACATTGAGGTTATGATGTCACCATGAGGCTGGGTTGTCCCTGGTGATGCTAGAATATCATGGTGAAACTTTCCTATCAGTAGTGAAGATGTTATGTCATAGTGAGGCTGTGCTGGCACAGTGAGGTTGTGATGTCAGCAGTGACTGTGCTTTCACACGGAGACTATGTCATTGCTGAGGCTGTTTTGTCACTGGTGAGGCTCTAATGTCACAGTGAGTTTATCATGTCAAATTGAGGCTGTGATGTCACAGTAAGACTATGATGTCTGAGGTGAAGGTTTATGTCACAGTGATGGTTTCGTGGCATGGTATGGCTGTGATTCCCAATGACATTATGATGTCAATGTAAGGCTGTGATGTCACTGAGAAAATCGTAATGTCACAGCGAGGTTTTGATCCAATAGTGACACTGTGGTGTCACAAGGAGGCTGTCATCTTTTAGTGTGCCAGTGAGGTCAGTGGTGAGGCTGTGGTGTCATAGTGATGCAAGTTAGGATGTCAGTGATGAGGGTGTGATGTCACATTGAGGCTCTGACTTCAGAGGGGAGCCTGTAATGTCATTGGGAATCTGTGATGAAACAGTGAGGCTATAACATTAGAGTCGATGCTGTGATGTCACAGTTGGGCAATGATTTCAGAGGTGAGCCTGTGATGTCAGAGTGAGGCTGTGACGTCACACTGAGTGTAAAAACTCAGAGTTGAGGCAGTCATGTCACAGTAGGGCTGTGGTGTCAGAGTGAGGCTTTGATGTCACTGTGTCACTGTGTTGTTACTGTGAGCCTGTGATGTCACAGGGAGTTGTCAGTGATGCTGTGAAATCACAGCATCAACACTGATGTTACAGCCTCACTGTCATCTGGTAGAATCACCATGGATATCAGAGCCTCATGGGGTCATCACAGCCTCACTGTGACTTCAGTCACAGGTGATGTCATAGTGGAGGCTGTGAGGTCAGAGTGAGACTGTGATGTAGGTGGCAATGCTGATGTGACTATGAGTCTATGATGTCAGTGGTGATGCAGTGATGTCACATTGAGGCTGTGAAGTCACAGTGAGGGTCTGTCAGAGGTGTGTATGTGATGTCACCATGAGGCTATTATGTCAGTGGAAAGGCTGATGTCACAGTAAGTTTGTGATGTCACAGTGTGCCTGCAATGTCACTATCAGGTTATAATTTCACAGTAAGGCTGTGAGGTCACAGTGTGGCTATGATATCACAGTGAGTCTCTGATGACACAGTGATGTTGTGATGTCACTTGAAATGTTTTGATGGCACAAACTGTGACTGTGAGGTTAGTAATGAGGCTGAGGTCACAATGAGGCTGTGATATCACTGGTGAAGGAGTGATGTCAGAATAATGCTGGAATTCAATGGTGGAAAAGATGTCATTATGGGTCAAAAATGTCACTGGTGAGGCTATGATATCAGTGGTGAACCTATTACATGACAGTGACACTGATGAGGCTATAATGGCAAATACCATGTTGTCACTGGTGTGGCAGTGATGTCAGTGTTTGACTAATGTCAGTGGTGATACTGATGTCACAGGTAAGGCTGTGTAGTAATTGATGAGGCCAAGAAATTACACTGAGGCTGTTATGTCATTGTGAAGGTTTTATGTCACTGTGGGCTGTCAAGTCACCGTGAGGTGATGTCACTCTGGAAGCTTTGATGTCACACTGAGTCTGGGATGTCAGTGGCAAGACTGATGTCACAATGAGGCTATGATGGAACAGATGAGCCTGTGATGTCAATGGGCAGGTTGTGAAGTCACTGTCAGGCTGTGATGTCGCTTTGAGGCTCTGAAGTCTAGGCTTATTCTATGAGATGTCAGTGAGGCTGTGACATCAGGGGTGATGCTTTGATTTCACAGTGATGTTAGGATGTCAGTGGTGATGCTGTGCAGTCACACTGAGTCTGTGGTGTCAGAAGTGAGGCTGTGATGCCACTGTGAGGCTGTTATGTCACCAGGAGTTTATGATATCACAGTGAGGCTGTGATGTTGTGGTGATAGACTATGAGATGACAGTTTGGCTGAGATTTCAGCGGTTAGGCTGTGATGTCAGAAGTGAGGCTGATGTCAGCGATGATGCTTAGAAGTCACATGAAGCTGGGAAGTTACTAGTGACGCTGTGATTGCACAGTGGTGCAACTGTTGAGGCTGTTTTGTGATTGTGAGCCTGAGATGTCAGTGATGAGGATGTGGTGTCAGAGTGAGGCTACGCAGGATATCCCTGGTGTCACTGATGCTATGATTTCATAGGTGTGGCTGTGATTTCACAGCGTGGCTGTGATTTCACAGTGAGGCTATGATGGCAGAAATGAAACTATCATGCCACAGTGAGGCTGTGATATCACTGTGAAGCTGTGATGTCACTATGAGGCTGTGACATCACAGAGAGGTTGTGAGGACACTGAGACTGTGGGGTCACTGTGGAAGATGTGATGATAGTGGCAAGGCTGATTTCACCATAAGGCTATGATGTAACAGGTGAGTCTATGATGAAAATGTGAGGTCAGTTACAGTAAAGCTGTGAGTCCACTGTGAGGCTTTGATATCTGAGGGAAGATTTTTGTCACAGTGAGGCAGTTATGTAATACATGAGACTGTGGTGTCACTGTTTATGATGTCAAAGGCTATGATGTTACTGGCGAGGCTCTCACATCACTGTGAGGAGTGTTATCTGTGGTGAGGCTTTGGTGTCCTAGTAAGGCTAGATAGGATACAAGTGGTGAGGCTGTGAAGTCACAGTGTGGCTGTGATGTCACCATGATGCTGTTAAGTCACAGTGCAGCAGTGAGGTCAGTGGTTACGCTGTGATTTCAGAAGTGAGACTGATGTGAGAGATGAGGCTGAGATGTTGCATTGACGATGTGATTTATCTGTGAGGCTGAGATGCCACAGTGAGGGTATGATGTTAACATGAGGCTGTGGTGTAACTGGTGAGGCTGTAATATCATGGTGAGCCTGTCATATCAGTGGCGAGGCTGTGATGTACAGTGAGGCCCTACTGGCAGTGTGGCTGTGATGTCACAGTGAGGTTGTGGTGTCAGTAGTGACTGTGCTTTCACAGGGAGACTATGTCATTGGTGAAGCTGTATTATCAGTGGTGTCAGAGAGAGTTTATTGTGTCAAACTCAGGCTGCGATGTCACAGTGAGGCTATCATGACAGAAGTGAAGCTTTATGTCAGAGTGATGCTTTGCTGGCATGGTATGGCTGTGATGTAACAATGAGGCTGTGATATCACTGTGAGTTTCTGATGTCACTGGGTATTTTGTGAGGTCACAGTGAGGTTGTGGTGTCAATAGCAACACTGTGGTGTCACAGGGAGCCTGTCATGTTTCAGTGAGCCTGTGAGGTCAGTGGTGAGGCCGTGGTGCCATAGTGAGGCTAGGTAGGATGTCAGTGAGGAGGCTGTGATGTCGCATTGAGGCTATGATTTCAGAGTTATGCCTGTGATGTCATAATGAGGCTGTGATGAAACAGTGAAGGTATAACGTCAGAGTTGATGCTGTGATGTCAGGGTTGGGCAATGATTTCAGAGGTGAGCCAGTGATGTCACAGTGAAGCTGTCATGTCACAGAGAGGCTATAACCTAAGAGGTGAGCCTGTGATGTCACAGTGAGGCTGTGTTGTTACCAGTGATACAATGATATCACAGTGAGGCTGAGATTTCAGTGGAGCATGATTATGACAGCACAGGGAGGATGTGATTTCAGTGGTTTGGCTGTGATATCAGAATGATGCTGGTGTGAGTGATGAAGGTATGACATCACAGTGAGCCTGGCTTGTCACTGATGAATCTGTGATGCCACCATGAGGCTTTGGTGTCACTGTGTAGCAGTGGTGTCACTCTGAGCCCATTATGTCACAGGGATTTGTTGATGGTGGAGGTTGTGAGGTCACAGTGAGACTGTGATGACAGAGGCAAGGCTGATGTCTCAGTGAGGCTACGATGCCAGTGGTAATGCTGTGAAGTCACATTGAGGCTATGCTGTCCCTGTGAAGCTATGTCAGAGGTGTGTATGTGATGTCATACGAGGCTATTATGTTAGTGGCAAGGCTGATGTCACAGTGAGCTTGTGATGTCATAGTGAGGCTGTGAGGATAAAGTGTGGCTATGATGTCACAGTGAGACTCTGATGACATAGTGATGTTTAGAGAGGTTTAGATGGCAGAGTAAGGCTGTGATGTCAGTGGTGAGGCTAGTGTCACAATGAGGATGTGATGTCAGAAATGAGGCTATGATGCCACAGTGAGTCTGTGAAATCACTGTGATGTTGTGATGTTACTGTGAGGCTGTGCCATCACAGAGAGGTTGTGAGGTCACTGTGAGACTGTGAGGTCACTGTGGAAGATGTGATGTCAGTGGCAAGGGTGATATCACTATGAGGCTATGATGTCACAAGTGAGTCTATCATGCAACAGGTTAGATTGTGAGGTCACAGTGAGGCTGTGATGTCAGTAGTGTCTGTGATTTCACAGGGAATCTATGCCACTGGTAAGGCTGTATTGTGACTGGTGAGGTTTAATGTCACAGTGAGTTTATTCGGTCAAACTTAGCCTGTGATGTCACAGTGAGGCTATGATGTCACATCGCAGTTGTGATGTCAATAGCCTCACTGTGGTGTCACAGGGAGGCTATCATGTTTCAGTGAGCCTGTGAGATCAGTGATGAGGCTGTGTTGTCACGTGTGTTGCAATGATGTCAATGTTTTGACTAATGTCAGT
The DNA here is from genome assembly GCA_023101885.1 of Typhlomys cinereus. NCBI lineage: Eukaryota > Metazoa > Chordata > Mammalia > Rodentia > Platacanthomyidae > Typhlomys > Typhlomys cinereus. The sequence continues at coordinate 2,040,759 of JALPQD010000349.1, read as the reverse complement.
GGAGAAGCTGATGTCACAGGTGAGGCTATGCTGTCACTGGTGACATTGTGATTTCACAGTGAGGCTGTGATATCAGTGGTAAAACTGATGACACAATAAGGCTATGATGTAACAGGTGAGGCTGTGGTTTCAGTGAGCAGGCTTTGAAGTCACTGTGAAGCTGTGATGGCACAGTGAGGCTATGATGCCACAGTGATGCTTTGATGGCACAGTATGGCTGTGATGTGATAATGATACTATGATGTCACAGTGAGGTTGTGATGTCAGTAGTGATTGTGTTATCACAGGGAGACTATGTCATTGGTGAGAGTGTATTGTCACTGGTGAAGCTCTAATGTAACAGTGAGTTTATTGTGTCAACTGAGGCCGTGATGTCACATTGAGGCTATGATATCAGAGGTGAATCTTTATGTCACAGTGACACTTTGATGGCAGTTTGGCTGTGATGTCACAATGATGCTATGTTGTTACAGTGAGGTTGTGATGTCATTGAGGAAGCTGTGAGGTCACAGTGAGGTTGTGATGTCAATAGTGACACTGTGGTGTTACAGGGAGGCTGTCATGTTTCAGTGAGCTTATGAGGTCAGTGGTGAGATTGTGGTGTCATAATGAGGCTCGGTAGGATATCAGTGATGAGGGTGTGATGTCGCATTGAGACTGTTTTCAGAGGTCAGCCTCTGATGTCATAGTAAGGCTGTCATGTCATAGTGAGGCTACAACCTCAGATGTGAGGCTGTGATGTCACAGTGATGCCGTGATATCACAGTGAGGGTCTGATGTCAGTGGAGCGAAACTAGGACATCACAGTGAGGATGTGATTTCAATGATTAAGAGAGTGATATCAGAATGAGGCTGATGTGAGTCATGAGGGTATGATGTCACAGTGAGTCTGGCATGTCACTGATGAGGCTGTGATGCTACCATGAGGATTCGATATCTCTGTGTGTCTGTGGTGTCACCGTGAGCCCATCATGTCACAGGGAGTTGGTGATGTCACAGTGAATGCTGTGAGGACACTGTGGCTATGATGTCACAGTGAGGCTCTGATGGCACAGTGATGTGATGATGTCGCTGGAGAGATTTGGATGGCACAGTGAGGCTGTGGTGCTATTGGTGAGTCTGATGTCACAATGAGGCTTTGATGTTAGTGGTGATGGTGTGATGTCACAATAAGGCTGGAACGTCAGGGGAGAGAAAGTTGTCATAGTGAGTCTATGATATCACTGGTTATTGCAGAATCCCTGCCAGGACAGCCGGGAAAAGAGGGGGAATTTGGCACGGGCATTGTGGGCTCGAGGCAAGGGTGTGAGAAGGCATGGGGTCACCACCACTCCCTGACCCTGGGGGTCAGGAGAGAAGCAGTAGGTAGAAGGCGAGTTTGCTGCAGACTCATTATTGTGTGGTCCCTTACCAACGCTAGTAAAACTGGCCTCTAACAATTCCTGCCATCGTGGGTCCAAACTATGCAATTCTTCCATCATTTCTGCCCCTGTCGCCGCTCCACACTCCACCCATTAGTGGCCCTGACCCATGGCAGGAGGTTTCCCATTTGCTAACATTTTCCGTTGTCTTTCTATCTCTTCTCTCTGTGAGTTTATACATTACTGTTTCTTGGGAAAGTTTTGGAAAGCAATTAGTCACTTCCTCAGTGGAGGATCCTTTAAGGCTTGCTATGATGCCAAGGAGGATGGGAACAAAGGGGGCAGGAGGCATATGGCCTTCCTGGACTTCCCTCTTACGGGCCAGGAAGAGCATTCCCATCCAAATCTGTGGGTCCCAGACATTTTCTGGAGAAATCCAAAGAGCTAAGATTAACGCTTCCTCCCAAAATTCTTCTAAGTCCTCTGGTTTCACTTTGTTCCTACTTAATTCTAGTAAAGCCTTAAGGGCATTCAGCTATGGTGCCTTCTGATAAGGTGGTAAATTACCCATTATAGAGAGGAACGGTTACCTAATGGAGCAGAGATGACTAGGAGGTGAGCAGAAAAGGTAAAAGAGCACAGAATATAAAAAGCTATGACTAGAACCAAGGTGGAAGTGAAAACAATTTTTAAAAGGGTAACCAACATCCAAGGATAGACCTAGTGCAGGACATATGCAGAGGTGTTTTGTATCTAAGCATCCTGTGCCTATTGAGGGATTTCAAGGGTTCGTTACTCCCTTGGGCCATATGCCCCCAGGTCAGGATTGACAGATGGATAGCTCTTTCTCCATTTCATGGGTGGTGGTGCATGGCCATCATTAGTTGGTGGAGCAATTTGTCTTGTTGACTCTGATAATGAATGGGACTCTGGCACTCCAACGTGGGGTGGTGCTGCATTCATTGTAGATGAGACGCCCACTCCAGTAACATTGTGATGTTACAATAAGGCTGGAATATCAGTGGTGAGAAAGATGTCATAGTGAGTCTATGATTTTACTGGTGAGGCTATGAGTCAGTGGTGAATCTATTACATGATAGTGACATAGGTGAGGGTATGAGTCAATGGCTGTGTTGTCACTGGTGTGGCAGTGATGTCAGTGTTCTGACTGTAAGTGGTGATGCTGATGTGACAGGTGAGGCTGTGCTGTCACTGGTGAGGCTGTGATATCACAGTGAGGTTGTGATGTTACAGTGAGGCTATGATGTTACAGTGCTGTGAGGCCAGTGGTTAGTCTGTGATTTCAGAAGTGAGACTGATGTGAGAGATGAAGCTGAGATGTCCCATTGAAGATGTGATATAACTGGTGAGGCTGTGATGTCACAGTGTGGCTGTGATGTCATAGTGAGGCTGTGATGACACAATGAGGTTATGATGTCACCATGAAGCTGTGGTGTCACTGGTCAGGCTGTAGTATAACATTGAGCCTGTCCTATCAGTGGTGAGGCTGTGATGTCACAGGGAGGCTGTGATGTCAATGGCAAGTCTGATATCACAATGAGGCTATGATGTAACAGATGATTCCTGTGGTGTCATTGGGCAGGCTATGAGGTCACTGTGAGGCTGTGATGTTGCAGTGAGTCTCTAATGTCAGCGCTGATTCTATGTGAAGTCAGTGAGGCTGTGACATCAGGGGTGATGATTGGATTTCACACTGAGGTTAGTATGTCAGTGATGAGGTTGTGCAGTCACACTGAGGCAATAATGAAAGAGGAGGGGATGTCATGTCACTGTGATCCTGTCACACTGACATCCTGTCAGTGTTGAGGCTGTGTTGTCACTGTGAGACTGTGCTGACACAGTGTGGCTGTGGTGTCATAGTGAGGCTGTGATGATACAGTGAGGCGTCTGAGTCATTGCTGTGATGTCACTGTTGGGCAATGATTTCAGAGGTGAGACTGTGATGTCATAGTGAGGTTTTTATGTCACAGTGAGGCTATAAACTCAGAGGTGTGGTTGAGAGGTCACAGTGAGGCTGTGAGTTCACTGTGAGGCTGTGACATCTGTGCGAAGATTAATGTCAAAATGAGGCAGTGATATAACATGTGAGGTTGTGGTGTAACTGTTTTTGATGTTACAGGCTGTGATGTCACTTCTGAGGCTGTCATGTCAATGGGAGCCTGTGCCATCTGTGGTGAGGCTGTGGTGTCATAGTAAGGATAGGTAGGATACCAGTGGTAAGGCTGTGATGTCACAGTGAGGCTATGGTGTCACAATGAGGCTGTGATGTTACCGTGAGGCTGTGATGCCACAGTGAGGCTAAGATGTCAAAGGCTATGTTGTCATTGGTATGGTAGTAATGTCAGTGTTCTGACTAATGTCAGTGGTGACACTGTGAGGTGGTCATGTTAACGTGAGATAGTGCTATTGCAGTGAGGCTGTGATATAAGTGGTAATAGACTATGACATCACAGTTTGGCTGAGATTTCTGTGTTTAGGCTGTGATTTCAGAACTGAGGCTGATGTTAGTGATGAGGCTGAGCTGTCATAGTGAGGCTGGGATGTTACTGGTGAGACTGTGATGCCATAGTGTGGCTGTGGTGTCACTGTTGAGGCTGTCAAGTGACCCTGAGCCTGAGGTGTCAGTGATGAGGTTGTGATATCACTATGGGGCTAGGCAGGACACCAGTGTTGATGCTATGATGTCACAACGTGGCTGTGATGTCACCATGAGGCTGTGATGTCACAGTGTAGCTGTGAGGTCAGTGGTTAGGCTGTGATGTCTGAAGTGAGACTGATATGAGAGATGAGGCTGAGATGTCGCCGTAATGATGTGATATAATTGGTGAGTCTGTGATACCACAGGGAGGTTATGATGTCCCCATGAGGCCGTGATGTCAATGGTGAGGCTGTGATATAATGATGTGCCTGTCCTACCAATGGTGGGGCTGTGATGTCACAGTGAGGCTTTGTTGGCACAGTGTGGCTGTAATGACACAGTGAGGTTGTGATGTCAGTAGTGACTGTGCTTTCACAGGGAGACTATGTCATTGGTGAGGCTGTATTGTCACTAGTGAGATTCAATTATCAGTTTATTGTGTCAAACTGAGGCTATTATGTCACTTTGAGGCTATGATGTCAGAAGTGCATATTTAACTGACAGTGATGCTTTGATTGCACAGTATGGCTATGATGTCACAGTGAGGCTGTGATGTCAGTGGAAGACTGATGTCAGAAGGAGTCTATGATGTAACAGTTGAGCCTGTTGTGTCATTGGGCAGTTTATGAGGTCATTGTAAGGCTGTGATGTTGCAGTGAGGCTCTGAATTCAGAGGTAAGGCTGCATTGTCTCAGGTGAGGCGTTAATGTCACAATGAGGATGTGTTGGCACAGAGTGGCTGTGATGTCACAGTGAGGTTGTGATGTCACAGTGAGTGAAAGTGCTTTCACAGGGAGACTATGTCATTGGTGAGACTGCATTGTCATTGGTGAAACTCTAATGTCACAGTGAGTTTATTGTGTCAAACTGAGGTTGCAATGTCACAGTGAGTCCATGCTGTCAGTGAAGTTTTATGTCACATTAATGCTTGGATGGCAGAGTATGGCGGTGATATCACAATGAGGCTGTGCTGTCACTGTGAAGTTGTAATGTCACTGGGAAAATTGTGATGTCACAGTGAGGTTGTGATGCCAATTGCGACACTGCAGTGTCACAGGGATGCTCTCATGATTCATTGAAACTGTGTGGTCAGTTGTGAAGCTGTGGTGTCACAGTGAGGCAAAGTAGGATGGCAGGGATGAGGGTGTAATGCCTCATTGAAGCAATGATTTCAGAGGTAAGCCTGTGATGGCATATAGAGGTGGTTATGTCACAGGGAGACTATAACCTCAGAGGTGATGCTGTAATGTCACAGTGAGGCTGTGTTTTCTCCAGTGATGCCATGATATCACAGAGAGGCTGAAATGTCATTGGAGTCAGACTATAACATCACAGTTCACCTGAGGTTTCAGTGGTTAGGCTGTGATATCAGAAGTGAGGCTGATATCAGTGAGGAAGCTGAGATGTCACAGTGAGGCTGGGATGTTGCTGGTGAGGCTGTGATGCCATAGCGAGGCTGTGGTGTCACTGTAAGCCTGTCACATAACCGTGAGCCTGAGACATTAGTGATGAGGTTGCAGTGTCATAGCGAAGATAGGTAGGATGTCTGTGGTGACACTGATTCTATTATTTCAGAGGTTAGCCTGTTATGTCACAGTGAGGCTGTGATGTCACAGGTGAGGATGTGATGTCACAGTGAGGCTGTGATATCACAGTGCAGGTTTGAGGTCAGTGGTTAGATTATGATTTCAGAAATGAGACAGATGTGAGAGATAATGCTAAGATATGGCATTGAAGATGTGATTTAACTGGTGAGGCTGTGATGCCTCACTGAGGTTATGATGTCACCATGAGGCTGGGTGTCACTGGTGAGGCTGTAATATCACAGTGAGCATGTCCTATCAGTTTTGAGGCTGTGATGTCACAGTGAGTCTTTGTTGTCATCAGTAATGCTTTGATATCACAGTGAGAGTGAGATGTCAGTGGAGCAAGACAATGACATCACAGTAAGGATGTGATTTCAGTGGTTAGGCTGTGATATCAATGAGACTGGTGTGAGTGACGAGGGTATGAGGTCACAGTGAGGCAGGCCTGTCACTGGTGAGGCCATGATGCCATCGTGAAACTTTGATGTCAATGAAAAGACTGATATCACAATGAAGCTGTAATGTAATAGGTGATCCCGTGTTGTCAGGGGGCAAGTTGTGAGATCTGTGAGGCTGTGATGTTGCAGTTAAGCTCTGATGTTAGGACTGATTCTGTGAGATATCAGTGAGGCTGTGACATCAGGGGTGATGCTTGGATTTCACAGTGAGGTGAGGATGTCATTGGTGAGGCTATGCTGTCACACTGAGACAGTGATTTCAGAGGAAAGTTTGTGATGTCACTGTAAGGCAGTGTTGTTAACGTGAGGTTGTCATATCACAGTAAGGCTATGATATGAGTGGTGACAGACTGAGACATCACAGTTTGGCTGAGATTTCATTGGTTAGGCTGTGATGTCAGAAGTGAGGCTGATGTCAATGATGAGGGTGAGATGTCACAGTGAGGCTCAAATGTTACTGGTGGGGCTGTGATGTCTCAGTGAGGCTGTGATGTCACAGTGCAGCTGTGAGGTTAGTAGTTAGGTTATGATTTCAGAAGTGACACTGATGTGGGAGATGAGGCAGATGTCACATTGATGATATGATATAACTGGTGAGGCTGTAATGCCACAGTGAGGTTATGATGTCACCATGAGGCTCTGGTATCATTGATGAGGCTGCAATATCACAGTATGGCTGTCATATCACTGGTCAGGCTGTGAGGTCACAGTGAGGCTGTGTTGGCACAGTGTGCCTGTGATATCACAGTGAGGTTGTGATGTCACAATGGGGTTCTGATATCAGTAGTTAAAAGGGAAATTATGTCATTGGTGGAGCTGTGAATTCACTGGTGAGGCTCTAATGTCACAGTGAGTTTATTGTGTCAAACTGTGTCTGTGATGTCTCTGGGAGGCTATGATGTCCGAGGTGAAGCTTTATGTCACAGTGATGCTTTGATGGCATGTTATGGCTGCGATGTTCCAATGAGGCTGTGATGTCACTGTGCGGTTGTGGTGTCCCTGGGGGAGTTGAGCTATCACAGTGAGGTTGCGATGTCCATAGAGACACTGTGGTGTCACAGGGACTCTGTCATGTTTCAGTGATCCTTTGTGGTTAGTGGTGAGGTTGTGGTTACATAGTGAGGCTAGGTAGGATGTCAGTGATGAGGTTGTGATGTTGCATTGAGGCTGTGATTTCAGAGGTGAGCCAGGGATGGCATAGTGAGTCTTTGATGAAACAGTGAGGCTATAACATCAGAGTTGATGCTGTGATGTATAAGTTGGGTGAATTTCAGAGGTGAATCTGTGATTTCATAGTGAGGAGGTGATGTCACAGTAAGGTTATAATCTCAGAGTTGAGTTTTTAATGTCACAGTTAGGCTTTGATGCCAGAGTGAGGCTTTGATGTCACCATGGTGCTGTGTTGTCACCGTGTCCCCTTGATGTTACAGGGAGTAGATGATGTCATGGTGGAGACTGTGAGGTCACAGTGAGACTGTGATGTCAGTGGTGATGCTCTGATGTCACATTGAGGCTGTGATGTCACAGTGAGGCTATGTCAGAGGTGTGTATGTGATGTTACCATGAGGCTATTATGTCAGTGGAAAGGCTGATGTCACAGTGAGTTTGTGATGTCACTGTCAGGTTTTAATGTAACAGTAAGGCTGTGAGGACACAGTTTGGCTATGATTTCATAGTGATTCTCTGATGGCACAGTGATGTTATGTCACTGGAAAGGTTTTATTGGCACAGTGAGTCTGTGATGTTAGTGGTGAGGCTGATGTCACAATGAGGCTGTGATGTTACTGGTGAAGCAGTGATGTCTCAATAAGTTTGGAATATCAGTGGATAGAAAGATGTCATAGTCAGTCTAAGAAGTGAGGCTATTATCTGCAGATAATAAGTAACTTTGCAAATGGGTGATTGACCCCTCCCTCACTGTGGTTTCCTACTTTTATTGCATCTACTTTTGAATATACTCTTGGAACAAGACCCTAGTTTAAGTTTTTTATCTCTGGCCAGGGGGTGACATCCAATACCCATCAGGATGGAGTGAAGGGCACTGCAGGAGCAGCAACATCGCAAAAGAACATCAACAAACCATAATCCAGAACTTCAGAGACTCTATATCAACCACAAGCTCAGGGAAATTTGCAGAAGAGGGGGCGGTAAGAGTGTAAGAGCACAAGGATGGGAGGAGAAATGATATGCATGATACTCCACACAAGTGAGGGCCAAAGCAATCATAATTGGACTTTACATGCCCTGTGCAATGTCCAACACACTATTGTCCCCACAAAGTCTAGCATTTGCTAAAGCACCAAGATCCTTGGAGGCAAGAGATTGATAGCCAAAATAGTGTTCCTATGCTTAAGGGGAACACAGGAAAGGTTCAGGGAAATGCCGCTGGGTCCTTGTATGTCATCGGAGAGGAGGAGCCAGAGGACAGTCAGGCATGGGGGAGGGGAGGCACTGGGGGGTGAGGAGGGAGGGGTGAGGGGAGGGCGAGCAGAGGGGTGGGGGGAGGAGGAGGGAGAGGGAACCGGTGTACCTATTAAGTTTGTATGAGCGGAGATAATAAAAAATGTTTTAAAAAAAACAGACACAGAAGAAAAAAAAAAAAAAAGAAGTGAGGCTATGATATCAGTGGTGAACCTATTACATGACAGTGACACTGGTGAGGCTATGATGGCAAATGCTGTGTTGTCAGTGGTGTGGCAGTGATGTCAATGTTCTGACTGTTAGTGGTGATGCTGATGTTACCGGTGAGTCTGTGATGTCACTGTGAATGTTGTATGTCTCTATGGGCTGTCAGGTCAACATGAGGTGATGTCAGTCTGGAAAATGTGATGTCACACTGAAGCTGGGATGTCAGTGACAAGACTGATGCCACAATGTGTATGATGTTAACAAGAGAGCCTGTGGTGCTAGGGGGCAGGTTGTGAGGTCACTGTGAGGCTGTGATGTCACATTGAGGCTCTGAGGTCTGGACTTATTCTATGAGATATCAGCAAGGCTGTGATGTCAGAGGTGATGCTTGGATTTTACATTGAGGTTGGGAAGTTAGTGGTGAGGTTGTGCAGTCACACCAAGGCTTTGATGTCAGAAGTGAGGCTGTGATGTCACTGTGAGGCGATGATGTTACCAGGAGATTATGATATCACAGTGAGGCTGTGATATCAGTGGTGATAGACTATAACATCAGAGTTTTGCTGAAATTTCAGTGGTTAGGCTGGGATGTCAGAAGTGAGGCTGATGTCAGTGATGAGGGTGAGATGTCACAGTAAGGCTGGGATGTTACTTGTGAGGCTGTGATGCCACAGAAAGGCTGTGGTGTCACTGTTGAGGCCATCATGTGACCATGAGCCTGAGGTGTCAGTGATGAGGCTATGGTGTCATAGCAAGGCTAGGCAGGATTCCTGATGTGTCACTGATGCTATGATTTCAGAGATTAGCCTGCTATGTCATAATGAGGGGGTAATATCTGAGGTAAGGCTGTGATGTCATACTGAAGCTGTCATGTCACACTGAGACTATAACCTCAGAGGTGAGGCTGTGATGTCCCAGTGAGCCTGTGTTATCACCATTTATGCCATGATCACAGTGGGGCTTTTATGTCATGAAGCTGGCCTGTGACATCACAGTGAGGATGTGATTTCAGTGGTTAGGCTGTGGCAACAGAATGAGGCTGATGTGAGTGATGGCAATATGATGTCATAGTGAGGCTGGCATGTCACTGGTGAGGCTGTGATGGCCTAGTGAGACTTTGATGTCAACTGTGACTGTGGTGTCACTGTGAGCATGTGAAGTCACAGGGAGTTGGTGATGTTACGGTGGAGGCTTTGAGGTCCCAGTGAGACTGTGATGTCAGTGGCAAGGCTGGTGTCACAGTGAGGTTATGATGTCAGAGGTGATGCTGTGATATCAAACTGAGGCTATGATGTCACAGTGTTATGTCAGACTTCTGTATGTGATGTCACCAAGAGGCTATTATGTCAGTGGAAAAGCTGATGTTACAGTGAGTTTGTGATGTCACACTGAGGCTGTGATGTAACTGTGAAGGTTTTAAGCCACTATGGGCTGTCACATCACCGTGAGGTGATATCACTCTGGAGCAGGGATGTCACTGTGAGTCTGTGATGTCACTGGCAAGACTAATATCCCAATGAGTCTATCATGTAACAGGGAGCCTATTTGTCAGCGGACAGGCTGTGAGATCACTAGTAGTCTGTGATGTTTCAGTGAGGCTCTGATGTTAAGACTGATTCTATGAGATGTAAATGAGGCTGTGATGTCAGGGGTGATTCTTGGATTTCACAGTGAGGTTAGGACATCAGTGTGAGGCTGTGCAGACACACTGAAGCTGTAATGTCAGAGGAGAGGCTGTGATGTCACTGTGAGGTGGTGATGCTACCATGAGGTTGTGTCATCACAGTGAGGCTGTGAGATCACTCTGATGCTGTGATATTTGTGAGAAGATTGATGTCACAATGAAACAGTGATGTATCATGTGAGGCTGTGATGTCACTGTTCATGATATTAAAGGCTGTCACTGCTAAGGCTGTCACATCACTCTGAGTCTATTCTCTCTGTGATGAGGCTGTGGTGTCCTAGTAAAGCTTGTAGGATACCAGTTGTGAGGCTGTGACATCACAGTGAGGCTGTGCTAGCACAGTGTGGCTGTGATGTCACACTGTGGTTATGATGTCACAGTGAGGTTGTGATGTCAGGAGTGACTTGCTTTCACAGGGAAACTATGTCTTTGGTGAGGCTCTGATGTCACAGTGAGTTTATTTGTCAAACTGAGTCTGTGATGTCAAGGTGAGTCTATGATGTCAGAGGTGAAGCTTTACATGACAGTGATGCTGTGATGTCACGATGAGGCTGTGATGCCACAGTGAGATTTTGAATACAATAGCTACACTATGGTGTCACAAGGAGGCTGTCATGTTTCAGTGAACCAGTGAAGTCAGTGGTGAGGCCGTGTTGTTCCTTGTGTGCTGATGATGTTAGTGTTCTGACTAATATCAGCGGCAATGCTGGTGTCACAATGAGTCTGTGATATCAGTGGTAAGAATGATGCCACAATGAATCTATGATGTAACAGGTGAGCCTGTGGTATCAGTGGGCAGGCTGTTAGGTCATAGTGAGGCTGTGATGACACTGTCAAGTTGTAATGTCACAGTGAGGCTATGTCAGGGGTGTGCACGTGATTTCACCATGAGGATATTGTGTGTATGGTGAGGCTGATGTCACAGAGAGTTTGTGATGTCAAAGTGAGGCTGTGATGTCACTGTCAGGTTGTAATGTCACAATGAGCCTGTGAGGACACAGTGTGGCTATGATGTCACAGTGAGGCTCTGATGACACAGTGATGTGATAATAATGGAGACGTTTGGATGGCACAATGAGGCTGTGATATTAGTGGTGAGACCAATGTCACAATGAGGCTGTGATTTCACTGGCGAAGGTGTGATGTCACAATAAGTCTGGCATGTCAGTGGTGAGAAAGATGTCATAGTGAGTCTGTGATGTCACTGTTGAGGCTATGATGTTAGCAGTGAACCTGTTATGTGACAGTGACACAAGTGAGGCTGTGACGTCAAAGGCTATGTTGTCACTGGTGTTGCAGTGATGTCAGTGATCTAACTACATCAGTGGTGCCACTGATAGCACAGGTGAGGTGTAATGTCACTGATGATGCTGTAATGTCACAATGAGGCTGTGATATAACTGTGAAAGTTATATGTCACTGTGGGCTGACATGTCACCTTAAGGTGATTTCACTCTGGAAGCTCTGATGTCACACCGAGGCTGTGATATCACTGTGAAGGTTTAACCTCACTGTGAGATGTCATGTCACCATGAGGTGATATCACTCTGGAAGCTGTGGTGTCACAGTGTGGCTGTGATGTCAGTGGCAAGACTGATCTCACAATGGGGCTGTGATCTAACAGGTAAGCCTGTTGTGTCAGTGGGTAGGCTCTTAGGTCTCTGTGAGGCTGTGATGTCCCAGTGAGGCTCTGATGTCAGGGCTGATTCTACAAAATGTCCCTGAGGCTGTGACATCAGGGGTGATGCTTGGATTTCACAGTGAGCTTAGAACATCTGTGGTGAGGCTGTGCAGTCACACTGAAGCTGTGATGTCAGAGGAGAGGCGGTGATGTCACTGTCAGGCGTTGCTGCTATCATGAAGTTGTGTTATCACAGTGAGGCTGTGATATCAGTGGTGATAAACTATGACATGACAGTGCGGCTGAGATTTCAGTGGTTAGGCTGTGATGTCCAAAGTGTAGCTGATGTCCATGATGAGGCTTAGGTCTAACAGGGAAGCTGGGATGTTACTGGTGAGGCTCTGATGCCACAGCGAGGATGTGGTTTCACTGTTAAGGATGTCATGAGGCCATGATCCTGAGATGTCAGTGATGAGGCCTTGGTGTCATAGCAAGGATAGGCAGGATGTCCATGATGTCACTGATGCTGATTTCAGAGTTTAGCGTGTTATGTCACAATGAGACTATGATGTCAGAAATAAGGCTATGATGTCACAGTGAGTCTGTGATGTCAAAAATGAGGCTATAATACCACAGTGAGGCTGTGTTATCACTGTGAAGTTGTGATGTCACAGTGAGGCTGCGAGGTCATTGTGGAAGACGTGATGTCAGTGGTAAGGCTGATTTCACTGTGAGTTTAGGCTGGAACAGGTTAGATTGTGAGGTCACAGTGAGGCTGTGACAACACTATGAGGCTGTGATATCTGTTGGTAGATTGAGGTCACAATGAAGCAGTGATGTAACATGTGAGGCTGTGGTGTCAGTTTATGATGTCAAATGCCATGATGTCACTGTTGAGGCTACCACGTCAGTGTAAGCCTGTGTTGTCTGTGGTGAGGCTGTGATGTCCTAGTAATACTAGGTAGGATACCAGTGATTAGGATGTAATGTCACAGTGTGGCTGAGATGTCACCATGAGGTTGTAATGTCACAGTGAGGCTGTGAGGTCACAGTGCAGCTGTGAGGATAGAGGTTAGGCTGTGATTTCAGAAATGAAACTGATGTGAGAGATGAGGCTGAGGTATCACATTGACAATGTAATATAACTGGTGAAACTGAGATGCCACAGTGATGTTGTGATGTCAGCATAAGGCTGTGGTGTCACTGGTGAGGCTATAATATTATGGTGAGCCTGTCATATCAGTGGTGAGTCTGTGATGTCACAGTGAGTCTGTGACTTCAGGGTGATGCTTGGATTTCTCAATGAGGTTACAATTTCAATGGTGAGGCTGTGGAGTCACACTGAGACTGTGATGTCAGAGGAGAGGCTGTAATGTCACTCTGAGCCTCTTATCAGTGGTGAGGCTGTGATGTGACAATGAACCTCTGCTGGCATATTGTGACTGTGATGTCACAATGAAGTTGTGATGTCACAGTGAGGTTGTGATGTCAGTAGTGACTGTGCTTTCATAGGGAGACTCTGTCATTGGTTAGGCTGTACTGTCACTGGTGAGGCTCTAATGTCATAGAGAGTATATTGTGTCAAACTGAGACTGTGATGTCACAGTGCAGCTAAGATGTCCGAGGTGAAGCTTCATATTACAGTGATGCTTTGATGGCAAGATGTGGCTGTGATGTCACATTGAGGCTGTGATGTTACTATGAGGTTGTGATATAACTCAGGAAGTTATGATGTCACAGTGAGGTGTGATGTCAATAGCGACACTGTGGTTTCATAGGGAGGTTCTCATGTTTCAGTGAGCTTGTGAGGTCAGTGGTGAGGCTATGGTGTCATAGTGAGTCTTAGTAGTAAGTTAGTGATGACGGTGTGGTGCCACATTGAGGCAATGATTTCAGAGGTAAGCATGTGATGTCATAGTGAGAGTGTGAAGTCACAGTGAGGCTACAACCTCAGAGGTGATGCTGTGATGTCACAATGAGGCTGTGATGCAACCATGAGATGTTGCTATCACCGTGTGGTTGTGGTGTCACCATGAGACTGATGTCAGAGTGAGGCTGTGATGCCACAATAAGGTTTTTATGTCACCATGAGGCTGAGGTGTCACAGTGAGGTTGGGATGCCACAGTGAGGTTTTGATGTTACAGTGACGGTGTGATGTCAGTAGTGACTGTGCTTTCACAGGGAGACTATGTCATTGGTGAGGCTGTATGGTCACTGGTGAGGCTCTAATGTCACAGTGAGTTTATTGTGTCAAACAATCTATAGTATCACTGTGAGGCTATGATGTCAGAGGTGAAACTTTATGTCAGAGTGTTGTGATGTCACTTGTTTAGTTGTGATGTCACAGTGATGTGATGTCAATAGCGACACTGTGGTGTCACAAGGAGGCTCTCATGTTTCAGTAACACTGTGAGGTCAGTCAGTGGTGAAGCTGTGGTGTCTTAGTGAGGCTGCGTAGGATGTCAGCGATGATGGTGTGATTTTTGAATTGAGGCTATGATTTCAGAGGTGAGCCTGTGATGTCATAGTGAGGCTGTGATGAAAGAGTGAAGCTATATCTTCATGGTCCATTCTGTGATGTGACATTTGGACAATGATTTCAAATGTGGAGCCTCTGATGTCATAGTGGGGCAGTCATGTCACAGTGAGGCTATAATCATAGGGGTGAGGCTGTGATATCACAGTGAGGCTGTGATATCAGTGAAGCATGACTATGACATCATAGTTAGGATGTGATTTCAGAAGTTAGGGTATGATATCAGAATAAGTCTAATGTGAGTAATGCAGGTATGATGTAACAGTGAGGCTGGGATGTCACTGGTGAGGATATGATGCCACCGTGAGGCGTTGATGTCATCGTATGGTTGTGGTGTCACCATGAGCCCGTGATGTCACAGGGAGTTGGTGGTGTCTTGATGGAGGCTCTGAGGTCACAGTTAGTCTGTGATGTCACTGTCAAGTTGTAATGTCACAGTGAGGCTGCGAGGACACTGTGACTATAATGTCACAGTGAGGCTATGTCAGAGGTGTGCATGTGATTTCACCATGAGGCTATTATGTCAGTGACAAGGCTGATGTCACAGAGAGTTGAAATGTCACACTAAGGCTCTGATGGCACTGTCAGGTTGTATTGTCACAGTGAGGCTTTGAGAACACAGTGTGCTATGATGTGACAGTGAGGCTCTAGTACACAGTGATGTTGTGATGTCACTGGAGAGGATTTGTTGGCACAGTGAGGTTGTGGTGTCACTACTGTGGCTGTCATGTGACCATGAGCCTGAAATTTCAGTGATGAGGCTGTGGTTTCATAGCGAGGCTAAGGAAGATGTCCATGATGTCACTGTTGTTATGATTTCAGAGGTTAGCCTGTTATGTCACATTGAGTTTGTGATGTCAGAGGTGAGGCTGTGATGTCACAGTGAGAATGTGATGTCAGAGGTGAGGCTGTGATGTCACAGGGAGAATGTGATGTCAGAAATGAGGCTACAATGCGACAGTGAGGCTGTGATATCATTGTAAAGCTGTGATGTCATTATGAGGCTGTGACATCACAGAGAAATTGTGATGTAAAAGTGAGGCTGTGAGGTCACTGAGGAAGATGTGATGTCAGTGGCAATGCTGATTTCACCATGACACTATGATGTGACAGGTGAGAGAGCTCTTCGTGGTCATAGCTCATAGTGGACATAGCTCAAAGCGGTCATAAAGAGCTCACTGTGGTCACAGCTAATAGTCATGATAGACTACTCACGATGTTCATAGAGTGATCCCATTAGACATGGAGAGTTCACAGAGGTCAGTGCTCACAGTGGTCACAGAGAGCTCACAGTGCTTATAGCTCATAGTGGTCATAGGGAGTTCAAAGACATCAAAAAGAGCCCCAAATGGTCTTTGAGAACTCACAATCTTCAGAGAGAGCTCCATGAGGTCATAGAGAGGTCACAGTGATCATTGAGGGCTCATTGCTGTCATATAGAGCTCATAGTTGCCATAGCTCACAGAGGTCATAGAGAGCCCATAGTGCCTATAACTCATGGTGATCATAGAGAGCTCTTAGTGGCCTCAGATTGCAGTGTTCATAGCTCATAGTATTCACAGAGAGCTCACAGTTGTCACAGCTTATAGTGATCATAGAGAGTTCAAGTGGGTAAAACTCACAGTGGTCATAGAGAGTTCATAGTGGTTAAAGAGAGTTCACAGTGATCACAGCTCATAGTGGTCCTAGAGAGATCACAGTGGTCCTAGCTCACAGTGGTCACAGAGTGCTCATAATGCAAAATAAGAACACCTCGTGGGCTTAGCTTATAGTAGTCATAGAGAACACACAGGGGTCAGAGCTCATAGTGGTCAGAAAGTACTCACAATGGTCATTCTGCATAATGTTCATAGAGCGATCTCTCAGTGGTCAAAACTCACAGTGATCATAGAGAGCTTACAGTGATCATAGCCCATAGTTTTCATAGAGATATCAAAATGGACATAGCGAGCTCACATTGATCATTGAGAGCTCACAGTGAGCATAGCTAAAAGTAGTAATAGAGAGCTCACAGTGGTCATTGCTCACAATGATCATAGAGAGCTCACAGTGGTCATAGCTCATTGTGGTCACAGAGAGCTCACTGTGGTCAGTGAGAGCTCAAACTGGTGATGAAGAACTCACAGTGGCCAGAGAGAGCTTAAAGTGGTCATAGAGATGTCATAGTGATCAGAAAGAGCTCACTGTTGTCATAGAGAGCTCATACTTGTCATACCTCACAGAGGTCATAGAGGCTCATAGTGCTCATAGTTCATAGTAGTCATAAAACTCTAATAGTGGGCTTACAGAGCTCACAGTGGTCATAGAGAGCTCACAGTGGTCACAGCTCATAGTAGTTATAGAGAGCACACATTGACCATAGCTCAGAGAGTTCACAGTGGACACAGATACTTCACAGTTGTCATAGCTCACAGTGGTCTTTGAGATCTCATGGTAGTCGTAGTTCACAGTGGTCATAGAAAGCTTATCATGGTCATAACTCATAGTTACCATAGAGGGCTCATAATGGTCATGAAGAGCATAGAGTTGTCATAGCTCGCGTTAGTCCTAGAGAGTAAACAATGGTTATAGCTCACAGTCATCACAGAGAGTTCAAAATGCACAATGAGAAATTGATAGTGATGATTGTTTGCAGTCATCATAAAGAGCTCATAGTGGTCATAGCTCATAGTGGTCCTGTAGAGCTCACAGTAGTCATAAAGCATGCAAAATGGTCATACAAAGGTCACATGGGTCATAACTCATAGTGGTCATAAACAGCTCATAGTGGTCATAGAGAGCTTACAATGGTTGCAGGGAGCTCACAGTAATCATAGAGAGCTGAAACTGGTCATATAGAGTTAACACTGGTCATACCTCACATACCTCATAAAGAGCTCACAGTGGGCATAGAGAGCTCACAGTGCTCAAAGATAGCTCATGTTGGTCATAGAGAACTCAGAGTGTTGGTAGAGACTAAGTAGTGGTCATAGTAACCTCACAGTGGTCATAGATCATAGTGTTCATGCAGTGCTCACAATGTTCTAAGAGAGCACACAGTGGTCATAGATCATAATGATCATAAAGAGCTCACAGTGGTCAAACTCATAGTGATCCTGGAGAGCAAACAATGTTCATAGGTCATAATGATCATAGAGAGCTCAGAGTGCTCATACAGAGCTGACAGTGTTCTTAGAGAGCTCAAAGTCGTTGTAGAGAGGTCACAGAGGTCAAAGGGAGCACATGGTGGTCATTGAGAAATAGCAGTGGTCATAGCCCCTAGTGATCATAGGTCGGTCACAGCAGTCATACCTCACAGTGGTCATAGAATGTTCACAGTGGTCATAGCTCACAGTGATCTTAGAGAGCTCATAATGGACATAGAGATCTCACAGTAATCATAGAGTCCTCACAGTGGTCATAGAGAGCTTACAGCGTTCATAGCTCAGAGTAGTCATAGGAATCTCACAGCGGTCATATGTCATACATGTAGAGAACTCATAATCGTTATATAGAGCTCACCATGATCATAGCTCATAGTAATGATAGAGAGAACATAATGGTCAGAGATCACAGTGATCATAAAGAGCTCACAGTTGTCATAGTTCACAGAGGTCATAGACAGAATACAGTGCACACTGAGAGGTCACAGTGGCCATAGTTCATAGTGGTCATAAAGATCACACAATGGTCATAACTCATAGTGCTCATAAACAGCTAACAATGGTCAGAGTTCACATAGGTCATAGAGAACTTGCATTGGTCATAGAAAGGTCACATTGATTATAGGTTATACTGGTCATAGAGAATTCACAGTGGTTAGAGAGCTAACACTGGTCATAGAGAGCTCATAATGGTTACAGAGAAGTCACAATGTTATTGAGAGCTCATAGTGGTCATAGCTCACAGTAGTCATAGAGAACTCATAATGTCAATAGAGAGCTCACAGTGGGCATGCAGATCTCATAGTTATAGAAAGTACATAATGTACAGAGAGTTCACAATGGTCATAGATCATAGTGGTCATAGAGTGCTCAAAATAGTCATAACTTATAGTGGTCATGGAGATCTCAGAGAGGTAATAGAGAGGTTACAGTGGTCATAGCTCATAGTGGTCATAGAGTTCATAGTATTCATAGAAAGCTCACAGTGGTCATAGAGAGCTCATAATGGACTTAGAGAGCTTACAATTTACATAGCTCATAGTTGTGATAGAGAACTAGTAGTGGTCATAGTTCATAGTGGTCATAGAGAACACATAGTTGTCATAGTTCAAAGCAGTCATAGAGAGCCCACAGTGGTCATAAAGAGCTCACAGTTGAAATAGAGACTGCATAATGCTTACAG
Source organism: Typhlomys cinereus (assembly GCA_023101885.1). Taxonomy (NCBI): domain Eukaryota; kingdom Metazoa; phylum Chordata; class Mammalia; order Rodentia; family Platacanthomyidae; genus Typhlomys; species Typhlomys cinereus. The sequence goes on along the minus strand of JALPQD010000349.1, from coordinate 2,021,899 downwards.
CTCACAGAGGTCATTAAAAGCTTATGGTAGTCATAGGTCACAGTTATCATAGCTCTCAGTGATCATTGACAGTTCACAGTTGTCATAGCTAACAGTGTTCATCGACCACTCATAATGGACTTAGAGAGCTCAGAGTTGTCTTAGATCAAAGTTGACATGAAGATCTCATAGTGGTTATACATTATAGTAGTCACAGAGAAGTCACAGTTGCCATAGAGAGCTCACAGTGGTCATAGCTCATAATGGTGATAGAGAGGTCACAGTGGTCATAAATCATAGTGATCATAGAAAGCTCACATTGTTTATGTTATAGTGGTCATGGAGACCATATAGTGTCCATTGAGAGCTCACATTCGTCATAGTGGGCTCATAGTGGTCATAGAGCGCTCACAGTTAATCATAAAGAGTTCATAGTGTTCATAGAGAGCTCAGAGTGATCATAGATCACAGTGTTCACAGAGAGATCACAGTGGTCATATCTCTTTATTGTCATATAGAGCTCATAATTGGCATAGAGAGATCATAGTGGTCATAAAGAGCTCATAGTCGTCATAAAGAACTCAGTGTGGTCATCGATCATAGTGCTCACAGGGAGCTCACAGGAGCCATAGCTCATAGTAGTCATAAAGATATAACTGTGGTGAAAGCTCATAGTGGTCACAAAGACCTCAGAGTGGTCATAGCTCACAGTTGTCATATAGAGCTCACAGTGATCATAGGTCATAGTGCTCATAGAGAACTCACACTGGCCTTAGCCCTTAGTTGTATACAGACCCCATAATGGCCAAAGAAGGCTATAATGGTCATAAAGAGCTTACAGTTGTCATAGCTCCTCCTGGACATAGAGAATTCAGAGTGGACAATGAGTGGTAATAGTGTTCCTCGCTCTCAGTGGTCATCGAGAGATCACAGTGGTCATGAGTCATAAAGGTGATAAATATCTCACAGTCATCATAGTTCATAGTGGTCATAGAGAGCTCACAGTGGTCATTAGCAATATTTTTCATATAGAGCTACAGTGGTGATAGAAAGCTTATAGTGGTCACAGAGAGCTCAAAGTACTGACATAGAGCTCATCATGGTCATAGCTCATATTCTTCATAGAAAGCTTATAGCATTAAAACTCATAGTGGTCATAGAGAGCTCACAGTGTTCATTGATTGCTCACAGTGTTCATAGCTCACAGTGATCAAAGAGAACTCATAATGGACAATGAAATGTGACAGGGATCATAGCTCATAGTGCTCATAGAGAGCTCACAATTGTCATAACTCACAGTTGTCATAGAGAGCTCATAATGAAAAATGAGAACTAACAGTGGTGATAACTCATAGTGGCCATAGAGAGCTCACAGTGGTCAAGGATCATAGTCATCATACAGACTTAATTATAGTTATAAGGAACTCAGGTGTCATGGACAGCTGACAGTGGTCATGTAAAGCTGATAGTGGCCATACAGAGTTCACAGTTGTTATAGATCATAGTCCTCATAGTGAGTTACAGTGGTCATTGAGAACTTATAGTGGACATAAAGAGCTCAAAGCGGTCACAGAGGTTACAGTGGTCATGGCTCATAGTGGTCATAAAGAGCTCAAAGTGGTCATATAGAACTCACAGTTGTCATAGCTCACAATGATGATCGCGAGCTTACAGTGGCCATAGCTCACAGTGGTCATACAGAGCTCATAAGGGACAATGAAACACAAGAGTGGTCATCGCTCACAATTGCCCATCGAAAGATCACAGTAGTCACAGATCATAAAAGTGATAGGTACCTCACAGAGGTCATAGTAGTTCACAGTGATCATAGCAAGCTCAGAGTGTTCATAGGTCATATTTTTCATTGAGAGTTACAGTGGTTAGAGAGAGATCACAGTGGTCACTGGGAGCTCAAAGTGATTATAGAGGTCACAGTGGTCATAGCTTATAGTGGTCATAAAGATCTCACAATGCTAATAGGTCATGTTTTTAATAGAGAATTACAGTGGTCATAGAACAGCTCATAGTGGTCATATGGACCTCACAGTAGTCACAGATCATAGTGGTCTTATAGAGCACATAGTGGTCAAAGAGAGCTCACAGTGGTTATAGTTGATAAGGGTCATAGAGAAGTCACAATACTCATAGAGATCTCATAGTGGTCATAGATATGTCATGGTTGTCATGGTCCATAATGGTCATAGAGTTGTCCTAGTGGTAATAGCTCTCAGTGGTCATGGGAGCTCATGAAGGACATAGAAAGGTCATGGTTGTCATAGCTCATACTGGTCATAAATGCCTCACAGTGGTCAAAACTCATAGTGGTCATAGAGGTATCACAGTGATCATAGGTCATAGTGCTTGTGAAAAGTTCATAGTGGTCATAGATAGCTCACTGTGGTCATAGAGAGCTTACACTGTTCATAGAGAGCTCAAATTGGTCACTGGGAGGTCACAGCTATCAGCTGCCTAAGACCACTAAGAGCTATGACCACTGTGAACTCTCTTTGTCCTTTATGACCTCACTGTGACCACTCTGACCTATGACAACTGTGATCTCTTAATGTCCATTATTAGCTATGGCCACTGTGAGCACTCCATGACCATTGTGAGCTCTCTATGACCACTGTGAGCTATTACAACTATGAGCCCTCTATGGCCACTATGACCTATGGCCAGTGTTAACTCTCATTGTCCAATATGAGTTCTCTGTGACCACTGTGAAATATGATCACTGTGAGATATCTATGACCTCTTTGAGTTTTGTTTAACCACTCCTACCTCCCTATGAGCACTATGATCTATGACCAGTATGATTCCCTTTGACCTCTGCAAGCTATGATCATTATGAGCTCTCTATGGCAAGTGTGAGCTCTCTATGACCACTGTGAACTCTCTAGGACCACTAAGAGTTAAAACACTGTGAGCTCTGTATGACCACTGTGAACTGTTACCACTCTATGATCACAGTGAGCCCTTTTTGACCACTATGATTTATGACCAATGTAAGTTCTCTATGACCACTATGAGCTTGACTACTGTGAGTTCTCTATGATGATTTTGAGTTCTCTGTGATCACTACGAGCTCTTTATGATCACAATGAGGTATTACCAATGTGATCTCTGTATGACCATTTGAGATATGACCACTGTGAGCTCTCTATGACCTTTGTGAGCTATGACAACTATGAGCTCTCCATCATATCTCTGAGCTCTCTATGACCACTGTAACCCCTCTGTGACCACTTTCCACTGTCTGTGACCACTATGAGCTCTCTATGATCATTATGAACTATGACTCCTATGACCTTTCTTTTTTTTTAAATTTTTTTATTATTTATTAAATTCGGTGTGTATGCGTGTGTAGGGGTGTGTGTGTGTGTGTGTGTGTGTGTGTGTGTGTGTGTGTGTGTATGTGTATGTGTGTGTAGAACCACGGATGAATTTGGAAACCACCATGGACGCCTCCACCTCCTTGTTTACTCTGCCCTGGGATTCACAGGCTCCGCCCTACCAGGACCAGAAATGCAGGCCGCCCCCGCTTCCTCCTGGCGTCTATACATGGGATCTGGGATCCGAACTCGGGATCTTCCGCCTGCAAGGCGGAGGCTTAACCCCTTAGCCACCTCTCCAGCCCCTCCTATGAGCTTTGTATGACCACTGTGAGATACGACAACAATGAGCTGTCTATGACGATTATAAAGTATGACTACTGTGAGCTCTCTGTGACCATTATGAGCTCTTTGTGCCAATTAGGAGCTATGACCACAGTGAGTTCTCTATGACCATTCTGAACTATGAGCATTAGGAGCTCTCTTAGACCACAATGAACTATGACACTGAGCTCTTTATGACCACTATGGTCCTTGACTACTGTGAACTCTCTATGTCCACTATGAGCTTTTCATGACCACTATGATCTCTCTATGACTTCTGTGTGCAAGGATCACTATGAGCTCTCTATGACAAGTGTGAGCTTTCTATAACTCCATGACCTCTCTATCACCACTTAGAGGTCTCTATAACCACGTAAGCACCCTATGACCACAGTGTGCTCTCTATGGCCATTATTAGTTCTGTATTATCACTATGAACTGTGACCACTATCAGCACTTTAAGACTACTATGAGATATGACCACTGTGAGCTGTCTATGACCACTATGAACTATGAGCAGTTTGATCTCTTTATGTACACTATGATCTATGACAAGTGTGAGCTCTCTATGAATGCTATGAGCTCTCTATGATCACTGTGAGCTATGACTACTATGAGTACTTTATGTCCACTATGAGCTATAGCCACTGTGAACTGTCAGTGACCATTATGAGGGCTCTATGACTGCTATGAGCTATGACCACTATGAGCTCTCTATCACCTATCACCACTGTGAGATATGACCACTGTGAGCTCTCTGTGATCCCTTTGAGCTATGATCACTGTGAAATTTCTATGATCACTATGAGCTCTCTATCACCAGTATGAACTATGACCATTATGAGCTCTCTCTGAGCATTTTGAGTAATGACCACTATGAGCTCTCTATCACCACTGTGATATGATGACTATGAGCTCACTATGTCCACTGTGAGCTCTCTATGACCATTGTCATCTCTCTATGAGCACAGTGAGCTCTCTATGATCACTGAGAGCTAGCTATGACCACCACTGTGATGTCTCTATGACCACCTTGAGTCCTATATTCCACAATGACCTATGAGGAGTGTGAGCTCTCTATGATCACTATGAGCTAAGACCTCTATAAGCTATGAGGATGGTGAGTTCTCTAGGTCCTTTATGCGCTGTCTATGAGAATCAAGAGCTATGACCACTGTGATTTCTCTATGACCACTATGAGCTACGAATACTGTGAGCTCCATATGACAATTATGAGCTATCACCACCGTGATCTCTTCATGTGCATTATGAAATCTCTATGACAGCTATGAGTTATGACCATTGTGAGTTCTTTTTTTTTTTAATTTTTTTTTTATTATTATTATTATTTATTCAACTGTGTGCATGTGTGTGTGTATGTGTGCGCGGGCTTGTGTGTGTGTGTCTGTGTATGTGTAGAACCACGGACGAATTCGCGAACCACCATGGACACCTCCACCTCCTTCTGCCCCGGGATTCACAGGCTCCGCCCTACCAGGACCAGAAGCGCAGGCCGCCCCCGCTTCTGTCTGGCGTCTATACGTGGGATCTGGGATCCGAACTCAGGACCTTCCGCCTGCAAGGCGGAGGCTTAACCCCTGAGCCACCTCTCCAGCCCATTGTGAGTTCTTTATGAGCACAATGAGCTATGACCACTGTGAGCTCCCTATGTCCACTATGGGCTCTCTATGAGCACTGTGAGATATGACCACTGTGAGATCTCTATGACCTCTATGACTTATGACCGCTGTGAGCTATCTGTGACCACTGTGAGCTCTCAATGACCACTAGCAGCTATGATGACCGTGATCACTCTATGTTCAATATGAGCTCTCAGTGACCACTATGAGCTATGAAAACTGTGAAATCTGTGTGACCATTATGAGCTATGACCACTGTGAACTCTCTATCACCACTGTGAGCTCTCTATGAGCACTATGACCTATAACCTTTTGTGATCTCTATGACCACTATGAGCTATGAAAACTCTGAGCTCTCTATGAGCACTATGAGCTATGACTATTTTGAACACTCTATGATTATGATGACTGATGGCCACTCCTAGTAGTGTATGACCAATATAAATTATGAGCATCGTGAGCTCTCTATGAGCACTATCAGCTCTCTATGACCATTGTGAGTACTCTATGAGAAATGAACTATGACCACTGTGAGCTCACTATGAACATTAGTAGCTTTCTAAGACCACTGTGAGGTGTGACCACTGTGAGCTATGAGCATTCTAGAACCACGATGAGCTCTCTATGATTAGTATGAGCTATGATCACTGTGAGCTCTCTATGACCATATGAACTCTCTATGACCACTATGAACTATCACCAGTTTGAGGTCTCTATTTCTATTGTGAGCTCTCTGTGACCACTGTGAGCTCACTATGGCCAGTTTGAGCTCTATATGACAACTTTGAGCTATGACCACTCTCAGTTCTCTATGACTACTGTGAGCTGTGACCACTATGAGCTCTCTATGAACATTATGGGTTATGACCTCTATGAGCTATGACCAGTTAGACCTTTCTATGACCACTATGATCTATGACTACTATGAGCTCTGTGTGACCACTATGTACTCTCTTAAACAATATGAGCTAGAACCACTATGAGCGCTCTATGAGGATTGTGAGCTATTACTACTATGAGCAGTCTATGACTACCGTGAGCTCTTTATGAACACTGTGAGCTCTCGATGACCACTATGACCAATGTGAACTCTCTGTGACCAGTTTGAACTATTAGTACTCTGAGCACTCTATGAACGTTATTAGTTATCTATGACCATGGTGAGCTATGACCTCTCAATGAACATTATGAGCTTTCACCACTGTGAGCTGTCTATGACTGCACTGAGCTCTCTGTAAGCTATGTCCATTAGGAGCTCTCTATGAGCACTGTAATCTATTACACTATGAATTCTCCATGACCACTCTGAGCTCTCTATGACCAGTATGAGCTATGATCACTGTGAGCTGTCTATTTCCATTGTGAACTCTTTGTGACCACTGTGAGCTCACTATGGCCATTGTGAGCTCTCCATGATCACTATGAGCTATGAACACTGTGCGTTCTTTATGACAGCTGTGAGCTGTGATCACTATGAGGTCTATATGAACTCTGTGAGTCTCTATGAACACTGTGAGCTCTCTATGACCACTGTGAGCTCTGTATGACTATGATTACCTATGACAACTCTGAGAAATCTGTGGCTCTCTATAACCATTTTGAGCTTGGGCAACTTTGAGAGCTTTATGCACATTGTGAGCTAAAACCACTATAAGTTCTCTATGACCACTGTGAGCTCTCAATGAGCACTGTGGACTATTACCACTACGAACACTCTATGACTACTGTGAACTATGACCATTGTGAAAACTTTGACGTCTGTTACCTCTCTATAACAACTTTGACCTCTCTATGACCAATTTGAGCTATGACCATTTGAGCTTTCTATGCCCTGTACAAGTAGGAACACTGTGAGTTGTCTATAATGACTGTGAGCTCTTCAGGTCCACTATCATCTATGACCACTGTGAGCTCTCTGTGAAAATTATTAGCTTTCTATGACTATTATGATCTAAGACCACCGTGAGCTATAAACCACTGTGAGATCTTTATGATCATTAGGAGCTATGACCACTGTGAGTTGTCTATGACCATTATGAGCTCTCCATGACTACTATGAGCAATGACCACTGTGTACTCTCTATGACCAATATGATGTGTTATCACTGTGAGCTCTCTAGAATCACTATGAGCTCTCTATGATCAGTACAATCCATGATCACTATGAGCTCTCTATGGCAATTATGAACTCTCTATGCCCATTGTGAGCTATGACCACCTTGAGCACTCTCTGGCCTCTGTGAGCTCTCTGGGACCACTGTGAGCTTTCTTTGAACACTATGAGCTGTGACAATTCTGAGCTTTGTATGACCACTATGAGGTAGAACCATTGGGATCTCTCTATTGTCACAATAGAACTCTCTCATCACTATGAGCTATGACCACAATGAACTCTGCCAATTGTGAGCTCAGTATGGCCACTGTGAGCTCTCTGACTACTATGAGCTCTCTGTGACCACCTTGAGCTCTCTAGGTCACTATGAGCAATGACCACTGTGAGCTTTCTATGATCACTATGAGCCTTGACAACTATGAGGTCTCTGTGGCTACAGGGAATTACTATCACCACTATAATCTATTACCATTATGACTTCTCTATTACAACTGTGAACTCTCTATGAGCACTGTGAGCTGTCTTTGAATACTGAGCTCTCTTTGATCACTTTGAAATATGTGATAACTTTGACCTCTCCATGATTACTTTGAACTCTCTATGACTACGCTAAGCTATGACCACTGTGAGGTATCCATGACAACTGTGAGCTATGACCACTGTGAGTTCACTATGAACATTATTAGCGCACTATCACCATTGTGAGCTATGATCACTGTGAGCTCTCTAGGAACACTATGAGCTATGACAATTGTGAGCTCTCTATGGCTACAAGAGAACTCTATCATCACTATGAGCTATGACCATTATGAGCACTGACAATTGTGAGGTCAGTATAATCAGTGTGAGCTCTTTATGACCACTGTAAACTCTCTATAAACACTGTGAGCTCTCTAGACCTCTATGAGCAATGACTACTATGAGCTCTCTATGGCCACAAGAGATCACTATTTCAATGAGCTCTCAAAGACCATTGTGAACTCTCTATGACCACTGTGACCTCTCTGTGACCACCTGTGAGCTATCTATCTTCACTATGATCTCTCGACAATGACTGAAAGCTGTCTGTGACCACTGTGAGCTCTCTAGCACTACTGAGAACTCTACGTGATCACTGTGATACCTCTAGGACCATTCTGAGCTCTTTATGAAGACTATGAACTCTATGAAGAACATGAGCTATGATCACTGTGAGCTCTCTAAGACCACTATGAGCTATGACAACTATGACCTCTCTATTATTACTGTAAGGTCAATATGACTACTGTAAGCACTCTATGACCACTGGGAATTCTCTATGATCTATATAATTTCTCTATGACCACTGTGGGATCTCTATGACAACTGTGAGCTGTCTATCAATAGTGTGAACTCCTTATGACAAAAATGACATTTGAATTCTCTATGACTATGGAGAGCTCTATGTCGTCTATGAGCTCTTTGTGACAAATATGAGCTATGACCACTGTGATCTCTCTTTGATCACTGTGAGCTATCTATGTCTACTATGACATATGACTACTGCAAGCTCTCTATCACCACTATGACCGTTGTGAGCTCTCTATGGCCAATATGAACTATGAGCACTGTAAGCTCACTATTTCCATCAGGAACTCTCTCTGACCATTGTGAGCTCGCTATTGCCATTATGAACTCTCTATGGCCACTATGAGCTATGACCATTGTGAACTCTGTATGACCACTGTGTGCTATGATCTCTATTAACTCTCTATGACCATTGTGAGCTCTCTATGACCATTGTGAGCTCTCTATGAACACTATGAGCTCTCTATGATTAAGTGAGCTATGAAATCTGTGAGCACTCTGTGACCATTGAGCTGTGATTACTATGAGCTCTCTATGAGCTCTCTATGACCATTTTGAGCTCTCTGTGACAACTAGCAGCACTCGAAGACAACTCTTAGATCTCTATGACCGCTGTGAGCACTCTGTGACCACAATGAGCTATGACCACTCTGAGCTCTCATGAACAACATAACTATGACCACTCTGAGCTCTCAATGACTATTATGAGCACTCTATGACCACTGTGAGCTATGACCACTGTGAGCTCTTTATGATCACTGCGAGTGCTCCAAAACCATTTTGAGCTCTCCATGACCACTGTGATCTCACTGTGCCCACTTTGATCTCTGTATGATTACTGTGAGCTCTCTATGAACACTATGAACTTAGACCACTGTGAGCTCTCTATGACCACTATGAACTATGAGCACTTTGATCTCTTTATGAACACTATGATCTACGACAAGTGTGAGCTCTCTATGAACACTATGAGCTCTCTATGAACACTGTGAGCTATGACTACTATGAGTACTTTATGACCACTATGAGCTATGACCACTGTGAGCTATCAATGACTATTATGAGCTCTCTATGACTGCTATGAGCTATGATGATTATGAGTTCTCTATCACCACTGTGGACTATGTCCAGTATGAGCTCTCTATGACCACTGTGAAACTTTGATAACTGTTACTTGTCTATGACCACCATAAACTCTCTAAGACCACAGCAAGCTATGACCACTGTGAGCTCTTTATGACAAGTATGAGCTATGACCAATGTGATCTCTATGACCACTGTGAGGACTCTATGACGACTGTGATCTATAACCACTATGAGCACTCTATGAACATTATTAGCTCTCTATGACCACTGTGAGCTCTTTGTAACCATTTTGAGCTATGAGCATTCAAAGTGCAGTGTAATATATGACTAGTCTGAGCTCTCTATGACAACTCTGATCTCTCTGTGATCACTGTCAGCAATGACGACTTTGAGCTCTCTTTGACAACTATGAGCTATGACCACTCTGAGCTCCCTGTGACAAACATGAACTATGAACACAGTGAGCTCTCTATGACCACTGTGAGTTCTCTATGACCACTATGAACTCTCTATGACCCCTAAGAGCTCTCCATGACCACTAAGAGCTTTGACCACTGTGAGTTCTCTGTTTCCATTGTAAACTCTCTGTGACGACTGTGAGCTTGGTATGGCCATTATCAGCTTCCTATGACCACTATGAGCTATGACCTCTGTGAGCTCTCTATGACCACTGTGATTTGTGACCACTGAAAGCTATGACTGCTGTGAGCTCTTTATGACCACTGTGAGCTCTGAATGACCACTGTGAGCTATCTATAACCATTGGGAGATCTTTATGACTAAAATGAGCTCTGACAACTCTGAGCTATCTATGACCACTTGGAACTCTCTATGAAAACTATGAGCTATGGCCACTATGCGCTTTCTATGACTACTATGATCTATGACCACTCTGAGCTCTCTATGGCTACTATGAGCTCTCTATGACCACTATGAGCTAGGAAAACTATGAATGCTCTATGAGCATTGTTAGTTATGACCTCTGTAATCTGTTAATTACTATTATGAGCTCTCTATGACCACTGTGGGCTATGACCACTATGAGCACTGTGTGACCCCTGTGAAATCTTTGATGACTGATACCTCTCTATGACCACTATGAGCTTTCTGTGATCACAAATGTGAGCTCTCTTTGACTAGTATGAGATATGACCACTTGAACTTTCTATGACCACTCTGAGCTCTCTATATCCACTGTGAGCAATGATCATGGCTCCCTTTGACCTCTGTGACCTATCTATGTCCGAATGACTTATGACCAAGGTGAACTCTGTTAAAACATTATGAGCTACAACAACTTTGAACTCTCTATGTCCGCTATGAACTCTCTATGACCACTATGAGCTATGACCACTATGAGTTCTGTATGAATAATATGGGCTACAACAACTGCAAGCTCTCTATTAACACTCTGAGCTATGAACACTATGAAAACTCTGACTAATATGACCTTTGACCACTGTGAGCTCTCTATGAGAACTATGAGCTATGAGCATTGTGAGCTCTCTAGAACTAATATGAGCTCTCTATGATCAGTGTGAACTATAACCATTGTGAGCTCTTATGAACACTATGAGCTATGAACACTTTTACCTCTCATTGTCCATTATGAGCTCTCTGTGAGCACTGTGAGCTCTCCATGACCACTGTGAGGTATGACTACTGTAATGACACTATGAACATTACTAGCTCTCTGTGACCACTGCCAAGTCTCTATTACTACTGTGAGCTCTTCATGACCAATATAAGTCATGACCACTGTGAGGTCTTGATTGTAGCAGTCTCGGGGACCCATGGAGATCCATAGAGACGCTTGAGGGTGGGTATAAGCAGGCATGAAGTCAAGGTCATGAGCTCTGGGAGTCAGGCAAGTGGCAAAGCAGCCTCACAGGCTTGCAGACTCATTTATTGTAGATATCGGGCTGCTTATATGCTCCACACAACATTCCATAAGTTCCAGTGGGAGCTTTTGCTGTGTTGGCCTGTCCAGGCTGGTCCTCTCAGTCATTCGGGCACTGCAGCAGATTCTAGCTTGGAAAAGTTGCATTCATGCATGCGGCCCATACAGACAATATAGGCCTGCCTGGTCCATTCTTCCTACATATTCTATCCTTTCTATTTATTTTGACAGCCAGCAGGAGCCAGAGTTCTTGCTCTGACCTTGTTGATCCTGCCTCAGAGGGCATCCCGCATGACAGACCATGCCTATTTTAGGTTAACCTGTCTCACAGGATCTTACCCATCATTGACTCCCGGCCTTGGGAAGCATGTCAGAATATGTGGATAGAAAATTAGACCAAGGCCTCATGAATCTTTGCAATCTAAGCCTGAACCACATCTCCAGGAGGCATGGCTTGGATGTTCAAGGGCTATAATACCTGTAGTATGGTCTTGTTAATGGAGCACTGCTGAGAGATGTGCTAAAGGAGACATATAAGCAATATAATTAATCAAAGAACAATTACTCCTATGATTGCATAAGATACAATTGAAGAGGAGTCAAACAGCCTTTTAACGTTGTTCCAGATTCTGGTTTTAAACCCAGTATCTATAGACAGGGGAGCCACATGCGTCAGGAAGGCCTGAGTCCAAGGCTCCTTGATGTACTGAGAAATTTGTTTACAAGCCTTGGAAATGTTGGAGACCCGATAAAGTGTTAAGCATACGGAAGAATATAGAGGGTCACAGGAGGCAAGAGCAAACCTATAGGGCCTTGAAGGCCAGGCCAGACACCGGTTGATATTATGTAACAAAACCTGTGGTGGATTGTGGTGTGGGGTCAATATATTGTCTGTTGCCAAATCCCCACTGGGCCAGCTGGCGAAAGGAGGGGGAAATGTCAGGGACTCGAGGCTCGAGGTGAATGGGCAAGCCAGTGACGGGATTACCAAACAGACCCCGGGAATCAGGTGAGAAGCAGCAGTGGACGAGTTCCTGCAGACTCAGCTTTATTCAGGAAGTGTTTGGGCTTATATAGGGTTAGGGTCCAATCAGGTGTTGCCATCCCTCTGCTCGGGGGAGGAGGGAGCAGCCACCACTCATTTAGCTCTTTACTACATGTCCAGGTTAGATGGCCACTTCCCATTGGCTGTTCATTCCTCCTTCCCATTGGTTGTTCATTCCTCCTTCTCATTGGTTGTTCATTCCTCCACCTGTGTGATTCCTCTACTGGGAAATGTCTGGGGCATGTCTGAACGTGTTCAAGCTTGTCTGTAGCCAGATCTCCTGGATTTGGGAGCCCGGGCTAGGGCCTCCCTGAATCGATAGTGCCACAATTGTCCATAACCTGTAAGCATGTCCAATGTGATGTTAAGACCATACTGAAGGTTGAGGCAGGTTTGTGCTTCTGCCTAATCATCATATGCAGAGTGCCAATTCAGGAAAAAGGCTGGCTCCAAGACCGCCTTAGGAGATGATACCAATCATGATATGTTTGGAGCTGCATGGCCCATTGGTGCAGAACCTGTTCAAAATAAGGGGAGTCAGGGGCTTATTCATTGATCACCTTACAAATCAGGGAAAGATCAGCAAGCAGGGTAGGCACCCAAGGCTGTCATCTTGTCAGGGAGACTGCCTATGATAAACAGCCTTAAATCTCATTTTGAAGTGAAAATGTTAAATAATTTATAAAAATTTCAGATAATTGTAGTACTTTAAAATCTTTCATAGCCAAATATACAGATTTATTATCACACAAGTCAGTAAAAGTTTTTTAAATTTTGTAAAGACAAGGATTATTAAATATGGAATAAACCAGCAGCACATGGTCATAGGAGAATACCTGTATGTCTGTTTAGATAAGCAATCTTAAAAAAATAAAATCTATGCAATTACCAATACCGAGTAGAGCCTCCTCCAAATCCATGAGCCATATTGTTGTTGAATAGAGCCTTTATTAGTCCATTAATGTTTCTAACTTTCTAACTTCTGTTGCAAGAAAGTCCTCAATTTCTGTAAGTCCAAATTTCAAAAATTTATCTTTTAAGAATGTTTGAACTACCTCAAAAATTTTTAATTAACTTATGAGAAGTCAGCAACTAGGGAAAAAAAAATCGTGGAATTCATGAGAAACAGGCATGGAACTAAAAATGGACTCATAGCACTAGAGGGTCATGAAGGGCTAAGGCGACAAAGATGGCTGCCAGGGCCAGGTATATTTGTACACCTAGGCAAGCCCAGATAAATTGGCTTTTTCTGGTTGGTTAACTCCAGTTGGACCCAACCAATTTGCTCTTAGGCCCAGATAGGTCTAGAGACCAAGTTGTTTGTTAGATATGGAGAGCACATCTCCATAATCCATTCATAGAGAAGTTGGCTATTTTATCTCTGGGAGGATTGATTAGTCAGTTGTTCAGCTGGGATGTTTCTACAGGGTGATTCCAGCTCTGGGGGATGACCTTCAATAATGTCAAAGACCTTTAAGGACCTTAGAGATTATCTGAACAAGGACAGTTCTAGACCGGCCTATTGAACCCTTTAACCTTCTGAGGACCCAGACGGCTCAAGGGATGCAGGGGCGATGACTGCTCTGGGTACTTCCTGTTGAGTTGGAAGTGTGAGTAGTCAATGAGCCTCATCTATGACATGGTCTAGAGGTCTTTGATGGATGACTTTACCACTTTTAGGTCCATCTAAAAGAGACAAAAACAGATAAATTAAGCCTAAGATATCTACCTGTTATTTTGCCTGAAATAGACATTACCTTTGTCTGGTGTAAAAGCCAAGAGCTGTAAGTAAGTAATTTACATATTGAAGAATTTCCCCCCTGGTAGCTACAAATCTCTGAGGTCACATTCTAAGGCCTGTACAAAAAATATGTAAAGTGTCTGAATCTTGGGGCAGAACAATCTAAATTAGTTTACTTCTTCCTTCTGGATTCTGAAAGCAAAGTGACACAGGTCTTTTTGGGACCAAGGGAATGTAAAAGAACATATGCAGGGACATTGTTTCCTCACATGGAAGTTCTACATATCTCTGAGCATTATCTTAGGACCACTGCTCTGATCTAAATGAAGAGCCAGCTTTGATTTGCCAGTGAAGCTAGTCTGTTTAACAGCAGACATTTTGTTCTCTGCTTCTTCCTGGTTTAACTCTTTTAAATTTGTCATTGCCATTTTCCTCTGCCAAACACTAAGCTTAACTTCAGGAAAGTTTTTAGGACAAGAGCAAAACTTTACTAACCTTTCCGCTGAAATATGTTTCTGGGTTTAACTCTACAGCACAAACTGTCTTTCTTGGTCCTCTAAACCATGTGCTTTCTGCTACATGCTATCTGATTCCATCATTCTCAGAAACCTACTTTTTTTTTTTGTTTTGTGTTCTTTCCCTGTCTGCAAGGGAATTTCAAGTTTGTCAGCTTGGGTATGCCTGATAGTATTATATCTATCCCCTTAGGCAGATGTCGAGTTTATGATTTCCTTTTTTTTTTTTTCTCTTTTTCTTTCTGTTTGAAAAATAAATTTATCTGGAACCTCAAAGAAACTACTTAAGTAACTTAGGCCAAAATCTTGCAAGGAAAGGGAAACGTGAACCTGAGTTGACCCAAATGCACTTAGAATCTCCTGAAAACAGACTATGCTAGGTCCAGATTACATTGATTTTGTTTTGTTTCAATGGACTGGGGTCTAGCTAAGGTGGAGGCTTGAAATTCCTATTCCACCTTAGTAGGAATACACATGGGAGCCTGGAATTAGAAAGCAGATTTATCCCCAAGAAAGGGAGCTCATACATTCCAGGAGAAGGAAGAAATTCCAATGAATCTTTTAGAAGATAATTATATTTTATTTTCCTGTTTGCTAGATTTGATGGGATAACATTCTACAAAAGAAGCCAGAGGAATGAGTAAGTTTAAGTATTCTGTACTATAGTGGTTTTATTTTGGAAATATATGGAAAAACCTTTAAGAACATTCTCATTTGTAATCTGGGTACTATTAAAGATCAAAATCAGGGCTGGAGAGGTGGCTCAGGGGATAAGCTTATACCTTACAGGCGGAAGGTCCTGAGTTCAGATCCTAGAACCCTTGTATAGACGCCGGGCAGAAGCAGGGGTGACCTGCTTTTCTGTCCTGGTAGGGCAGAGCCTGTGAATCCAGGAGCAGAGTAAACAAGGAGGAGGTGGAGGCGGTCCATGGGGGTTCACAAATTCACCTGTGGTTCTACACACACACACACACACACACACATACACACACACACACACACATGTGCACGCACGTGCCCACACACACATAATTGAATACATAAATAAAAAAGATAAAAATCAAGAGAGATATTTCATGAATGAAAAACTTGTAATCTATCAGAAAAAAATTGTAATTAAAATAAAACAAGTAGTTAAGAGCTTAGATGTCAATAAAAGGATTTGTTCTTCTTTTATAGTATGCATACATGTATTTAAAAATGGCATGCCAGGGCTGGAGAGGTGGCTCAGGGGTTAAGCCTCCGCCTTGCAGGCGGAAGGTCCTGAGTTCGGATCCCAGATCCCACGTATAGACGCCAGGCGGAAGCGGGGGCGGCCTGCGCTTCTGGTCCTGGTAGGGCGGAGCCTGTGAATCCCGAGGCAGAAGGAGGTGGAGGCGTCCATGGTGGTTCGTGAATTCCTCCGTGGTTCTACACATACACAGACACACACACACACGCACGCACATACACACGCATATGCACACAGATGAATTAATAATAATAATAAAAAAATTAAAAAAAATGGCATGCCAAAATTTTTATATTAGGGTGCAACAGACATGAAAGAAAATTGAAGTGGCCACAGATTTTTTATGTTGAAACACAAGACACACAACGTGTAAACACAGAACTTATAAACATACAAACATATGAACAACATACGATTTACCGGCAACTGGCAGTTGTACAAGTTACCGACAACTGACTTAAAATTTCTGTTGAAAGCTTTATCGAAGGTAGGTTAACATTTAGGAAAACCTTATCATTTAAAACAAGATTTCGTATTAGTTAAATCCAGCATCTTAGTTTAATTATGAAAAACATTAAAAGCAGATTAAAGTTTAAAATTTAGTACTGGAACCAAATTGATATTTAAGAAACTTTGTATTTAATAGATGAATATATATGTCTAATTTTCTCTTTTTTTCTAGCATTTAAAAGCACCCTCTTCTATACGTTATGTTCCTACATATTCTCTGGGGAGATCCAAGGTGCTAAAACTGCAGCCTCCTCCCAAAATTCCGCTAGGCCTGCAGTCTTAATCTTGAGGCCTCTAGTCTCCAAGAGAGATTTTAAGACACGTATTTGGGGCTCTTACAGTATGAAGGGAGGTTGCCCATTTTTTTAAAGAACAGAGATGAGACCAAAAGAGTGACAGATGAGACAAGGAATGTATGGGATTCAAATGTCTCGTGCTTAGTAGGGAACTTCCGTCATTCTTAGGCCATGGCCATATGCTGTGAGGAGGAAAGAGTTGTCGTGGAAGCCCCACATTGGGGCACCAGATGTAGCAGTCTCTTCGACCCACGGGGACCCATGTAGACCCTTGTAGGCAGCGCTAAGCAGGCATGAATTCAACATCATGGACTCCCGGAGTAGGGGAAATTGCAAAGCAGCCTCTCAGGCTTGCAGGCTCATTTATTGCAAATATTAGGCTGTTTATATACCCCACCCAAAATTCCAAAAGTTCCAGCGGGAGCTTTTGCTGTTTTGTCCTGTCCAAGATTCATCTCAGTCAGGCGGTTGGAGGTCAGACCGCCATTATGTCAGTGGCAAGGCTAATGTCACAAGGAGTTTCTGATATTACAATGAGTCTGTGATGGCACTGACAGGTTGTAATGTCACAGTGAGGCTGTGAGGAAACAGTGATGTTGTGATGTCACCGGAGAGGTATTGACGGCACAGTGACACTGTGATGTTAGTGGTGGGGCTGATGTCAAAATGAGCTGACATGTCATTGGTGAAGGTGTGATATCACAATAAGGCTGGAATATCAGTGGGGAGAAAGATGTCATAGTGAGTCTATAATGTCACTGGGAGGCTATTGTGTCAGGGGTGAACCTATTATGTGACAGTGACACTGGTGAGGCTGTGACGTAAAAGGCTGTGTTTTTACTGGTGTGAGGGTGATGCTTGGAATTCACAGTGAGGTTTGGATGTCAGTGTTGAGGCTATGCAGTCACACTGAGGCTGTGATATCAGAGGAGAGGCTATGATGTCACTGTGAGGCTGTGATATTACCATGACTTTCTGATATCACAGTGAGGCTGGGATATCAGTGGTGATAGACTATGACATCACAGTTTGGCTGAGATTTCAGTTGTTTGGCTGTGATGTCAGAAGTTAGGCTGCTGGAAGTGATGAGGTTAAGATGCTACAGTGAGACTGTGATGTTAGTAGTGAGACTGATTTCACAATGAGTTTGTGATGTCACTAGTGAAGCTGTGCTGTCACAATGTCAGTGGTGAGAAGGTTGTCAGAGTGAGTCTATGTTGTCACTGTGAGGCTATGATGTTAATGCTGAACTTATTATGTGACAGTGACTTTGGTGAAGCTGTGTGTTGTCACTGGTGTGGCAGTGATGTCAGTGTTCTTGACTAATGTCAGTGGTGACACTGATGTCACAGGTGAGGGTGTGCTCTCACTGGTAAGGCTGTGATACCACACTGAATCTGTGATGTCACTGTGAGGGTTGTATGTCACTGTGGGCTGTCATGTCACCATGAGGTGATATCACTCAAAGCTGTGATGTCACAGTGAGGCTGTGATGTTAGTGGCAAGATTGATGTCACAATGAGGCTATGATATACCAGGTGAGCCTGTGGTGTCAGTGGGTAGGTTATGAGGTCACTGTGCGGCTGCGATGTAGCAGTGAGTCTCTGATGTCAGGGCTGTTTCTATGAGATGTCAGTGAGGCTGTGACCTCAGGGGTGATGCTTGGATTTCACAGTGAGGTTAGGATGTCAATGGTGAGGCTGTGTAGTCACACTGAGGCTGTGATATCAAGTGAGAGGCTGTGATATCAAGTGAGAGGCTGTGATATCAAGTGAGAGGCTGTGATATCAAGTGAGAGGCTGTGATGTGATGAGGTTGTGATATCACAGTGAGGCTGGGATATCAGTGGTGATAGACTATGACATCACAGTTTGGCTGAGATTTCTGTGGCTAGGCTGCGATGTCAGAAGTGAGGCTGATGTCAGTGATGAGGCTTAGGTGTTCCAGTGAGGCTGGAATGCTACTGGTGAGGCTGTGATGCAACAACTAGGCTGTGGTGTCACTGTTGAGACTGTCATGTGACCGTGAGCCTGAGATGTCAGTGATGACGCTGTGCTGTCCTAGGGAGGCTAGGCAGGATGTCTATGGTGTCACTAATGCTATGATTTCAGAGGATAGCCTGTTATGTCAGTGAGTCTCTGATGTCAGAGGTGAAGCTGTGATGTCAGAAGTGGGCTATAATGCCACAGTGAGGCTGTGATATCACTGTGAAGCTGTGATGTCACTATGAGGTTGTGGCATCACAGATGAGCCTGTCCTATCAGTGGTGAGGTTGTGATGTCACAGTGAGGTTGTGATGTCTGTAGTGACTGTGCTTTCACAGCGAGACTATGTCATTGGTGAGGCTGTATTCTCAATGGTGAGGCTCTAATGTCAGAGAGAATTTATTGTGTCAAACCGAGGCTGTGATGTTATCGTGAAGCTATGATTTTAGAGTTGAAGCTTTGTCACAGTGATGCTTTGATGGCACAGTATGGCTGTGATGTCACAGTGAGGTGTGATGTCAATAGCGACACTGTGGTGTCACGGGGAGGCTATCATGTTTCAGTGAGCCTGTGAGGTCAGTGGTGAGACTGTGGTGTCATAGTGAGGTTAGGTACGATGTCAGTGATGAGAGTGTGATATCGCATTTAGGCTATGATTTCAGAGGTGAGCCTGTGATGTCATAGTAAGACTGCAATGAAACAGTGAGGCTCTAACATCAGAGTCAATGCTGTGATGCCACAGTTGGGCAATGATTTCAGAGGTGAGCCTGTGAGGTCATAGTGAGGCGGTCATTCCACAGTGAAGCTATAACCTCAGAGGTGGGGCTGTGATGTCACAGTGAGGCTGTGCTGTCAGCAGTGATGCCAAGATATTATAGTGAACCTGTGATATCAATGGAGAGACTGTGACATCACAGCGAGGATGTGATTTTGCTGGTTAGGCTGTGATATCAGAATGAGACTGATATGAGTGATGAGGGTATGATGTCACAGTGAGGCTGGCATGTCACTGGTGAGGCTGTGATGGAATTGTGAGGCTTTGATATCACCATGTAGCTGTCTTGACACCATGAGCCCTTGATGGCACAGGGAGTTGGTGATGTCATGGTGGAGGCTGCGAATTCACAGTGAGTCTTTGATGTCTGTGGCAAGGCTGATGTCACAATGAGGCTGTAATGTTAGTGGTGATGTGATGTCACATTGAGGCTGTGATGTCACGGTGAGGCTATATCACAGGTGTGCATGTGAGGTCACCATGAGGCTTTTATGTCAGTGGCAAGGCTGATGTCACAGAGAGTTTTTGATGTTACAGTGAGGCTGTGATGTTACTTGTGAAGGTATGATGTCATAAGAGGCTGGAATGTCAGTGGTGAGAAAAATGTCATAGTGAGTTTTTTATGTGACTAGTGTGGCTCTGATGTCAGTGGTGAAACTATTACATGAAAGTGACATTGGTGAGGCTGAGATGTCAAAGGCTGTGTTGTCACTGGTGTGGCAGTGATGAGAGTGTTTTGATTAATGTCAGTGGCATAGCTGATGTGGAAGGTGAGTCTGTGCTCTCACTGGTGAGGCTTTGATGTCACAGTGAAGCTGTGATGTCAGTGGTAAGACTGATGCCACAATGAGGCTAAGATGGAACATGTGACTCTGTGGGGTCTGTGGGCAGGCTGTGAGGTCATTGTGAGGCTGTGTTGCCATGGTGAGGCTTTGATGTCACCATGTATCTGTGGTGTCACCATGAGCCCGTGATGTCACAGGGACTTGGGGATGTCACAGTCGAGGCTGTGAGTTCACAGTGAGACTGTGATGTCAGTGGCAAGGCTGATGTCACAATGAGGCTATGATGTCAGTGGTGATGCTGTGAAGTCACATTATGGCTGTGATGTCATAGTGAGACTGTTGTCACCAGTCATGCCATGATATCACAGTGAAGCTGTGATGTCAGTGGAGCGAGACTATGACATCACAGTGAGTATTAGAGTGGTTAGGCTGTGATTCTGAAGGAGGTTCATGTGAGTCATGAGGGTAGGATGTCACAGTGAGGCTTCCATGTCACTGGTGAGGCTGTAATGTCACCCTAAGGCTTTGATGTCACTGTTTGTCTGTGGTGTGACTGTGAGCCTGTGATGTCACAGGGAGTTGGTGATGATATGGTTGAGGCTATGAGGTCACAGTGAGACTATGATGTCCATGGCAAGGTTATTGTCACAGTGAAGCTGTAATGTCAGTGGTGATGCTGTTAAGTGACATTGAGGCTGTGATTTCACAATGAGGCTGTGTCAGAAGTGTGTATGTGATGTCACTATGAGGCTATTATGTCAGTGGCAAGGCTGATGTCACAGTGAGTGTGTGATGTCTCTGTCAGGTTGCAATGCCACAGTGAGGCTGATAGGGCACAGTATGGCTATGACATCTCCGTGAGACTCTGATGACACAGTGATGTTGTGATGTCATTGGAGAGGTTTGGATGGCACTGTAAGGCTGTGACGTTAGTGGTGAGGCTGATGTCACAATGAGGCTGTGGTGTCACTGGTGAAGGTATGATGTCACAAGAATGCTGGAATGTCAGTGATGAGAAAGGTGTGAGGCTGTGGTGACACTGTTTATGATGTCAAAATCTATGATGTTACTGCTGAGGCTATCATGTCAATGTGAGCCTGTTCTCTCTGTGGTGAGGCTGTGGTGTCATGTTAAGACTAGGTAGGATACCAGTGGTGAGGCTGTGATGTCACACTGTGGCTGTGATGTTACCATGAGGACGTGATGTTCACCATGAGAATGTGATGTCACAGGGAGTGTTGCAGTCAGCCTACAACATTGCCCATAAATGACTATCACACACTTTAAGAGAACAGGAGTTTACTTTCTTATGACAGTCTGGTTACAGTTCTCAGTCCAGCTTGATAGGAGAGCATTTATCAACACCAGAGCCAAGGGAAATGTACACACCGTCATCACATAGTGGCTGAGAGATGAACAATCCTTAATTGCCAGACCAGCAAGTCTGGCCAAGTGAACAGAAGGATGCCAACTCTCTCAATGAACACTCTGATTTATCCAGTGCCTAATACCACCCCCCATGGGCTGGGTCATCTGCATCAGCTAGACAATCTCCTTCAGGTTTGCTCTGGGCTTAACTCAACCATCAACTATCTAAAACTGTGCCCAGAGTTCAAACGCTCAACAGTCAAGTTGACACCTGTGCTTAACTATGACAGTGAGACTGTGATGTCACAGTGAGGATGTAGTGTCAAATTGCAGCTGTAAAACTGATGTGAGACATGAGGCTGAGATGTTGCATTGATGATGTGATATAACTGATGAGGCTGTGATACCACAGTGAGGTTATGATGCCAGCATGAGCCTGTGCTGTCATTGGTGAGGCTGTAATATCACAGTAAGCCAGTCCTATCAGTGGTGAGGCTGTCATGTTACAGTGAGGCTATGTTGGCACAGTGTGGCTGAGATGTCACAGTGAAGTTCTGATGTCACAGTGAGATTGTGATTTCAGCAGTGGTTGTGCTTTCAAAGGGAGACTATGTCATTGGTGAGGGTGTATTATCTCTGGTGAGGCTCTAATGTCACAGTGAGTTTATTGTGTCAAACTGAGTCTGTGATGTCACGATGAGGCTAAGATATCTGAGGTGTAGTTTTATGTATCATTAATTCTTTGATGGCATGATATGGCTGAGATGTCACAATGAGGCTGTGATGTCACTGTGAGGTTGTGATGTCACTGAGGAAGGTGTGATGTCACAGTGAGGTTGTGATGTCAGTGGTTAGGCTAGGCTGTGATGTAAGAATAAGGCTGATGTGAGTGATAAGGGTATGATGTCACAGTGAGGCTGGCATGTCACTGGTGAGGCTGTGATGACACTGTGTGATTGTGATGTCATCGTGTTCATGTGGTGTCACCGTGAGACCAAGATGACACAGGGAGTTGGTGGTATCATGGTTGAGGCTGTGAGGTGAGTCTGTGCTGTCCATGGTAAGGCTGATGCCACAATGAGGTTCTGATGTTAGTGGTGATGCTGTGAAGTCATAATGAGGGTGTGATGTCACTAGTGAAGGTTTGCTGTCACAGTAAACATGGAATGTCAGTGGTGAGAAAGATATCACAGTGACTCTATGATTTCATTGGAGAGGCTGTGATTGTAGAAATGAGGGTATAATGCAACAGTGAAGCTGTGATGTCACTATGTGACTGTGACAACATAGACAGGTTCTGATGTAACAGTGAGTTTATTGTGTCAAACTGAGGCTGTGATGTCACAGTGAGACTATGATGTCAGAGGTGAAACTATGTCACAGTGATGCTTTGATGGCATGTTTTGCCTATGATGTCACAATTAGGTTGGGAATGCTCTGTGAGATTGTGATGTCACTGGGGAAGTTGTGATGTCACAGTGAGGTTGTGATGTCAATAGTGACACTGTGGTGTCACAAGGAGGCTGTCACGTTTCAGTGATCCTGAGGTCAGTGGTGAGGCTGTGGTGTCATAGTGTGTCTAGGTAAGATGTCAGTTATGAGGGTGTGATTTTGCATTGATGTTATGATTTCAGAGGTGAACCTGTGATATCATAGTAAGGCTGTGATTAAACAGTGAGGCAATAATGTAAGAGTCGATGCTGTGAGGTCATAGTTGGACAATGATTTCAGAGGGGAGCCTGTGATGTCAGAGTTAGGCTGTGATTCTATGGTTTGCCAGTGAGGCTGTGAAGTCAGGGGTGATGCTTGGATTTTACAGTGAGGTTAGGACGTCAGTGGTGAGGATGTGCGGGCACACTAAAGCTATGATGTCAGTGGAGAGGCTGTGATGTCACTGAGAGGCTGTGATGTTATCATGAAGTTGTGATATCACAATGAAGCTGTGATATCAGTGGTGATAGACTATGACATCACAGTTCATGTGAGATTTGAGTGTTTAGGGTGTGATTTCAGAAGTGAGGCTGATGTCAGTGATGAGGCTGTGATGTCACAATGAGACTGGGATATTACTGGTGAGGTTGTGATGCCACAGTGAGGCTGTAGTGTCACTGTTGAGGCTCTCATGTGACCGTGAGCCTGAGATGTCATTGATGAGACTGGTGTCATCGCAAGGCTAGGCAGGATGTCTGTGGTGTCACTGATGCTATGATTTCAGAGGTTAGCCTGTTATGTCACAGTGAGACTGTGATATCAGAGATGAGGCTGTCATGTCACAGTGAGGCTGTGATATCAGTGGTGATTGTGTGATTTCACAGTGAAGCTGTGATTTCACTGTCAGGTTGTAATGTCACAGTGAGGCTGTGAGGACACAATGTGACTACGATGTTGCAGTGAGGCTGTGAGGACACAATGTGACTACGATGTTGCCACAGTTGTTAAGTGAAACTGATGTGAGAGATGAGGCTGAGATATTGTATTGACAATGTGATATAACTAGTAAAGGCTCTGATGCCACAGTGAGGTTATGTTGTCACCATGAGCCTGGGTGTCACTGGTGAAGTTATAATATCACGGGGAGCCTGTCATATCAGTGGTGAGGATGTGATGTCACTGAGGCTGTGATGTCACAGTGAGGTTGTGATGTCAGTAGTGACTGTGCTTTCACAGGGAGACTATGTCATTTGTGAGGCTATATTGTCACTGGTGAGAGTCTAATGTCAATGTTTGTTTATTGTGTCAAACTGAGGCTGAGATGTCACAGTGAGGCTGGAATGTTACTGATGAGGATGTGATGTCATAGCTAGGCTGTGCTATCACTGTTGAGGCTCTCATGTGACCATGAGCCTGAGATGTCAGTGATGAGGCTATGGTGTCATAAAGAGGCTAAGCAGGATGTCTGTGATGTTACTGATGCTATAATTTCAGAACTTAGCACCCCACCCTTATCTAACCATGCTGTTTTGACAAGGTCTGGCATGACAGAATATTGTTTCAAGGAAACAATTTCTGGATAAAGAACATGACATTATTTGATATAAATAAGAGAAATAAGGAAAATATGGGGATCATCGGGCCTTAGTGTTAGTGCTGTCTTATTGTTACTGTCTCTTTCCAGCCTAAAGCCTGCTGGCTGAGTAGTACACATTAACATCTAAATGGGCAATTGCTAGGCGCTAGGGGCTCTCACTATGTAAATTAAGTTTTGTCTCTGGCAGGAGGATTCCTCCCTCTGGAATTTGAGTCTACCTCTTGTATGTTCTTACATCTTTTGTTGTTGTTGATTTTCTCAGGACTAGCTAGTTTACAGTCCCTCCTGAAACATTTGATGTTTATACACAAACCAGGGAAAATCTATCATTCATTGTCCCTTTGCTTTTAACAACTGAGTGTCATGCCTGCTTTAACTCTACCTGGAGACATCATGTCTGTTCCAACACAGAAAACTGTAAGGCACACAAGATTGGTTCAACATATGCATACCAATAAATGTAATTCACCATATAAACCAGTTCAAAATCCAAAACTACATGATACTCTCCATAGATATAGAAAAAGCTTTTAACAAGATCCAACAGCACTTTATGATCAAAACCCTAGAGACGGATGGAATGGAAGGAACCTTTATCAATATAATAAAAGCTGTATATAACAAGCCTACAGCAAGGATTATACTCAAGAGGAAAAAATTTGAAGCATTCCCGCTTCAATCAGGAACTAGACAAAACTGTCTACTCTCACCATTTCTATTCAATATTTCACTTGAGGTCTTACCTGAGGTTGTAAGACAAGAAAGGAAGATAAAGGATTCAAATTGGCAAGGAAGAAGTCAAGTTATCTCTATTTGCAGATGATATGATCTTATACCTGAGTGATCCCAAAAACTCCACCAGGAAACTCCTGGAACTAATATAGACGTTCATGTCTCTTCTAAGCAGTTGCCATAGTTAAGCACAGGTGTCAACTTGACTGTTGAGGGTTTGAGCTCTGGGCACAGTTTAGACAGTTAATGGTTGAGTTAAACCCAGAGCAAACATGAAGGAGATTGTCTAGCTGATGGAAAAGACCCAGCCCAGGGTGGGTGGGATTAGCCCTGGATAAATCACAGAGAGCTGGTTGAGAGAGTTGGCATCCTTCTGTTCACTTGGCCAGACATGCTGGTCTAGCAAGTAAGGATTGTTCATCTCTCTGCTGTTATGTGGTGATGATGGCCAGTTCCCTCAGCCCTGGTGTTGTTGCCTGCTCTTCCTTCAATCTGGACTGAGAACTGTAATGAGGAATTGTAAGAGGATAAACCCTTGTGGCCTTAAGCAGTATGAGGGCCATTTTTCAGCAACCATGCAGGCAAACTGCAACAGCAGTTAAGAATTGTTTTTTCCTTTTTGTACAAAAATGTTGTCCTTGGTTTCCAGAGGAAGGAATCTTTGATTTAGAAACTTGGAAAAAGATAGAAAAGAGAAAAAAAAAAAAAAACTATTATAATGTCATGGACCAGAAAAGGTCCCAACTGTTACATTTTCTTTATGGAGTTTAATAATAGATTCTTTAGGTCCTAGTCAAGAAACAGTAAGCATAGCACAGGAAACTAAGTTAGAGGAGAAAACTCTGCAGTGACATCAAAGGAAAATAAAGATAAAAATTATGAAGGTTTAATTAAGCCTTAATGTGTCATTACAATAAGTTTAGAGGAAGCAGTTGATGATGTCCTGTCTCATCTCCCTCTGAGGAGACTGATTTAGAGAAGGAAGCAGATGATGAAGTCCTGTCTCCCTCTGAGGAGAATGACTTAGAGGAAGCACTTCGCCATAGTTAGGATGATGGGGTATTTCTAAAGTCTTCAATGCCATTTCCCCTTGAGAGTCCTGGGAAGCCTCCCACAGAGGTAGGCTTTCTTGGAGTGGGACAACAGGCTAGAAGAATGGGAAATGAAGATCCTACATGGAAATCAAATGCAGAAGCTACAGAAATAGTTTTAAAGCAATTGGCGGTGATGCCACAGTGAGGCTGTGGTGTCACTGTTGAGGCTGTCATGTGACCATCAGCCTGAAATGTCAGTGATGAGGCTGTGGTGTCACAGCGAGGTAGTCAGGATGTCCATGGTGTCACTGATGCTATGATGTCAGATGATAGCCTGTTATGTCACAGCGAGGCTGTGATGTCAGAGGTGAGGCTGTGATGTCACAGTGAGTCCGTGATGTCAGAAATGAGGCGATAATGCCACAGTGAGGCTGTGATATCACATTGAGGCTGTGATGTCACTATGAGTCTGTGACATCACAGACAGGTTGTTAAGTCACAGGGAGGCTGTGAGGTCACTGCAAAAGATGTGATGTCAGGGGCAAGGCAGATTTCACCATGAGGATATGATGTAACAGGTGAGTCTCTGATGTAAAAGGTTAGACTGTGAGGTCACGGTGAGGCTGTGATATCAGTGGGAAGATTGATGTCACAATGAGGCAGTGATGTAACACGTAAGGCTGTGGTGTCACTGTTTATGATGTCGAAGGTTATGATATCACTGCTGAGGCTGTGAGGTCACTGTAAGCCTGTGCTATCTGTGATGAGGCTGTGGTGTCATAGTAAGGCTAGGTAGGATACCAGTAGTGAGACTCTGATTTCACCAAGATTCTGTGATGTCACAGTGAGGTTGTAATGGCACAGTGCAGCAGTGAGGTCAGTGGTTAGGCTGTGATTTCAAAAGTGAGACTGAGTTGAGAGATGAGACTGAGATGTTGCATTGATGATGTGATATAACTGGTGAGGCTGAGATGCTAAAGTAGGTTATGATGCCACCGTGAGGCTGTGGTGACACTGGTCAGACTGTAATATCATGGTGAGCCTGCCCTATCAGGGGTGAGGTTGTGATGTCACAATGAGGCTAGCACAGTATGGCTGTAATGTCACAGTGAGGTTGTAATGTCACAGTGAGGTTGTGATGTCAGTAGTGACTGTGCTTTCACAGGGAGTCTATGTCATTGGTGAGGCTGGATTGTCACTGATGGGGCTCTAATGTCACAGTGAGTTTATTGTGTCAAATTAAGGGTGCAATTGACAGTGAGGCTATGATGTCAGAGGTGAAGCTTTATATCACCATGATGTTTTGATGGCATGGTATGGCTGTGCTATCACAATGAGGTGTGATGTCACTGTGAGGTGTGATGTCATTGGATAAGTTTTGGTGTCACAGTGAGGTTGTGATGTCAGTGGAGCGAGACTATGACATCACAGTATGGCTGTGATATCGGAGTATAACTCTGAGGTCAGTGCTTAGGCTGTCATTTCATAAATGATTCTGATGTCAGTGATGAGGCTGAGACATCACAGTGAGTCTATGATGTCAACAGTGATGCTGTGAAGTCACATTGAGGCTGTGTTGTCACAGTGAGGCTATGTCACAGGTGTGTATGTGATGTCTCCATGAGGCTATTATGTCAGTGGCAAGGCTGATGTCACAGCAAGTTTGTGATGGCACAGTGCAGCTGTGATGTTAGTGATGAGGCTGATGCCACAATGAGGTTCTGATGCTACTGGTGAAGGTGTGATGTCACAATAAGGCTGGA
Organism: Typhlomys cinereus; assembly: GCA_023101885.1. Taxonomy (NCBI): domain Eukaryota; kingdom Metazoa; phylum Chordata; class Mammalia; order Rodentia; family Platacanthomyidae; genus Typhlomys; species Typhlomys cinereus. The sequence continues at coordinate 1,993,391 of JALPQD010000349.1, read as the reverse complement.
AAGACAGTGGTGAGAAAGATGTCTAGTGAGCCTATGATGTCACTGGTGAGGCTACGGTGTCAGTGGCGAATCTGTTACGACAGTGACCCCTGGGAGGCTGTGATGTGAAAGGCTGTGTAGTCATTGGTGTGGCAGTGAGGTCAGTGTTCTGACTAATATCAGTGGTGATGCTGATGTCACAGGTGAGGGTGTGCTGTCACTGGTGAGGCTGTGATGTAACTGTGAAGGTTGTATGTCACTGTGGGCTGTCATGTCAATGTGAGGTGATATCACCTGGAAGCTGAGAAGTCCCAGTGAGGCTGGAATGTCAATGGAAAGACTGATGTCACAATGAGGCTATGATGTAACAGGTTAGTCTGTGATGTCAGTGGACAGGTTTGTGATGTCACTGTGGGCAGGTTGTGAGGTCACTGTGAGGATGTGATGTCTCAGTGATGCTCTGATGTCAGGGCTGATTCTATGAGATGTCAGTGAGGCTATGCCATCAGGGGTGATGCTTGGATTTCACAGTGAGGTTAGGATGTCAGAGGTGAGGCTGTGCAGTCACATTGAGGCTGTGATGTCAGAGGAGAGGCTGTGTTGTCACTGTGAGGCTGTGATGTTAAAGTGGGGTGTGATATCACAGTTAGGCTGGAATATCAGTGGTGATAGACTCTGACATCACAGTTTGCCTGAGATTTCAGTGGTTAGACTGTGATGTCAGAAGTGAGGCTCATGCCAATGATGAGGCTCAGATGTCACAGTGAGCCTGGAATTTTCCTGGTGAGGCTCTGGTGCCACAGCGTGGCATTGGTGTCACTGATGAGGCTTTCACATGATGGTGAGCCTGAGATTTCAGTGATGAGGATGTGGTGTCATCGCTAGGCTAGGTAGGATGTCCATGGTTTCACTGATGCTATGATTTCAGAGGTTAATGCCATGTCCTAATCCAACCATGTTGTTTTGACAAGGTCAGGCATGACAGAATATTGTTTAAAGAAACAATTTTAAAGGGCATGACATTATTTGATATAAATAAGAGAAATAAGGAAAATATGGGGATCATCGGGCCTTAGTGTTAGTGCTGTCTTATTGTTACTGTCTCTTTCCAGCCTAAAGCCTGCTGGCTGAGTAGTACACATTAATATCTAAATGGGGAATTGCTAGGTGCTAGGGGCTCTCACTATGTAAACTAAGTTTTGTCTCTGGCAGGAGGATTTCTCCCTTTGAAATTTGAGTCTGCCTCTTGTATGTTCTTACATCTTTTGTTGTTGTTGTTTTTCTCAGGACTTGCTAGTTTACAGTTCCTCCCCCACACATTTGATATTTATACATAAACCAGGGAAAATCTACTTTGAAACATTTATTGTCCCTTTGCTTTTAGCAACTGAGTGTCATGCCTGCATTAACTCTACCTGGAGACATCATGTCTGTTCCAACACAGAAAATAAATGTCATCTCTACTCTTCCTTTGTTACCTGGAATGAATATATTTTACTTAATCCTGTAAAGAATTTGGTCCTGGTTTTCTTTGATGTCTTCCCTATGGGCTTTGTGATACATCCCCTGGCCTTACTCTGGATTTTCTAAAGTATATAAACTCTGCTAAAAACTTTAATAAAGAGGGGCTGGATGGGTGGCTCAGGGGTTAAGCCTCTGCCTTGCAGGCGGAAGTTCCTGAGTTCAGATCCTAGAACCCATGTATAGATGCCAGGCAGAAGTGGGGGCGGCCTGAATTTCTGGTCCTGGTAGGGCGGAGCCTGTGAATCCCCAGGCAGGGTACACGAGGAGGAGGTGGAGGCGGTCCATGGTGGTTCCCGTATACGCCTGTGGTTCTACATGCACACATACACACACACACACATATACACACACACACTCATACATATACACACGCACAATTGCATAATAAAAAATGAAAAAAAAAACTTCAATAAAGAGTTCAGATTAACTCAGCACAGGGAGCTGTCTGTCTGTCCTCCATTCATCAAAGCCTTGCCCACCTTGTCAAGGGGAGCCCTGGATTTGAGTTTGCAGCTTGGACTGAAACATCTTGTACCCAAACCTGGGACACTTGACTAGGTAAGTCTTTCCTTTTCTCTTTTTTTTCTCTTTAAGTCTTTCATAGACAGTCTCCCTGACAAGATGACAGCTCTCAGCCCACTGGAAAAAAGGAGTTGACATTGATACAGAACACGTCACAGAGAAAGATCCTGACCTGGAGGAGCCAGAAATGTTTCCTTCTAGGATGGATTCCTGACCCCTGTTTGGACTGACTCTGAGAGTCTTTCACAAGCTAGACTTTTAAACTTAACTGCTGCTTACTATATGCTAAAGGACTTTATTTTCAACTTAAAATTCACTATTGTGTACTCGCCACATGCTTTGCTTTTGGTTCCTAAAGATGTACAATTTTCTGTTGACTTTTGCTGACATTTATACCACCAATTGTATCTACTCTTGATGGCTAATTATGTTTTTCTTAACTTAGACACTAAGATAAAATTTATATTTGGGACAAAATTCAAACTTATTTAAACTCCAGAATAGATCTGGTTGGCTTGACACTTAGTGCTTAGATAAGTTATTCCTACCTATCAAAACTAGTCTGTTAGGCATATTAAGACTACTCTATATTTGTATATACAAATTGCTGACTGCTACTACAATTGTACTCTTTAAGAGATATTCAGAGCCATTTTACCAACTTAAGGCTCTACACATTTACATAAATAATCATATAAGTCTTAATGTTTTCCTACAACCTGGTTCACCATGTTAATTCATTTTGGCATGACAATTCTTATCATAGTCATTGCTATAATTCTCTTACCCATCATCTTCAGATTAATCTCATTTTTTTATTTAAATTTTTTAAATTATTATTTATTCAACTGTGCGCATGTGTGTGTGTTGCGCGCACGTGTGTGGGTGTGTGTGTGTCTGTGTGTGTCTGTGTTTGCGTAGAACCACGGACGAATTCGCAAACCACCATGGACGCCCTCACCTCCTTCTGCCCCGGGATTCACAGGCTCCGCCCTACCAGGACCAGAAGCGCAGGCCACCCCCGCTTCTGCCTGGCATCTGTACATGGGATCTGGGATCCGAACTCAGGACCTTCCGCCTGCAAGGTGGAGGCTTAACCCCCGAGCCACCTCTCCAGCCCCAGATTAATCTCATCTTTAAAAAAACTAAAAGATAAGGAAATTCTGTGTCCTTATCCAACCATGTTGTTTTGACAAGGTCCGGCATGACAGAATATTGTTTCAAGGAAACAATTTCTGGATAAAGAACATGACATTATTTGATATAAATAAGAGAAATAAGGAAAATATGGGGATCATCGGGCCTTAGTGTTAGTGCTGTCTTATTGTTACTGTCTCTTTCCAGCCTAAAGACTGCTGGCTGAGTAGTACACATTAACATCTAAATGGGCAATTGCTAGGCGCTAGGGGCTCTCACTATGTAAATTAAGTTTTGTCTCTGGCAGGAGGATTCCTCCCTCTGGAATTTGAGTCTGCCTCTTGTATGTTCTTACATCTTTTGCTGTTGTTGTTGATTTTCTCAGGACTAGCTAGTTTACAGTCCCTCCTGAAACATTTGATGTTTATACACAAACCAGAGAAAATCTATTTGGAAACATTCACTGTCCCTTTGCTTTTAGCAACTGAGTGTCATGTCTGCTTTAACTCTACCTGGAGACATCATGTCTGTTACAACACAGAAAATATATGTCACTTCTGCTCTTTTTTTGTTACTGGGAATAAATACATTTTACATAATCCTGTAAAGAATTTGGTCCTGGTTTTCTTTGATGTTTTCCCTATGGGCTTTTTACTCTGGATTTTCTAAAGTATATAAACTCTGCTAAAAAAATTCAATAAAGAGTCCAGATTCACTCAGCCCAGAGAGCTGTTTGTCTGCCCTCCTTTCGCTGAAGCCTTGACCATCTTGTTGAGGGAGCTCTGGATTCAAGGTTGCAGCTTGGACTAACAGGTTAGCCTGTTATGTGACAGTGAGGCTGTGACATCAGGGGTGATGCTTAGATTGCACAGTGAGATTAGAATGTCTGTAGTGAGGCTGTGCAGTCATACTGAGGAGATGTCAGAGGAGAGGCTGTGATGTCAGAGGAGAGGCTGTGATGTTACCGTGAGGTTGTTATATAACAGTGGGCCTGTGATATCAGTGGTGATAGATTATGACATCATAGTTTGGCTGTAGATGATGTCAGTGATGAGGCTGAGATATCAAAATGAGGCTGGAATGTTACTGCTGAGGCTCTGATGCCACAGTGATGCTATGATTTCAGAGATTAGCCTGTTATGTCATAGTGAGGCTATGGTGCCACAGGTGAGGCTGTGATTTCACTGTGAAGCTGTGATGTCACTGTAAGGCTGTGATATCACAGAGAGTTTGTGATGTCACAGTGAGGCTGTGAGGTCACTGTGGAAGATGTGATGTCAGTGTCAAGGCTGATTTTGCCATAAGTCTATGATGTAACAGGTTAGACTGTGAGGTCACAGTGATGCAGTGAGTCACTGTTAGGCTATGATATCTGTGGGAAGATTGATATCATAGTGAGGAAGTGATGTAACGTGTGAGGCTGTGATGTCACTGTTTATGATGTCAAGGCTATGATGCCACTGCTGCGGCTGTCAGGTCACTGTGAGCTTATCTTATATCCTTATTGTGGTGAGCTGTGATGTCAGTTAGTTAAGGTGTGATGGCCAACAATATGGCTGAATGTCAGTGTTGAGGAAATGTCATAGTGAATTCTGTGATATCGCTGGTGAAGTATGAATGTCAGGGGTGAACCTATAACTGTGACAGTGACACTGGTGAGGCTTGTGACATCCAAAATGCGGTGTTGTCACAGTGTGGTCATGATGTCGTGTCTGACTATTCATGGTGATGCTGATGTCACAGGTGAGTCCTCTGCTATCACTGGTGAGTCTGTTATGTCCACTCTAGGCTATGGTGTCACTATGAAGGTTGCAGTCACGTAGGCTGTCATTTCACTTTGAAAAGATTATACACTGAAGCTGTGACTGTCATCAGTGAGGTGTGATGTCAGTGGTAACACTGAACCACAGCGGCTATGATATGATGGTGAGCCTGGGGTGTCAGTGGGCAGGTTTGGTGAAGTCACTGTTAGGCCTGTGATGCCACATGAACCCTGATGTCACAGGGAGTTGGTGGATGTCACAGTGGGATGCGTGAGGGTCCACAGAGAGCCTGCATGTCAGTGACAATGCGATATCACAGTGAGGCCTGTGAATGTTCACAGGAGGCTGTTAATATGACATGTAATGACTTATATGCAGTGGTTAGGTTTGATTTCGAATTGAAACGATGTGAGAGATGAGGCAAGAGGTCTCATTGATGTGAGATAAACTGGTGAGGCTGTGGTCCCTGTGAGGTTAGCTGTCACCATGAGACTGTGGTGTCAATGATGAACAGTGTAAGACTGATGGCACATCAAGGCTGTATGGTACATTGAGCCTGTGGGTGCAGTGGGCAGCAGTGAGATCAACTGTGAGGCTGTGAATCCACCATGAGGCTTTGATATACCATGTGGCTGTGGTGCACAGGGCACCCTTGTCTGGTCCCCATGACCCAGCTGAACCCTAACCTAAAAATGCAAGATATGAAGTGTAGCGGTAGGAATTGAAAAGTTTCAGTTTCACTGGGTCAGAGGGGGCCTTGGATGGTCCTCTTATCATCCAAGCCGACTTTATTGTAACCTACATGGCTTTTATATCAAGAGTGCAGGACACATTCTTTACAGGATTAATGTAAAGCAACATACATTTTGGTGACACTGCACTTGTTGGGACCAGGTATGCTAAACAGGCATGGCACCTTGGTGTCTAGAAGAAAGATGTATGCCTCAAAACAGAGTTACTTGTTCTGTCATAAGCATATCTCAGATAGCAGGAAGAACTGCTGGGGGAAGACAGCGCAGCAGGTTCTTGTTTCTTGAAATATTTTTCTCAACTCCTCCAATGTCTGTTGTGTTGTGCATTTATTTAACTCCTCCTGGATTTCCTCTTTCATAGTATTGGTCATAATCATGATCATACTTTGAAATTCATTATCTTGGCCTGGCTTTCTGGCTATTTTCTCTGTAAATTTGTTCGGGGGGGTGGGTGGAATCTGTCACTATGGGTTTAAAATCTTTCAGTAGGAGTTTGTTTTCCTTGGGTTTTTGTTTCTCTGATCTACACTTTGACTTGGGCATGTTTTGTCTCTGAGTCTTACGTTTCTTCTGTTGTTTTTACTGAACTGATTTAGTTGTATAATGATGTCTTGGCAGTTATTACTAGTGGGTTTTCCTTGGAATTGGGTAGGGTTTGTCCTGTTGTTATTGTTTATTTCCAAGATGATGCTTTAGACTGTTAGTACATCAATTAAATCAGTATAATAGACAGGGGGTGCCATACCTGGTCTGAGAGTGAGCCAAGCATGTTTTCCCCCCGCAGGTAAGGGACTAAAGATGATCAGCAGTTCACCTGGACCTTGGGTGTAACGAGTAGTCCCAATCAAGCCATGAGCATCTGGAGTAGTGGGGTGACCTGGGTTCTGGGAGATTTTCTCATGAATCTGCACTTTGGAGTTTGGGGCAATTGTTTTTTTGTCCTTTTGTTGTTGTGTCTCTTAAGACCTTTCCGTTTTCTATATTTTTTGACTGAAATTGATTTAGTTGGTATTACTACTTTTGGGCAGTTTATATGACTAGTGTTTTTACCTTTGATTTGGTACATTGTCTGTTTGTTATTTGTATTTCATAGATGAGATACTAGCAGTACATCAGTTAAGTCAGGTTTAGAGTGGACTGGGAGTGAATATTAGTATGGGTAGTTAACTTTACACTAAGTACCTTGGTGATATGTGAGGATGAGTGGTATAATCCCTGAAGTTGTATAGTTTTGAAGTTTCTATATGGAAAGCTCATCAACAGTGATAATATTTGAAGGAACAGGATTTTAAAAAAAAGAGGGGGGTTACTTCTCTTTGGGCCTGGAAGTGAAGAATCTCTTCCTGCGAATAGATGATTTTTTATAGAACTCTCAGATGTATGGGCCTTTGTCCCCTAGAGCTTGTTCCAGTTTTCCTTTGACTCTGTTGAATTCTGAGTATCAGTGTGTCCTCCGTGGACCACAAGCAAGGGTCTTGTTCGCCTGAGGGACAGAGTGGCTGAGGAGATGGCCTAATTTCTTCACCTGGGCCGGGAACTTGGCTTAGTGACCCACCCACGCTCCACAATATGGAAGGACTTTGAGCAAGTCCTGTCCCGGTCCAGGTGAGCAGGCTGTGGGAGGAACAAGGCTAGGACTTGAGCATGGCCCAGGTAAACTCAAGTCATCCGGATTGTTGCCTCATTCTGGCGGGTGGGAGTATCTGGGGAGACCTGGGGACTGGTTGAACTCACCTGGGATGGAGGTCCAGGAGTGAGTCTATCCCGGTTGGGTGGGCAGACATGCAGGCTATCTGTCTTCTTTAACGTATTAAAGTAATTGAGTTGGCTTCCAGGTCAAGATCTGGCTCCTCGAGTTGTTCTGCATTGAGCAGCTCTTTTTTCCTGAAGGCTAAGAGCCTGTGATCCTTGTCAGGGAAAGTCTCCATAACTTTCTATTGGGCAGACTAAATGCTTAACTCTACCTGCTGATGGCTAAACAACAAAATACCCGTGGACGTCCAGTTGAAGCTCTGAGTCTGTTACAACAGTGTTCTGGCCATTGTAAAACCAATTTTTAAGTGTATTTTTTTTAAAAAAAAATAAAATGGAGGAAAGAATTAAATGAGGTATACTCTGAGGAGTCCTCTCACCCTCCTTAATTTTTAAAATACCATTTAATTAGTCATTAGCACATATAATAAAGCCATTATAATTATAAAAGAAAATTTTGTTCTATATATGTAGTTTACTTTAAATCTAGGAGAGATTTTTTTTACATTTTTAGTATTATTTCATGTTATACAAACTTATAGTCACCAGTTCCCTCCCCTCCCTCCTCCTCCCCTGAAACCCCCTGCGCCCCTTTCCTCACCCCCTCCTCCCAACCCCCCAGTTCCCCCTCCCGCCTCAATTCCCAAGAGTCCCTTTCTTGTGCATGCCTTACTCGTCTGGGCCCGCCTCTCCGATGACATAGAAGGACCCATGGCATTTCCTGACTATTTCCCGTGGTTCCCCTTAAGCATAGAACGTTGCTATGCTCCCATCCCTTGCTCCAAGGAGATTTGTGCCTTAGCATATGCTAGACTTTGTGGGTCAATAGTGTGTTTGACATTGCGCAGCATGCAAAGTCTAATATGAATAGCTTCGTCCTAACTTGTGTGGAGTATCTGCAAATCATTGCCTTCCTTCCCATCCTTTTAGGAGAGATTTTAAAAGTAACAATTGTTTTCTCTAAAATCAATCTCGCACAACACTCACTCACGTGGTCAAGACACTCCCCACCAGAACCAGGTCAACCCACTACTCCAAGGCCCTCTCAACCAACCAGGCCCTGAGCAGCGCCAAAGCTGCTTAGGGCTTTGGGTGACTATTGGTCTCGCCCCCAGTCCCGGTGAAGCGTGCTGATCATCCAGCCCCTCCCCCCTCTGCCTGTCGGGAGCACATGCTGGCTCAACTCTTAGACCAGGTAAGGCACTCCCTGTCTATTATACTTGATTAATTTAATGTACTAACAGTCTAATGTCTCATCTTGGAATAACACCTAACAACAGACAAACATACCAATTCCAATGCAACCACTATTAATAACTGCCAGACATCAGTTTAATACCAACTAAATCAGTTCAGTAAAAACACATAGAAACTGTAAGGACCAATAGACAAAACACTGCCCAAGTCAAGTGTAGATCCATGAGAAAACAAAACCCAAGACAACCAACTCTCCCACTGAAATTTAAAAAACCCATAGTGACAGATTCCAACCAAACAAATTTTACAGAAAATGCCAAGAAGCCAGGCCCAAGATAAATGACTTTTCAAATTATGATCATTAACTATGACCAATACTAATGAGAGGAAAACCAGAGGAAAGTTAAAATACATGCATCAACCATCGTTGAAACCCAACGACACTTGGAGGAAGTTGAGAAAGCAGCTCAAAAAAACAAAAATAGGCATGCATCAGTTTAAAATAGTTCAGTAGAGTTTAAAATTGAACTAAAAGACAAGTTATCCTCACCCAGAAACTGAGAGAGAGCTTATCATCAGAACTAACAAGCAGAAAATAGAATTTCCACACATCTTGAGGACAAAATGGAAGAATTAACCAGCTCAATGGAAGAATTTGTTAACGGCCCAAGATCCTTGAGAGGATTATTTCAAAAATCATGGGACAATCCTTAAGAGCCTAATCATGCACATTCATGGAAAACAAGCAGAATCCCAAAATAACCATACCTGCGGAATTTTTCAAGTAGCTAAATGAAAACTTCCCCCATATAAAGAATAGAGCCCATTCAAATACCGAGAATTCTGCCACCACAACAGATTTGACCAAAATTAAAACTTGTCCATGGCAATAGTATCAAAACATTCCACATCCAGACAAAGAAAAGTGCTAAGAGCGTCAAGGGAATAAAAACAAGTTACTTTTAAATTTTTTTTATTATCATTTATTCAATTGAGCCTGTTGCATGTGGTTTTCGTGATGCATATATGGTGTGCAATGTATGTGTGGGCGTGGATTGTGTGTGTAGAACCGCTTCCACGCGTCTTACTGGGGTCTAGAATCCAACTCAGGACTTCTGCTGCAAGGCAGAGGCTTATACCCTGAGCCACCTCTCCAGCCCCCAAATAAACACTTTTTAAAGAAAAAAATATGAATAAATAACTAGTCATCTGGACACAGTAAAAGCAAGAGGAGCTTGATAGATGTCTTCAAGTACTAAATTACAAAAATGTCAGCCCATGCTGATTTACCTGGCAAATTATCTGTCATGATCAATGAAGAAAGAAAAGTTTTTTCAGCACAAAGACACTTGAAGGCTTACATGTCTACCAGGCCGCAAAAAATGCTAGAATAATCCTCAAAAGCTTGAAGAAAAAAAACAAGAGTATCCAGGAGAACAAAGGTAAGTATATCTCACCAAACCTAAAGCTAAACAATATAACTTAAAAAGCCACTAACTATAAAAAATTTCCTGAAGTAAAAATATTTTTTCCCCCCCCTCTATTATAACAGTAATTTCATGGTATTACCTCAACGGATCAAAAGACACAGAGTACACCGCCCTTTCCCTACCCTCCGCCTCCAGGTACAACGCGCTCGCAGTCCAGCCGTGCCTCACCTCGCCGGACCCAGTAAGCTCGTCTCCAGCCCACCCCCAGAGGCCCCAGGCCAAATAATTCAGTTTAGTAAAAAACGCACAGAAATTAAAAGATCTTAAGAGTTAAACCGATAAATGCAAGTCTATATGCAAAATCCATGAGACACACACTCAAGTAAACCAAATCTCCACTGAAGGAATTATCCTAATGTTAGACCTCCAACCAGAAAAACCCATGGAAAATGGCCAAGAAAGCCTACCCAGGATACTACCTTCAAAATATGAGCATTACCATGTTCAATACTATGAAAAGAGGAAATCAGAGGAATTACATAATCAAATTAATCGTCGCTTTGAGTAGACACCACAGACACATGGAGGAGTTGAGAAACAGTGCATAATCAAAAACTCTGGCATCGAGGCAGTAAAGCAGATTCAGCAGAGTTTAAAACTGGCTAAAAGACAAAGTTATCTTCAACCCAGAACTGTCACCGAGAGTCTTAGCAAACTAACGAAGTAAAAACAGAATTTCAGATCTTGAGATAAAGTGGGAGTATTACCAGCTCATGGAAGGATTGGTTAAAGCCAAAAAGATGCTTGAGAGAATATCCAGGAGAATCTGGGACACCCTGAAGAGCCCAATATGCGTATTCATGGAATACTAGAGCAAGAATCTCAAAACACCACCCCTGAGGAATTTTTCAAAACGTCATCAGGGAAAACTTTCCTCATCTAAAAAAAGAGAGGGCCATCTATATACAAGAGGCTTCCACACCCAACAGATATGACCAAAACAGAAGCGTCGCCACAGCAAATAATATCAAACAACTCCACATTCAAGATAAAGAACTTGTGCTGAGAGCTTCAAGGGAGAAAAAACAAGTCCTTTTCAAAGGAAACCTATTACAATAACAATGGACTTCGCAATGGAACATAAAAGCAAGAAGAGCTTGGAGAGACCTCCTCAAGTATTGAATGATCAAAAAATGTCAACCTAGGGCTGATTTACCCTGCAAAACTATCAGTCATGATCGCAGGGAGAAAGAAAATCTTCCAGCATACAAAGACAACTTGAAAGGGATACATGTGCCACCAACCCAGGCCTTCAAAAAATCCTAGAAATGATACTCAAGCATGAATAAAAAAACAGGCTATCCGAGAGCCAGAAAGCAAGTATAACAACATTTAAAAAGCGAGCAATATATTATAAAAACTACTAAACATAATAAATTCTGGAATCACAAATATGTTTTCACACCCAGTATAACACTAATGTTATGGAATTAACCTCACCAATCAAAGCCACAGAATTACAAACTTGGATTAAAAGCACATCCACATCTGCTGCCTGCAGAAACCCACCCACTCACACACAAGACAGGCATGCTCTAAAAATAAAAGGCTGGGCCAACAATTTACAAGCTAATAATGGAAGCAGAAAACAGGCAGGGTCCCAATTATGCTGGAACTTCAAACCAAAGAAAATTATAAGAGACCCGGATGGATACTACATACATTTTTAGTCAACAGTACAATTCACCAGGAAGACTTCACAATACTGAACATTTTGCACCCAATACGGGCCCCTCCACATGCATTAAGAAACCCTACAGTGTCTCAAGCAAGAATCAACCCCCCCAACATACTCTTGGGACTTCAACACTGCCCTCTCACATGGGATAGATCAACAATCCCAAGCTAATAGAGAAGACACTTGCCATTTATCAAACCCGAAAGAAGGGACCTTACAGACTCTATCAACTTTTCACCCACGTAACAAAGAATCCACATTTTTTTCTCTCAGGCAGCCAACGTAACTTTCCTCCAAAATAAATCACATACTGTGCCCCAAACAAATCTACACATGTACAAAAAGGTTGAAAATTCTAACCTTTTGCCCCTGTCAGACCACCATGAGCCTAAAGCTTTGGACACCACAACCACAACAAACAAGAGAAAATCCCTAACTCCTGGAACCCTAACAATCTGAGCTGTAATGAACTGGATTCAGGAGAAATTAAAAAGGAAATTCAAGATTTCCTGAAAGTGAATGATAATGAAAATACAACTTACCAAATCTCTGGGACACAATGAAATCTGTTCTCGAGGTAAACGTTCTAGCTCGTAATATGCCTACATCAAACAAAGGGAAACATCATAAAATAACAACTTTAACATGCACTTAAGCGTTAGAGAAACTAGAGCAATCTGATTCCCAAAGTAGTAGAAGAGATAGATAGCAAACTACGGGGAGAAATATCTGAAATCGAGATAGACAACGAAGAAAAAATCAACCAGTCAAAAAGCCTGGTTCTTTGAAAAAATCAACAAGATGATACACCCTAGCTAATTAACCAAAAGCAGGAGAGAGAAACCCATTAGCAATGAGAAATGACAATAAAGTTTCACTACTTATACCCAAGAAATCCAAGATATAACATCATATGTCAGAAAACTTATCCTGTGAAATTGACACACAAAGAGATGGATGAATTTCTAAATCAACCCACTTTACCTAAATGGAATCAGAAGTTGTGAATTATTTAATTAGTCCTAATACATATAAGACTTGAGAAGTAATCTCAAATCTTCCCACCAAAATGTCCTGGACCAGTGGATTCACAGCCACCGAGTTCTACCAGACTTTAAGAGTTAATAACACCAATACCTTAAACTGTTCCATCAAATAGCAAAGGAAGAACTATCAAATTTCCTTCTATGAAGCTATATCGTTTTAATATCATCCCAAAACCTTATAAGATTAACTTAAAAAGAAATTAGACTGATCGCCTCTGATGACACAGCGCAAAAGATTCTCAACAAAGTCTTACGATTGGATTCAAAAACATATTAAAAAGATTCATTCATGGGACCAAGTAGGCTTCATCCCTGGCACACAGGTTTGGTTCAACATAAGCAAATCCTAAATGTAATTCATCATGTAAAAACCATCCAAAGTCCAAGACCAACAGATACTCTCGTAGATGCCGAAAAAGCTTTTGACAAGAACCCGCCTTTTATGATCAAAACGCTGAGAAAGTAGAAATGGAAGGCACCTTTTATTGATATAATTAAAAGCTGTATACAACAATCCCACAGCAAGGATTATGCTCAATGGGAACATTGGAAGCATTCCTACTTCAATCAGGAATAGAACAAGGCTTTCCACTCTCGACCACGTCTATTCCAGTATTGTACTTGAAGTCTTAGCTGAAGCCATAGAAAAAAGGAACATAAAGAGGAAATTCAATCGGCAAGGAAGAAGTCCAAACTATCCCTAATTTTGCAGATGAATGATCGTATACCTGAGTGATCCCAAAACCTCCCACCAGGAAGCTCCTGACTAATTGAGAATTCAAAGCAGGGTACAGGACACAAAATAAAGTGCAAAAAAAAAATCAGAGGCCTTCCTATATGCCCAGAATGAAATAAGTGAAAAGCCTTGAGAAGAAACCATAACCAGTTTACTATAACCCCTAAAAAAAGAAATACCTTGGTATAAACCTAACTAAGGAGGTAAAAGACCTTGACCAGAAACTTTAGAAACACCCTAATGAAAGAAATTGCAGACCACCAAAGGTGAAGCCTCCCTTTTCCTGGATTGTCAAATCAACATTGTAAAAATGACCATTTCTACCAAAGCAAATACAGATCATGCTATACAATCAAAATCCCAAGCAATTCTTCAAAGAAGTTGACCAACAATCTTCAAAGTTCCTATGGAGGCACAAAAGCCCCCGGGATAACAAAGCAATCCTAATACAAAAACACTGCTGGAGGTATTACCATACCAAACCTAAGAGTCTATACTAAAATCTATAGTTATTAAAGACAGCCGGTACTGGCTCCAAATCTAGTCACACAGATCAATGGCTAAGGATTTGAAGACCCAGATATAAGCCGGCAACAAAATTACAAGCCATTTGGTCTTTGACAAAGGGGCCCAAATATCCAATGGAAAAAGAAACAGCATCTTTCAACAAATGGTGCTGGCAAAACTGGATCTCCCATGCAGAAAGATAAAGCTGGACCCGTACTTGTCACCATGTACAAGACTTAATTCCAAATGTATAAGGGACCTTGATATCAGGCCAGAGACTTAAAGCCATAGTTGAAAGGATAGGGAACTCCCTCGAGCGATTGGGCGAGCCACATTTCCTAAACAGACAACCAAGGCAAAAAAAAAACATTCACTACTGCTTACCAACTCTCATCAGTTAGGATCTGTGGAAATTAAAGACCTGCTGTCAGATAAAGGGATTGAAACACAGCTCAAAAAGGCAACCCACAGAATGGATAAAATCTTCACTCAACCAACAGCTTATAGATCTCTGCTGTCCAGAGTGCAACAAATAACTTAAGGAAACTAAACCACCAAGGAACCAATGGCCCCAATTAAAAACGGGCCCTGGAACTTCAAAGAAACTTTACCAGGGATGGAAATTAAAATGTCTAACAAATATCTTCAAAATGCTTCCCCTTCCCTAGCCATCAGGGAAATGCAATCAAAACTCCCTGAGATATCACCACCCCAGTCAGGATGGAAAATCCACAATACAACATACACAATTGCTGGAAGAGGCATGTGGAGATAGGGACTCTCCTACATTGCAGTGGGAATGCAGGGCTCATACAGCCACTCTGGCGAGCCGTCTGGAATTCTTAAGAATTAAGATTGAAATGGCCCATATGACCCTACTATCACTTTTGGTAATAACCCCGCCCATTACAGCACAAGTCCCAAGGAGCAGGAAGCAGTGGACAAAAAGGGAACAAAGGGTAGGGGGAAAAAAGGGACCTTCTCTACGGAAGGGCCCCTCCCCCACCCTCTTCCTTGCCCTTACCTCCACCTTCATTTCCCGAATACTCAAGTCATGGAATCAACCTAATGGCCAGCATTTTGATGAGTGGATAAGGAAACTGTTGTACATTTATACAATGGGAGTACTACCAGCCAACAAAATTGATGAATTACTTTACTGGAATTTGCCGTGAAATTGGGAATGTCATTCAGAAACAATTTATATTAAGTGAACGTATCCCAGAAGAACCCAGAAAATTATAAGCGCCGTCATTA
>JALPQD010000349.1:1279523-1289523 GCA_023101885.1 Typhlomys cinereus | reverse complement strand
TCTGGGGCACACGCTGCGGGGGGGTGTTCTCAGAGTGTTGGTGAGACATGCCAGGGACCTTCTGGGCATGGATGCGTGGCTCCTGGCAAGGCAGCATACAGTATTCAGGACTGACAGACATGGAGAGGTTCTTGGGCTCTAAGATGCTCACTGTGGGCAGGATTGTGATAGTCAGCGGCAGGTGTGTCAGCTCAGGCACATTTGCAAAGAAATAGCAGTTGAATTAAGTCCTAAGCAGCTTGCAGGAGGTGGTCTGATTGACGGGGAAGACCCAGCCCATAGGGTAAGACTACGCTCCCTCAGCAGGTGGATGAAATGGATGATTGGTCAAAGAAGTTGGCATCTTTTGGGGCATACTTGGACAGACACACTGTCGGGCAAGCGAAGTTGCTCCTCTCTCGGCAGTCCTGGGGGTGTGGTGTGACCAGTTCCCTCGTCTCCTGGTGTTGTCATGAGCCCTCCTGCCAAGCCGGAGTGAGAATTGTAACGGGAGAGCCGATCGTCAGAAAGAACAGAACCTCTTCTTCCCCCGAGCTCTTTGGTCATGAATTTATCACCAACATGCAGAGTAACTGAGACAAATGGTCCATTGCAGTGGCAACCGCTGAATGGCCACAGCCCCCCGCCTTAGCCGTAGAAATGACCAAGCGTGGCGTCAACACCAGGGACCGGAAGCCTGATGCCAAGGGGTTAACTGGTTGGTTCCCAGAGAGAATCAACTCCTGTGTCTCTCCTCAGCACCCCTCCGTTCACAGTCACATCACCTCCAATCTTGCTTGGCCCTGACCTGGTTTCTCCCATGTATCTCTTATTAGTCTCTCCTCCCTGGCAAAGGAACCCTAGAAAGAATTCCCCCACCCGTGGGGTGGCTCTCTCTCTCAGCCACTATTCCTTCTTAAGCGTTCTCTAAGTCTAGCATGGTGACTCACGAAGCTGTCCAGGGGTGGATAAATATGAAAGGTGGAAAAAAGAACGCACAGAGACAGAACTGAAAAGAACAGTTGGGGGCTGGAAAGGTGGCTCAGGGGTTAAGCCTCTGCCTTGCAGGCGGAAGGTCCTGAGTTCGGATCCTAGACCCCACCTATAGACGCCAGGTGGAAGCGGGGGCGGCCTGCGTTTCTGGTCCTGGTAGGGCGGAGCCTGTGAATCCCTGGGCAGAGTAAACAAGGAGGAGTCCATGGTGGTTCCTGAATTCATCCATGGTTCTACACACACACATACATACACACACATACATATACACACATGCATACACACACAATTGAATAAATAATAAATAATAATTTAAAAAAAATTAAAAAAAGAACAGTTGGGACGAAACAGCGAGAGAATTCTTCCCTGCTCAATCCTGCCAGACATTATTTATAATCCGGGGGCTGGGGATCTGCATGCAAATCTAGGTGTGGACTTCTTTTTGGTAAAGGAGAGGTAAGAGTATGAGAAAGCTTTCCTAGGTCCCAGCGCGTGCTTGGACGGCCAGCCCGAGCGCCAGAGAATCAGTCATACGAGATTTCAGTGTGGATCAGAGAGAGGCAGCTTAATACAGGAGACGTTTTCTGTATACACAACAATCCCTAAGGTTTCAGGCTATGGCCTTATTCCAAGAGGGAGTCCTGAAGTCATCAGTAGGGTAGACGCCAGTGGGTTTCTGTGCTTCCGTTTCCCTGGAAACTCAGCTTTTAGCTCCTCCCAGTCTTCCCTGCTTTTTAATCAAGGAATGAGATTTCCTTTTGCTGCGGGCTCTCTACAGCACCCCAACCCAGAGTGACCACCTCGTAACTTTATTCATCCCATCGGCAAAGACTCAATTTCCAAATAGTCACAGTCTAAAATTCTGGATAAACATGAATTTGGGGGGAGACTAGGCAACCACCAAGGCATCTCCCTTCCTTGAGCTGACTCCGAAAAGGTTAAGCAACCGTCTTCATAGCCCACCTGCACCGGAAAGAGGTGTATACGTGTGTGCGCGCGCTGGGGTCCACCTGTCTCTTCTTCCCCAGCCCTGGGATTACAACCCGACTTTTTATGTGAATTCTGGGAATCAAACTCATGGCAAAGCACTTTATTGACAGACTGAGATTTCCCACCCCAATCCCTCATTTTACTTTGAATTGACACCTAATAATTGATGGGCATGACGTGGTATCCAATACACGTGCATGTGCTGTAAAATGACCACATTCAGATAATTAACCTGTTATCTTTAATATCCCAGCTATATTGGAACGTACAACCCCTTGTTGTTAAGGCTGACCACGAAGCTGCCTCATCCACTACAGGATCTGACTGACTGAAACTCAGCTTTATATCCATTGACCTCCTCTCCTCACCCGCTCTTCCTTCTCCTCTCCTGGCCTCTCTTAGATCAGCTCGTTTAGTTCTCCAGTGGACGAGTGTAATCATATAGCTTTTGCCTGCCCTGCTTCATTCACTTCCTTAACGTGGCCCCCACATTCATCCATATCGAGGCCACCTGTTCTGCTCCAGTTACTCCTCCTTGGTGATATAAATACGTGAGCAAACACTGTAGGAAATCAAAGGGCTCATGCCAGCTGACCGTTCTGAGTTACGGTCCATCATGGCATGGCAGGAGAGTTCATACCAGCATCAGGAGGGAACTGGCCATGTCATACCCACAGGAAAACCTGGGAGAGGGGCATACTGCCAAGGCTTCCAGTTGACTGAAATACTGAACCAGCTCTCTTCCTCTTACCACCGGCCACGGAATGGTCACACCCACTGTGAGTTAGGTCTTCCCACATCAATTATATAATCTGCTGCAGGGTTGCCTTACTTAAATAATTTTTCATAGGTGTACCTAAAAGTTCAACCATCAAATACATACCGCATCCATTTCCTTATGGCCAGATGACATCAGCCCATCTTTAGTGTCTATACTGTATGCTGCATTTTCATTATCCAGTCATCAGTTGATATAGATTTAGGTTGATTCCATTTTTCTGGAAATTGTGAAAAGATCTGTGTAGACACGGGTGTGGAAGTGTCAAAGCCTCAGTAAAAGCCTCTCTCCCTCCCCCCTTCCTTCCTTCCTTCCTTCCTCCCTCCCTCCCTTTCTCTCTCCCTCCCTCCCTTTCTCTCTCCCTCCTTCCCTTTCTCTCTCCCTCCTTCCCTTTCTCTCTCCCTCCCTGCCTTCCTTCCTCCCTCCCTCCCTGTCTTCCTCCCTCCCTCCTCCCTGTCTTCCTCCCTCCCTCCTTCCTTCTTTCCTTCCTTCCTTCCTTCCCTCTTTCCTTCCTTCCTTCCTTCCCTCTTTCCTCCCTCCCTTCCTCCCTCCCTTCCTCCCTCCTTTCCTCCCTCCCTTCCTCCCTCCTTCTTTCCTTCCTTCCTTCCTTCTTTCCTTCCTCCCTCCCTTCCTCCCTCCCTCCCTCCTTCCTTCCTTCCTCCCTTCCTCCTCCCTCCCTCCCTCCTTCCTTCCTCCCTCCCTCCCTCCCTCCTTCCTTTCCCTTCTTTTTCCTTCTTTCCCTTCTTCCTTCCTTCCTTCCTCCTTCCTTCCTTCCTCCTTCCTTCCTTCCTTCCTTCCTCTTTCCCTCTTCCTCCTTCCTCCCTCCCTTCCTGCCTCCCTCCCTCCTTCCTTCCTTCCTTCCTCCCCCCTCCCTCCTTCCCTCCCTCCCTCCTTCCTTTCCTTCTTTCCTTCTTCCTTCCTTCCTTCCTTCCTTTCCTTCCTTCCTTCCTTCCGTCCTTCTTCCTTCCTTCCTTCCTCCCTTCCTCCCTCCTTTCCTTTCTCTCTCCCTTCCTTCCTTCCTCCCTTCCTCCCTCCTTTCCTTTCTCTCTCCCTGCATTCCTTTTCTCTCTTCCTTCCTTCCTTCATGTTATTGAGTTGAGCTCCTTGGTATCATGGCTTGGATGTGAATTGCCCCACAGGCTCATGTGTTTGAATACCTGGTTCCCAGCTGGTGCTGTTTGGAAAGAGCCTTTAGGAGGTGGAGCCTTGTTGGACAAAGTATGTCACTGGAGATGGGCTTTGAGGTTTGGTGGCCCAATCCCAGTTCCTCTTTCTTGCTCTTTTTTTTTTGTGATTACAAATGTCATATCGCACACTCTGTATGTTAGCTCAGCCGTCAACTTGCAAGATGGGCACGCTTAGGAGCAACTATTTAGTTAAGAAAGGCTTGGGAAAGTCTGTTGGAGATCATCTTAAATGTTTTAGTTGCAGAGCAAACACCTGTTCATGGACGGGTCCATTTCCTGGGCATGCAGACAGGGTGGTGAGAGCTAGTTGGCATTTTGCCAGGTTGGTGGGAAGCAAGGATGCAGGGGTGGTCCTTGCCCTTTGCCCTTGCTGTGGATGTGATGTGACCATTTCCTTCAGTGTCTGATGTTGACAAGACACTCTTGTCACCTGGAACCTTAAGCCAATAAAATCCCCTTGTTCAGGGCTGGAGAGGTGGCTCAGGGGTTAAGCCTCCGCCTTGCAGGTGGAAGGGTCCTGAGTTCGGATCCCAGATCCCACGTGTAGACCCCGGGCAGAAGCGGGGGCGGCCTGCGCTTCTGGTCCTGGTAGGGCGGAGCCTGTGAATCCCGGGACAGAAGGAGGTGGAGGCGTCCATGGTGGTTCGCGAATTCATCCGTGGTTCTACATAGACACAGACAGACACACACACAGACATACACACACGCGCGCACATACACACGCACATGCGCACAGTTGAATAAATAATAATAAAAAAAATCCCCTTGTTCCTCTAAGTTGGCTGGGTCCAGTGTTTATTATAGCCATGAGTTAGGGAGTTAAAACAGAAGTTGATACTAGAGAAGTGGGGTGTTGCTGTGAGACAAAACCAGATGAATTTCAGGGTTATTTTCCCCATTTCTGTGAAGATTGCCATTGCTATTTCAATAGGGGTTTCATTGGCTCTGTAGCTGGTCCAGGAAGGATTTCAACAGTACTTGCTCTTCCTGTCATTAATGTGGGCGTCTTTCCCTCTCTTTGTGTCCTCTTAGAGTTCATTAATGTTTTATTGGTTTTTAGTTTTTGAGTGTAGAGATTTCATCTTCTGGAAATTTATCCTAGGAATCTTATTTCAGTAGCTCTTATATATTGAATCAGCTATCTGAGGACTATATTAGAGATGGTTCTAAACTTTGTATGCTGATTTTTTAATTTTTTAAAATTAATTTATTTATTTATTCAATTGTGTGTGCGTGCGTGCGTGTGTGTGTGTGTGTGTGTGTTGTGTGTGTGTGTGTGTGTGTGTGTGTAGAACCACTGGCGAATTCGGGAACCACATGGACGCCTCCACCTCTTCCTTGTTTACTCTGCCCGGGGATTCACAGGCTCCGCCCTACCAGGACCAGAAACGCAGGCCGCCCCCGCTTCTGCCCGGGGGTCTACACATGGGGTCTAGGATCCCAACTCAGGACCTTCCGCCTGCAAGGCAGAGGCTTAATAACCCCTGAGCCACCTCTCCAGCCCCTGATTTTTTAATTTTAAATTCTACTTCATTCTTTTATTAAGTCCAGTAGATTTAGTAAGGTCTACAAAGCTTTGTGCTCATAAGATCTTATCATCTACAAACACTTGGACTTCCTCCCTACCAACTTTCCTGTCAACTGTTTGTTTTCTCTTGCCAGTATGCTCTGGCTGGTACTTGTAGTGTTATGTAGCCTAGAAATGATAAAAAACGGGCATCCTTGTCTTGTTTCAGATCCTCCAGGAAAACATTCAAGGTTCTGCAGTTGCTTGTGTGTTTATTTCTTTGATATATGTACCTTTTATGACTAATTTATTGAAAGTCTTTTTTAAATCATGAAAGGATGTTAACATTTGCCAACTCCTCTTTCCACATGTATTGGAATGATCGTGCAGCTTTTCCTCTTTCATTTGTTAATTGGATGGGCCATGCTCATTAATTTGCATATGTTGAACCATCCTTGCATTTCTGAAATGAATCCCACCTATACATGATGAATATTTTCCTTGTATGCGTGGTTGGATTCAGTGCACAATTATTTCACTGAAGATTTTTGAACCACATCCTTTAGGATTGTTGACCTGCATTTCCTTTTTGCTCATGTCTTTGTTTGGTTTTCTTTTTTTTAAATTTTTAATTTTAATTTTATTTTGGGGGTGTGTATGGCAGTGAGCGGGTGGGTGTGGGCGTATCAAAGGACACTGTATGTTCCTGTGGAGCCCTAAGGATAACTTTGGGAATCACCCTGGATTGCTTCTACCTTTTTAGGCTTTGCTCCTGGATTTCCCAGACTCCATCTTCCCGAGCTGGACGTGTAAGCTGCTGTTTGTCTTTTTAACACGGGATCCAGGATCAGACTCAGGTCCTTCTGCTTGTGAGGCAGAATCTTAACCCCTGAGCCATCTCTGTATGTTTCATTTTATTTGGTTTTCATACCAAGGTAATATTAACCTCATAGAAAGAATTGGGGATCATTTCTTCCTCTTCAATGTTCAAGAATAGTTCAATATTTGATATCCAAGAAGAATCGACATTGTTAATTGTTTGGGAGCGTCAGGCAGTAAAATCATAAGTCTTGTACTTTTAAATTGAATTTTAATTAAAATGAGTTTTTTTTAAACCAAAGGAAAACTTTTCTTACTATCCGTCTTGTTACTCCTTATGGGAACAATCAGATTTCCATTTCTTCATCCTTTGATCTTGGCAGGTTGCATATGTCCATGGGATGGGGGAGGGATGGGAGCCATTACTGTTGTTTTGCTAAATGGACATGTTGTCAAACAGTCTTCTAAATATTTATAACTATAGGTTAATGTTGCTGTCAACCTTGGTCAGAGAAACTTCTTTTTCTAGTCAGCAGCAGTCAACACAGAGATTCGCCTCTGGTCAAACTGCAGAGAGTACATGACTGTTGAACGTTCAGCCTCAAATGGGATACTTAGTCACTCCCCTACACCCCAGCACCTGAGAACATCGGGAAGAGAGGGAAGAAAGAACCTAAGAGCTGGAGAATAGGGAGGAATGCCATTAATGCACAACAGAATAGCTATCCTCTATAACAATTCGTTATGCATTTCAGAATAGCTAAAGAAGCGTTTGAAAGGTTCCAACATACAAAGTGATAATATCTGAGAAGACAGAATGCTTATTACCTCAATTTTATTAATATGTGTTATATACATGTTTTGAATTATACTGATTTATCCCACAAATAAGAACAAATACTAAATGCCATGAAATATAAATGTGCATCAAAATTTCAATATTTTAATTGGTTCTTCAAAGTTTCATATAGAGACAATGTATCTTGATCATATCTTGCCCTTCTTCCCCAGATTTCTCTAAAACGTCCCCTCTTATTACCTTCATGCTCTATCTTTATAAAATAAATCTTTCTTCTTTATAACCTCATACCATGCATTTGATCAGAGTCACCCCCTTCCCCCTCTCACTGTCCCCTATTCTTTGTTTTTTCCTTAAATAATCCATGGGTCCACTTAGTGTTGCTCGCATTGGCATATGTGGGGGTCCATCTACTGGAGCACAGGCGGCCACCTAGAGGCCACGCCTCTGCAGAGCGACTCTTCCTCCTCCCCAAGAGTCATCAACTATCAACAGTTCCTATCAACAGACGGAACTTCACGAGCTCCTCCTCAGCCACACTGGAACATTGGCTGGCTTGATGTTGTGCAGGCCTTATGCAAAAAGTCAAGCTGCTGTGGATTTGCGAATGTAAGGGCCACGTCATGTCCAGAAATCAATGCTTCACACCCCTCTCTGACCTGATTTATTCCTTTTTGTTGTTGTTGTTATAAGGGTTTCTGTTAAGAAATCTGACACCAGTTTGAGGGAATTCCCTTATATGTGATTTGTGTTTTTGTTGTTGTTGATGCCTTAAACTTTATTATTTTTTATTATTATTATTATGTGTATGATATATGGGTACATGGGTATTCATGTTTGTGTGGAGGCCTGAGGTTGATATTAGGAAATCATTTTTCTACTTTATTCTTTTGAGATAGGGTCTCTAATTTGATAGCTCGAATCTGGCTATCCAGCTTGCTCCAGGGAGTCCCAGTCTCTGACTTCCGAGGCTGGAATTACAGATGGACCATCACATCCACCTGGCATTTTATGGCAGATTTGGGGTCCCAAGTGCCAATCCTTTTGCTTGTGTAGTAAGCACTTTAACCAATGAGCCCATTTCTTTGCTCAATGCCTAATTTTATTTGGTGCTAAGTTCACAACCAGGGCATCATGCATGCTAGGCAAGCATTCTATTACCTGACCTATATCTTTAGCCTTAATTTTTTTTAAAACCAAAAATTCCCTTTGTCTAAGATTCTTTTTTTGGGGGGGGGGGCGTCAGCCATCTATCCCAGGCTGCTGTGCCCCTCCATGCTGGATTTATCTTTGAAATTTGACAGTTGCATATAAGGATTTCCTTGGGTTAGATTTGTTTATATATGTTAGAGCTTCAATATCTCTATCTCTTCTATGACTTAGGAAATTTTCAGACTTTTTTGCTATTAGATAAATCTCTCTGTTCCTATCTTTGTCTTCTAAAATTCCTTTTTAAAAGATTTTATTACATTTAATTTACTTACTGTGTGTGTGTGTGTTGGCCTGTGTGGGTCAAGGTGCATGTGTGTAGGACTGAAACAATTTGCAGGAGTGGGTTCTCTCACTCTGCCACAAGGGCTCTGAGACTCGAACTCAAGTTGTCAGCCTTGAGTGGCAAGTTCCTTTACTGGCTAAACCATCTTGCTGGCCCTGAAAACACGTATAATGGGAAGAAGGTCTGGTTGCTTAGTGGTATCTGTCAGTCCCACAGGCCCTTTTAATCTTTCAATTCTCTCAGTATCTCTTCCATTTTTGACTGGGTGATTTCATTTTTATTTACTTATTATTTACTTGTGAGCGCATTTGTGGTGTTTATGTGTATGTGGTGTATCTCCTCAACTGCTTTTCACTCTATGTTTTGAGACAGGGTCTCTCACTGAACCTGGTGACTGGCTAGATTGCCTGGAGAGAGAGAGAGAGAAGAGAGAGAGAGAGAGAGAGAGAGCGAGCTTGTGTGCCATGGTTTCGTGAGTGGAGGCCAGAGGACAACTTTCAGAATTCAGTTCTCTCCTTCCACCATGGACAACCACATTCAAGCTATTTCTCCAGCCCTGGGGGGGGGATTCATCAACCCTCTGTTCTTTCTTCTCTCTGGATCACCTTGAAGGGCAAGTCCTGTCTGAGTGGGTCCAAAAGGTCCCACTCTGCCTTTATAAAGAGCAGCACTCTCACAAACAGCCACCCAGCACTTACTACACTTATTAGATGTTCTGCTCTGAGTAGGTCCAGTCTCCAGTCTTTCTTTTTTTCTTTCTTTTTTCTTTCTTCTTTTTTTTCTCTTCTTCTTTATTTTCTTTTCTTTCTTTCTTTTCTTTTTCTTCTTTCTTTCTTTCTTCTTTCTGTTCTTTCTTTCTTTCTTTTTCTTTTCTTTCTTCTTTCTTTCTTTTCTTTTTCTTTCCGTCTTTTTCTTTCTCTTCTTTCTTTCTTTTCTTTTTTTCTTCTTCTTTCTTTCTTTCTTTCTTTCTTTTCTTCTTTTCTTTCTTTCGTTTCTTTCTTTCTCTCTCTCTCTTTTCTCTTTCTGTCTTCACTTTTCTTATCTTTTTCCTTTTGCTTTCTTATTCTTTCCTACTCCTCCTCATCATCTCTCTTTCTTCTCAATCGCTCTCTTATCTCTTTTTCTTTTTTTTTTTTCTTTCTCCTCTCTCTCTCTCTGCTCCTCCCTCTCGCGGTCCTCTCTTCCTCTCCTCTCCCGGGTCTCCCTCCCTCACCCTCCCCCCCCTCCTTTCCCTCCGTCCATCCATCCCTCCCTTCCTATCCTTCCTCTCTTTTCTCTTTTTCCCCTTCCTCTCTTTCCTCTTCCTCCCTTCCGCTTCCGCTCTTTCCTTCCTTCCGGTCCTCTCTTTCTTCCGCCCCCACCTGTCTCTTCACAGAGTCTCAACAGCACTCATGGTCGCTCATGTCAGCCCTCATGTACGCCAATGTCCCCTGCGCCCTCCATGTCGGCCCTT
>JALPQD010000349.1:1074531-1275023 GCA_023101885.1 Typhlomys cinereus | reverse complement strand
AACACTGATGAATCTCTATCCCCACTGTGATAGATGATTATGAGCTCACTGAGGAATTGACTCTCTGTCCTACTGTGACTTTCGAGCCATTGTGATCGCTCTATGACAGGGATCCTCCTCAATGATCACTGAGAGCTCATTATGACCACGTTGATTCTCTATGACTACCAATGAGTCATATATTACCACAAATGACCACATGACCTGTAAGGAGTGTGAGCTCTCCATGATTACTAGGAGCTAGACCACTATGACTAGGAGGATGTGAGTTATCTAGGTCCGTTATGAGTTCTCTATGAGAACTATGAGCTATGACCACGTATTCTCTAACCCCTGTAGATAGGAACACTGTGAGCTCTATATGAACCATTGTGATCTAGCACCACTATGATCTCCTTAGGTGCATGATGAGATCTCTATGAACAGCTATGCTATGACCATTGGTGAGCGCTTTATGACCACTAGGAGTTAGGACAACTGTGAGCCTCACAATGTCCACTTGGGCTCTCTAAGACCGATGTGAGATTATGACCACTGTGAGGTCTAATGGCCTCTAGGACTTATGACACTGATGAGCTATTGTGACCACTGTGACTCTCAATGACCACTAGAAACGTCAACTGTAAGCGCTTAATGACATTATGGAACTATGAACACTGTGAACTCTCTAACACAACCGGAGCTCTCTATGAGCACTATGACCTATGATCTTGTGATCTCTATGACCACTATGAAGTTAATGACAATTTTGAACCCTCTATGATTATGATTACGATGGCCACGCTTAGTGCTATGAGCAATAGGAGTTATGAGCAGCAGTGATCTCTCTATGAGCACTATCAGCTGTCTATGAGCTCTTTGAGTGTCGCTATGAGAAAGACCTAGACCCTGTGAGCTCATTATGAACATATTAAGCTCTATAAGACCACTGTGAGGTATAAACACTGTGAGCTATGATTACTCTGAGGCTCTTATGATAAAAGATAATAATCCTAACTGGGATCTCTAAAATCACTATGATCGCTATGATGAGTATGGCCTAGAGGCTACTGTGAACTCTCTGTGAATATTATGAGCCTTCTATGACTACTGTGAACTATTCACTGTGATCTATAACCACTGTGAATCTCTATGATCCCTAGGAATATGACCATTGTGAGTTTGTCCTATGACCATGAGGAGTTTTCAGGAGGACTAGGAGCTATGACACTTGCACTCCTATAACTACTAGAGCTAGAAACGTTGAGCTATCTTGATCAGTACAATGTGGTTACCACTAGGAGGTCGCTAGGAGCACTATGAGCTCTCTATGAACCTATAAACCCATGATCACGATGAATCTCTATGCATGTATGAACTCTCGTATTCCATTTGGAGCTATGACATATGAGCACTTTCTTGCCACTGTGAGCTCTCTAAGGACCACGGTGAGCTTGTTGCTTTGTACAACATAAATGTGAATTCTCAAGCTTTATATACCATATGAGCTAGGACATTATGATCTCGCTACTCCACAAGAGACTCTGTCATCATAGGAGCTTAGGCCACAATGAACTTTGCCAATTGTGAGCTCAGAAGGCCCCTGTTACCCATGCTCTTATACCACTGTGACTCTGTGATCAACTTGAGCTCGATCTAGACCACCTATGGGCTATGACCACTGTGAGCTTTCTATATCACTTGAGCTATGACAACGATGAGGTCTCTTGGATACAGGAATCACTATCACCACTATAATCATTAACGCTATGACCGTCTCTAGTCACTGTGGAAATTCTCCGTAGAGCTCTGGGTAAGCTCTATTGAATACTGAACTCTCTATGAAATACTGTAACCTCTCTATGACCACCTTGAATTGTGACAACTGTGACCTCTCCATATTACTTTTGAAGCTCTCTATGACCACAATAATCTATGACCACTGTGACGATCCAGGACAACTGTGAAAGCTATGACCACTGTGAAGTTCACTAGGTACATTATTAAGCTCACTATGACCACTGTCCTATGACCACTTTCAACTTCAGGACCTATGAGCTATGAACATTGTAGCTCTCTATGGCCTACAAGAGACTCTATCATCCACTATGGGCTATGACCACGATAGCACATGACAACTGAGGTCAGTGTAGAACCAATGTGAACCCTGGAGGACCACTTAAACAACTTTTTTTCTATGCCACTGTGAGCTGCTCTAAGACCTCGGTAGGGACATGACCACTATGAGGTCTCTAGGCAGACAAGCGATCACTGTCAATAATGATTTATGACGAATTATGACCCTGTCTCTTATACTGTGAGTTCTCAATGACCACTGTGATCTCTTTATGACCATTGTGACCTCTCTATGACCAACATGTGAGTTTATCTGTCTTGACGGTGAGTCTCTGTATGACTGAAAACTGGCTGTTTCACTTGAACACTCTAAGACTACTATGAGCTCTATTGACTACTGTGATCTCCTGAACCACTTCTGAGCTCTTTAGGAAGACATGATATTTCGAAGAGGACCATGAAGCTATGATCACTGTGAGCTCTACTAAGACTAACTATGAAGTTTATGACAATTATGACCTCGATCTTCTCTAGTATGCTCTGTGAGACACGCATTAAAGACCAATGTGATTTCTCTATGAAACTAGATCTTTGCTAGGGATGACTGTAAATCGCTAGAACCACGAGGATATACTATGCCACTTGGGATCTCTATGACCAGTGTGAGCTGTCTATCAATGAGTTTCTCCTACCCCTCGGATACATCTCTAGGACCAATAAGTGAACACTCTCCAACTGTAGGAGCGCTTGGTATATAACCAGTATAAGCGCTTTGTAAAAATATGAGCTAGGAACACTGTGAATCTCGCGCATTTGACCACTGTGAGCTATGTCCACTATGACATTTGACCACTGTGAGCTCGCGATGCCACTATGACTCGACGTTTGGTGAGCTCCGAGGACCCTATGACTTGAACACTGTAAGCTCACTATTCACCGTGTGAGCTCACTGTGGCCTTGTGAATTCGCGATGAACACAATACACTATGACCACGGTGAACTCCTGTAATATCTCTGGAGCTATGATCACTATGAGCGCGCCATGAACCAACTGTGGCTCTTTATGACCATATATGAGCTCTCTTTGATTACTAGGAAGCGCTCTGAACTAAGATTTAGCCTAGGAAACGGTAGCACTCTATGACCATTGTGAGCTGTCTTCCAACTGGGGAGCACTACTAGGACAACGAGGATCTCTCTATCAACTATGAGCTCTTATGACCACTATGAGCTTGACCACTGTGAGATTTTGCATGATCACCTAAGCGCCAAAACCATTATGTTGCCTCAAGTCGCAGTGTTAGCTATGACAACTAGGAGTGTCTCTATAACACGGTGAGCGCTCCTATAACCCACGGAGGAGTTCTTCATGACCGCTGTGAGCTCTCTAGACACGAGAGATCTGCGTGAACACTGAATTCTCTGTGACCAATAGAGGCATGATGACTGGGAGCGAACTATGAACTGTGGAGCTCTCTATGACACAATGAGCCCTCTATGAGCACTTTGAATAGCTAACAACTGTTTACCGCCTTCAGTGACCATTGACTCTCATGACCTTGAAGCTATATGAATATTCTGAGTTGGGCCACTGTGAGCTCGTTATGGCCATATGATTGATTCTACCACTGTGGAGCTCTCCATGGCATTATGAGCTATGACCACTGTGAGTTCTGCTACGACAACGATGAGTATGAGCACTATGAAAGATTGTGAACATTTAGACTCTTCTAAGACCACTTTGGAGGTGTGACCTATGCTGAGCTCCTGAGACTCTGTGCTCCTCTATGATAATAGAAGTTATGACCACTGTGAGCTTCAAGGACACTGTGCCCTCTCCGAAGACAAGTATAAGCCATGGCACCTGTGATCTCCTATGACCACAGATGAGCTCTCTAATTAACCCACGATAAGCTATGAAACTGTATGTTGTCTATTTCCATTGTGGAACGTTCCTTGTCCACTGAAGCTCACTATGTCCTATGAGCTCTTCATGATCAATATAAGCTAGCACTACTTGTAAGCTAGCTATGATCACGGGAGCGGTGAACACTCTGAACTAGCTGTGATAGCTTGTGAGCTCTCTATGACCATTGTGACCTCTGTGTGGAACACTGTGAGCTCTCTATGACCACGATGAGCTCTCATATGAGGAGTGGGAGCTCCTATAACTAGTGTAGTAGGGCACACTCATAGCTCAAAATATAACAGAAAGCTCACAGTGGTCATATTTCACGATGTTGATAGAAAGCTCATAATGGTCATAGCTCATAGGAGTCATTAATGGTCATTGATAGCTCACAGTGGTCATAGAGAACTCATAGTGTCTATAGCTCATGGTGGTCATAGAGCGCTCATAGCATTCATTGAGAGCTCACACTGGTCATAGATCATAGTGTTCCTAAAGAGCTCAAAGTGCTAATCGTTTATAGTGGTCATACAGAGCTCACCATGGTCTAAGTTCATAGTATTCACAGAGAGCTCATGGTAGTAAAACAGAGTTCACAGTCATCATACAGAGATCACAGTGGTCACAGAGAGGTCACAGTTGTCACTGAGAGCTCACAGTTCTCATACAGAGCTCATAGTTGTGATATCTAACAGAAGTCATAGAGAGCTCATAGTGATCCTAGAGAGCTCACAGTGTTCATAGACAGCTCACAGCATCATAGAGAGATCACAGCAGTCATAGGGAGCTCACAGCGTTCATGGAGATCACAGTAGTCATAGAACGCTCACAGTTGTCATAGAGACCTTATAGTAGTCACAGCTAACAGAGGTCAAAGAGTGCACAAGGTGGACATGGAGAGCACATAGTGGTCATTGCTTATTCTGGTCATTGAGAGCTCATAGTGATCCTAGAGAGCTCAAAGTGGTCATACCTCCCATTTGTCATAAACAGATCAGTGGTCATAGATCATACTGGTCATAAAGAGCTCACAGTGGTCTTAGTTCAGTGTTGTTACAGAGCTCAGTAGTCATAGTGATGAGATCCCTGTTGTCATAGCTCACAGTGATCACAGAGAACTCACAATGGTCATGGAGCCCTCACAGTTGTCATAGCTCAGAATGGTCATAGCTCACACTATTCATAGATTGCTCACAGTGGTCCTGGCTCACAGTGGTCAGAGAGAGCTCACAGTGGTCATAACTCATAGTGGTCATAGAGAGCTCATAATGTTGATACAGAGATCACAGTGTACATAGCTCATAGTATTTATAAAGATGTCCCAGTGTTTGTAGCTCACAGTGGTCATAGAGTGTTGATAATGTTCACAGTTAGCTCAAAGTGTTCATGGCTCTTAGTGGTTATAGAATGCTCACGTGATGACAGAAAGTTCACAGTCATCAAAGATTTCACAGTTGTCATAGAGAGCTCATATAGGTCATAGAGAGCTCATACTGGTCACAGCTCACAATGGTCATAGAGAGCTCACAGTGGTCATAGTTCAAAAGTGACATAGAGAGTTCAAACTTATCATAGTGAGCTCACAGTGATCACAGAGAGCTCACAATGAAAATAGAGACTTCACACTGACCATAGTTCTTAGTGGTCATAGAGAGTTCATAATGGTCATAGAGAGCTCACGGTGGACATAGAAAACTCATATTTGCCATAGAGGGCACATAGCCACCATAGAGTTACTGAAGTCATAGAGCGATCATAGTGTCATTGTGCTCATAGAAAAGTCACAGTGGTCAAAGAGGAGTAACGCTCAGTGGTCATAGGTCATAGTTGTCATAGAGAATTCACAGTGGTCATATCTTACAGTGGTCATAGAAAGCTCATAATGGACAATGTGTGCTAACAGTGATCGTAGTAAAAAGTGGTCATAGAGGGCTCACAGTGGTCATAGCTCACGGGGCTCATAAGAGCTCACAATGGCCATGGAAAGCTCAGAGTGGTGATAGCTTATAATGGACCTGAAGAGTTCAAAGTGGTCAGAACTCATAGTGGTCACTGGGAGGTCATAAGGGACAAAGACTGCTCATAGTGTTCAGAGCTTATAGTGGTTTTAGAGAGCTCATAGCAGTCTTAGCTCATAGTTGTCATAGAGGGCTCACTGTGTTTATAGCTCACAGCTGTCATACAGAGCTCAATTGTCATAGAGACCTCACAGTGTTCATAGAGTGCATACAGTGAGTTGTGAGAGTTGGCTATTACAACTGGTTCAGTTTATGACCACTGTGACCTCCCTGTGACTACTTTGAGCTCTCTATTAACAGTATAGGCTAAGACCAGGTGAGCTGTCTGTGACCACTGGGAGCTCTCTATGACCACTATAACCTATGACCATCTTGATACCTCTATGACCACGATGATTTTTGACCACTGTGAACTTTATATGTCCTTTATGAGCTCTCCATGACCACTGTGAGCTATTACCACTAGGACCATTCTATGACCGTTATGGACATGACAACTATGAGATATCTATGACCACTATGAGATTTCTATGAGTACTATGACCGCTCTATGATCCCTATCATCTATGACAACTGTGATTTCTTTATGATCACTATGAGTTATGACCACTGTGAGCTCACTTTGACCACTTGTATGCTCTATAAGGCCACTATGATCCAGGACCACTGTGAGATCCATATGGCCACTATGAGCTGTCTATAACCACTGTAGTTCTCTAATAAAAATATGATCTATGATCACTGGGATACCTCTATGACCACTATGAGCTATGACCACTGTGACTTCTCTATGGTCACTTTGAGCTCTCAGTAACCACTGTTGATCTATGATAACTCTGAGCTCTGTATGACCACTATCAGCTCTACATGACCACTGTGAGTTCTCTATGACGACTGTGACTCTCTAGGTCCATTATGAGCTCTCTATGATCACTGTAGCTCTCTATGAAAAATATGACCTATGAACACGCTGAGTTTGCTGTGATCACTATGAGGTATGACCACTGTGAGGTACCTATCACTGTTATGAGCTGAGACAACTGTGATATCTCGATGACAACTGTGAGCAATGACCACTGTTGGGGTTCATTGTCAATTATGGGCTGTATATGACCACTGTGAGCTATGACCGTTGTGAGCTCTCTATCACTATTGTGAGCTCTATGTGACCACTTTGAGCTCTTTATGTTCACTATGATCTATGACCACTGTAACCTCTCTGTGACTACTTTAAGCTCTTTATGTCCACGATAAGTTTTCTATGACCACTTATAGCTCACTATGAGGACTATGATCTATGACAACTCTGAGCTCTGTATGACCACTATCAGCTCTACATGACCACTGTGAGATCTCTATGACGACTGTGACTCTCTAGGTCCATTATGAGCTCTCTGTGACCACTGTAAACATTTTATGACCACTGTGAGCTATGCCTACTGTGAGCTCTCTATGATAACTAGGAGCTATGACCACTGTGAGCTCCCTATGGTCACCGTGAGCTCTCTTTGACCTTTTGACCTCTCTGTGTCCACTTTGAGCTCTCTCTGACTGTCACCTCTTTATGAACACTCTGAGCTCTCTATGAGCATTATGACTTATGAACACTGTTTGCTCTCTATGACCACTATAAGCTATGTCCACTGTAAGCTCTTTATAACCATTATGACCTATGACCACTGTGAGCTCTCTCTGACTGTCACCTCTTTATGAACACTCTGAGCTCTCTATGAGCATTATGACTTATGAACACTGTTTGCTCTCTATGACCACTATAAGCTATGTCCACTGTGAGCTCTTTATAACCATTATGACCTATGACCACTGTGAGCTCTCTTTCACCATGGTGAGCGCTCCATAAACACGATGATCTATGACAATTGTGAACTATGACCACTATGAAGTTTCTATTAACACTCTGAGATCTCTGTGACCAATATGAGCTCTCATTGACCACTGTGAACTCTCTATCAATACTTTGAGCTCTCTGTGAGCACTGTGACCTAACAGCACTGTGAGCTCTCTATGATCACTATGAGATGTCTGTGACCATTCTGAGTTCTCTGTTACCTCTGTGAGAATTCTATCACCACTATGAGCTCTTTATGACAACTATAATCCCTCTTTGTCCACTGTGAGGTCTCTATGACCACTTTGATAGTTCTACCACCAATGTGAGCTCTCTATGAGCACTATGACCTAAGACCACTGTGAGCTCTCTATGACCACTCTGAACTCTCTGTGAACTGTATGAGCTTTCAATTACCACTATGAGTTGTCTATGACCACTGTGAGATATGACTACTATCAGCTCTCTATTATTACTAGGAGTTGTGATCACTATCAGCTGTCTGTGAAAACTGTGAGCTCTCTATGTGCACTTTGAGCTCTCTGTGATGACAATGAACGTCTATGATCACCGTAATCTCTGTATTGTCACTGTTAGATCTCTGTAACGATGGTGAATTCTCTGACTACTGTGAGCTCAATATAACCACTATGAGCTATGACCACTGTGAGCTCTCTATGATCGCTGTGTCCTCTTTATGAACACCTTGAGCTTTCTATAACCACTATGAGCACTCAATGACCACGTAGAGCTCTACTTGACCACTGTGAGTACTCTATGAGCACTGTATGACTGTTGTGAGCTCTCTATAACCAATATGAGCTATGAGCACTATGAGCTATCTATGACCACTGTGAGCTATGACCTCTATGATCTCTCTATGGTCACTATTAGCTCTCTATGATCATTAAGATTTATGAACAATGTGAGCTCTCTATCATCACTGAGCTATGACCACTGAACTCTCGATGACCATTGTGAGCTATAACCATGGTGAACTCTCTTAGACCATTGTGAGCACTTTATGACCACTATTAGTTGAGACCATTGTTATCTCTCTATGAACACTTTGAACTCTTTATGACAATTATGAGCTCTCTGTAACCTATGTAGCTCTCTATGAGCTATACAACATATGTCCATTGTGATCTCTCTATGATCCTTGTCAGCTATGAGTTCTCTATGAGCACAATGAAGTAGGACCACTGTGAATTCTGTATGCACACTATGAGGTATCAATACTGTGAGCTCTCTATGACTACTGTGAGCTCTTTATGACCACTATCAGCTATGAATATTGTAGGTATTCTATGTCCACTATGAGCTATGACTGCTATGAACTCTCTATAACGAGTATGAGCTCTCTGTGACCACTATGAATAATAACCACAATGAGCTCTCTGTGATAACTGTGAGCTGTGTCCACTATGCACTTTCTCTTACATCAATGAGCTCTGTATGATCACTGTGAGCTCTCTATGACCACAGCGAGTTTTCTGTGACCTCTCTATAAGCACTTTGATCTCACTATGAGGACCGTTTGCATTCTATCACCACTGTAAGCTCTCTATGAGCACTATGATCTATGACCACTGTGAGCTCTCTATCACCACTTAAAGCTATAACCACTGTGAGCTCTCTATGACCACTGTGAGCTCTGTATGACTACTGTGACATCTTTGAGACTGTATGATCACTCTGAGCTCTCTATGACCACTATAAGCTCTCTATGTCCACTATGAGATATGACCACTGTGAGGTCTTTATGACCACTATGTTCTACGACCACTTTGAGCTCCCAATGTCCATTATGGGCTGGTTATGCGACTATGAGCTATAACCACTGTGAACTCTCCATGGCAACTATGAGTCTATTGTGACTACTACAAGATGTCCAGGAGCACTTTGAGCTATGACCACAGTGAGCATTCTATGGTCATTATGAGTCATGACCACTATGATCTCTCAATGTTCACTATTGTCTATGACCACTGTGATTCCTCTATCACTACTATAAGCAATGACCACTATGATGATTATGAGTTCTTTATGACCACTATCATATGGTCACTGTCATATGACCACTTTGAGCTATGACCACTGTGACCTCTCTATGACCAATATGAACTCTCTATGAACAGGCTGAGCTATGACTTCTGTGAGCTCTTTATGATCACTATGAGGTCTGCATTACCACTATGAGATATGAACACTGTGAGCTGTATATAACCACTATGAGTTATGACCAGAATGTGCTCTCTATGTGCACTATGATCTATGACCCTGTGAACTCTCTACTGCCACCAGGAACACTATATGAATACTATGTGCTATGACCACTGTGCGCTCTCTATGACCACTATGAGCTCCCTATGGCCACAATGAGCTATCTCTGCTTTAAGCTCTATATGGCCACAGTGAGCTTTGACCACTGTGAACTCTCTGGGACCACTATAAACTATTGACACTGTGAGCAATCTGTGACCAGAGTGAGCTATGAACACTGTGAGTACTCTATGACCACTGTGAGCTCTGTATGGCAACTATGAGCTCTCTGTGCCCACTAGGAGATATGAACACTGTAAGCTCTTTAAGATCACTATGAGAAGTATAATCACTGTGACCTCTCTATGACCATGGTGAGCTCATTGTGACCATAAGGGCTATGACAACTGTGACTTCATTATGACCACTTTGAGCTCATCAATGCAGCTCTCTGTGACCTATAATACCTATAACCATTGTGAGCTCTCTATTACCACTGTGAGCTATGACCATTGTGACCACTCTATGACAAATATGAGCTATTATCACTGTGAGCTCTCTATGCCCACTATGTTCTATCAACACTGTGAGACTTTATGACCTCTGTGAGCTCTTTATGACCACTTTGAGGTATGACCACTGTTAAATCTATATGACCAGTTTGAGCTCTCTATGACTACTGTTAGCTCCCTACGACCACTGTAAGCTCTCTATGACCACTAGGAACTCTATGACCACTAGGAACTATGACCCATATGACTTTTGTATGACCATTTTGCATGATTTATGACCAATGTGAGCTCTACAGGACCACTGTGAGCTATGACCACTATCAGTTCTCTATATTGACTGTGAGGGATGAGCTCTATCAATTCTCATTGTGCATCATGAACTCTCTGTGATGACTGTGAGCAATAACCACTGGTAACTCTCTTTGACTACTGTGAGCTATGAGAACTCTGTGCTCTCTATGACTATTATGAGCCCTCTATGATAACTATGAGTTATGACCATGATGAGCTCTCTATTACCACGTGAACTATGACTACCATGAGGTCTCTATGACCACTGCGAGCTATGACAACTGTGAGGTATCTGTTGTGGGGGTCCTCCAGGATTGCAGCTCCTGCATGCCGGTCTGGCGGGTCCTCCACAAGGGTATCGGGGAAATGTGAGTGCGCTGTCTGCCTGCTCCCAGCCCTCGCTTCCTGCGGACAATCAGATGCGACAGGGATTCTAGTCAAGCAGGAAATCATTTGTTGCAAGTCCACAGCCATCTTATATAGGTAGAGGGATTCCAAGGTGGGGAAATGGGCAACCGATTATCTTAAAGGTCAAGCCAGCACACAGGCTGTATGTAGTGAAATTTCTTTAAAACATCCTGAGCTACTCCCTCCTGAGCTATTCAACACATCCTGAGCCACCCCCTCCTGACTTCCCCTGAGTTGGTCAAAACATCCTGAGCTGCTCTCCAGACTTCCTCCATCAAAACATCTTTGTCTAACTTTGCCAGATTATTGAGGTCACCTAGACTGAAGTCCCCACATATCCCCCTTTTTTGTTTTGTAATGAGGTGGGCTCAAAGGGCTGTTTCTCGAGCGAACCTTAGTGGAGCAACTCATGAAGGTGAGCACCTCATAAAGGTGGCTACACCCTTAGAGTAGTCATCTCTATCAAGGAACCCGAGCAACTTCTTTGAAGTCCAATTGTATCCAAAGGTCCTGAGGGCTTCCAGTGGGTGTCTCCTCTAAGATCTGTGCAAGCATAATCATCTTTTGTTGTGTAGTATAATTATGGTGTATATAATCTTATAGCAAAGCAAGCCCAACAATACAGGCCATGGGCTGGGGGAATAAGTCCCAATCCATCGGTTGCAGCATACTGGAATTAATTACATAGCTCAAAAGCAATCCCAACCTCTCAAGTTCTATCCATAGCAGTAGCAAAAGTATCAGAAGCCCATAGCCTTTAAGCCTTCTCTGATGATCCATGAGAATAGCATCAAGTATGTCCAGGTGATAAACACCACCAAGATGATTTCAGTCTCTCAAAGGGTGGAGTTGATCCCTCCAAGCTGATGGATTAGGTCAGAAGTAGTTAAGAACAGGATCCAAGGTACCCCCACAATGATGGCCCCTCTGATGAGGATCAATGCGATGGTCCATCCCGTGTTCGTCATGGCCTGTGGGGAGATAAAAATCTATCTCAAGAGTGATGCTGCCCATGGATCTGTTTAAGTCTGTGTTTCTCTTTTTTCCCTTCTTCCCCCTGTTATGAGCATTAGTCAAGAGCCTGCTGAGCCTGTTGCATAGCCATCATTCTTTTGTCCTTATTAGTCTTTGGTGGTGTCTGACTCTGGTTTGTCGGGGTCATCTTCCCCCTGACAAGAGAATTTAAGATTTCTAGCAGGCACACATATGGGATTTGAGCCTCCTATAAGGAAGACACACCGAAGCCTTGACCCATTGTTAATAATGGGTCTTGGCCCCTCCAATGTCCATTGATGGGGTCTTTCCATCTTACCTGTATGTTAGGTCTCTGTTCTTGTCGCCCCCAGTGTTTTTGGAAGCGGGACTCTATTTGATTTTTTTGAAAACTGAATGTTAATAGTGAACAAGGCCGGGGGCTGGAGAGGTGGCTCAGGGGTTAAGCCTCCGCCTTGCAGGCGGAAGGTCCCGAGTTCGGATCCCAGATCCCACGTATAGACGCCAGACGGAAGCGGGGGCGGCCTGCGCTTCTGGTCCTGGTAGGGCGGAGCCTGTGAATCCCGGGGCAGAAGGAGGTGGAGGCGTCCATGGTGGTTCGCGAATTCGTCCGTGGTTCTACACACACATACACACACACAGACACGCGCGCGCACATACACACAGATGAATAAATAATAATAATAAAAAAAAATTTTAATAGTGAACAAGGCCATATTTAATTGTTGGTGGGGGCTTATTCTCCCTATTTGTTTTTGTAATTGGACCTTAATATTTTGATGATTATTTTCTATAATAGCTTGGCCCTGTAGGTTGTAAGAATCCCTGTAGTGTGCTGAATCTCCCATAATGTGAAGACATTCTGTAAGGTTTTGCTTATAAATCATGGCCCATTATCAGTTTTTATCTTTTGTGGCAATCCTAATATGGAAAAGCATTAAAGGAAGTGGGATTGAGCATGTTTAGTCCTTTCTCCCATGTGGGCTGTAGCCCAGTAGGCTTGGGAAAATGTGTCAATGGACACCAAGATGTATTTAAGCTTTTCAAATGGAGCATAATGTGTGACATCTTTGAAATGGGCTGATCCTTTACATGTATGGACATACCTTATTGGCTCCTTGTTGTCCCTAGAGAAAATTATCAGGGCAGACCCATGTCGTCCCCCATCGGTAAACAGATTGAGTGCTCCTGATAATGGTTCCCTAATTAATAATTCCTAAATTATTCCTAAATAATTTAGGTGTCTTCCATTGAAGGGCCCAATAAAAAGTCACCCATTTGTAGGGCCCATAATGGCAATCGAGTTCCCCAAGAAAACCTGCTAGAGCTAGGGCTGTTCGGTTGTTGTTTCTGTTAAACCATTCTAGATCTCTGAATTGAAAGGAGTGACCAATTTGTGAGTATCAATACCATAATGTCTGAAGGCTAAGAAGTCCCTTTGCTTTTCTATCAGGTCAGCCAGTTGATCTGTGGGTGTGTATACCCTAGGTGTGTTACCCAGGGATGTGTGGACCCATTGAAGAGGCAGTCCGTCCTGTACAAGGGCAAAAGTCATCAATGTCTTACCGGGGAGAAAACCTGTAATTCTAAGGGTTTATCAGGCAAATAGCGAGCTAATTGAGCTTGATCTAGTGCTTTTTGAATTGTGTGGAAGATCTCAAGATGTTGTGGGGTTAAAGTAATTAGGTCAGAGGGTTGGAATAAGGGTTTTACCGTTTTAATGAATATTGGTATCCAAGCTCTCAGCGAATTTATTTCTCCTAGCAATTTTTGGAGTTCCATTAAAATGGGGTGGTAATGGACAGCTGAGGCTTTAGAGGACTCACCCCTTCTAAGTGGAGTTGGGTACCCAATATTTTAAAGGGTGGTACAGTTTGGGCTTATCAGTCGATATATGTAGTCCTCCCCTTTGAAGACATTCTTTAGTAACCCTGTAAAGTTCTCCAAACAATAAAGGATTGGGTGCCCCCAGGATGATGTCATCTATATAAACATAGAGTGTGACCCGGGCACTTGTATTGCAGGTTTTAGTAGGGATTTTACATAGTTTTTACAAAATGTTGGACTGTTAGCCATGCCTTGAGGTAAGACTGTCCATTCATATTTACTATCAGGCACCTGATAGTTAGTAGAGGGTACAAAAAAGCCAAATTTCTCATAGTCCTATGGCTGTAACGGTATGGAGAAAAAACAATCTTTAATATCTATTATCATTACATATAAATCAGAGGGAATGGCAGGAATCCAGGGCATCCCCCTAAGTGGGGCGCCTATTAGGGTCATCCAGCAGTGGAAGGTATCTTTTTGGAATTGCAAAGATCTTAAAAACCTTGAGAGACCCATCCCAGCATGGCTCTTTTAATCCTGTCTTATTTCCCCATAAACTTTGAGGAGTCAGACTGTTCAAGGGATGTGGGGTGACGACTGCTCTTGGCTACTTCCTGTTGAATTGGGACCATGGGAGTGAAAGCAGTCTGATGTCCTCATCTATGAAGTGCTGGGATGGTCTAAAGGTCTTTGACAGATGGTTTTATTACTTTAAGGTACCTCTAAAAAAGACGAAACACAGGTTAAACTTTTTAAATTATTAATTGAGAAGGTAAATGGGATAAACCAACTAAGCTCAGCAATCTTATTGTAGGTATAGGCAAGAGTTAGTAAAGAAAACCTGTTACCTCGCTTGGAATAATCACTCTCTGATTTAAAAACTAAGAGCTAAGCTACATACTGAACACCTTTTTTTCTCTAGCAGCTGTGAATCCCTATGATTACATTTAAAACCTGTTCAACACAATGTGAATTGTCTGGACAGAACAATCTGAATTAGTGCTTTTTGGATTTTGAAAAGCAAAGTGACACAAGTCTTTTTAAGAAGATACACATGGAGGACATTATTTTTTCATATGAAAAGTTCTATAGATCTGTAAGCATTATCTTGCCTTTAGGGTAGGGTCACTCCTTGGATCTAAATGAAAAGTCAACGTTGATTTGATTTGTTATCGGAGTTAGTCTGTCTAACACCTGGAGTTTTGTTGTTTTTTCCAGGTTTAACTCCTTAAGTTTATCATTGTATTTTTTTCTCTGTTAAGCATTGAATTTAACTTTAGGCAATCTTTTATGATGGAGGGCAAGCTTAATTTTTAATTTCTAATTTTTAAGGCTCAATGTCTTTTTTTCTATAGCATGGAAGAAGCATAACATGACATTTTCTTTTAACCATCATCTCTAATTTTTAATCTTTTTATTAACATAACACTCCACAAACCTTTATAGCATACTTTAACATTCTCTTAAGTAACCAACTTATAGAACTCCTATACATATTTTAATTTTTAAGTAAGATTTTTTTTTAAATTTTTTTAATTATTTATTCAACTGTGTGCATATGCGTGTGTATGTGCATGCGCGTATGTGTCTGTGTGTGTGTGTCTGTGTAGAACCACGGACGAATTCGTGAACCACCATGGACGCATCCACCTCCTTCTGCCCTGGGATTCACAGGCTCCGCCCTACCAGGACCAGAAGCGCAGGCCGCCCCCGCTTCCGCCCAGCGTCTATACGTGGGATCTGGGATCCGAACTCAGGACCTTCCGCCTGCAAGGTGGAGGCTTAACCCCTGAGCCACCTCTCCAGCCCCATAAGTAAGATTTTTTATCCCATAAACCTTGCACATCCAAGTACCATATACATTTTTTCTTATTTGATGGTTTCCTGCTGTTTTCTCATTAGTTATCCTATAAGAAACGTCAAATGAGGCAGTAGACCTCGTCTTAATAACCATTATATTTGAATTAAGTTTGTATGATTGTAGCAGAACACAGGAGTATACCTGGAATTAGAAATCAGACTTGTACCCAAGGAAGGGAGCTCATACATACCAGGAGAATGAAGAAATTTCAATGAATTTCTCAGAAATCAGTCTTTCTTTCTGGCTGTTAGATATGTTAGTATTACACATGGGAAAAGAAATTTTTAAAGAATTACAAAAGTGATGTTATTAGATTCCAGGTAAAAACATAATACCATCTTTTGTGAAGCTTCATAAAAATCAAAATAAAACAAAATATTTTAGTCAATATGTACTCAGTCCTTTTAATGTTATCAAGGTGATTCATTTTTAAGTGTGCATGTACATTTAAATTAGGCATGCCAAATAATGAACAGAGTCAAAAACCAAAATGTAATCATAAGCATGCAATAAAATCTGAAGTGGCCACAGCTGTTATTTTGAAACAAAAAACACATTTTATAGGAAATCCAGATAACCAAGCAAGTCAGAACTTTTTAAAGTAACCCTTTATCATCACAGGAAAAGTACAAAGAACAGACAGTTTTTAAGGTCTCGCCAGTGTAGGGGACAGAAGCTTCCTTAAATCAATGAGGAGTCACACACATCGGTTGGCCTAGAAAGTGGGTCATTCATCAGAACAGAGGGTGGTAAATTTCTCTTTGTTTATCTCAACATTTAGATTTTGGGTTCTTTTCCTAATGTCTTTTTACAAATTCTTAGCAACAGGTATAAGAGACTAGAAACAGTCTGTCCCATTGTTTCATCAGTCTGAGTCCACACAAAAGACATCACAAAGTTAACATAGACAAACACAACAGAGGCAATTCCCACTTGCCTGCATAGAGCCTTCCTAAACAGGAACTAAAGAATTTGTAGTCTTCCTCAGCCCCCCAAATTTCCCACACTAGCCTGGCAGGGGCCATGCCCACTCGCAGATTTGGGAGGTTTTTGTGAAGGGTAGGGGCATTGTTCTGCCTGCTAGGCCCCTCCCTCTCTCTCGACAGCATGATCAGTGAAGTCGCCTCCCAAAATTTAAAGCCTTGGAAACAGAGATTTCCAAGCCCCTATTTTTAAGTATGTATCTCAGTGTCTTGAGCACTGGTTGCATTAACCATCTGTTAGGGTCTCACTGGCCTCGAAGACCGCTTGGCCCCAATCGAATTCTTCAACACTTTGAGCTCTTCAGGCCCTACGTTGGGTGCCAGATGCGAGGGTCCCCGGGATCGCAGCTCTGTCCTGTAGGCCGGTCAGGCGGGTCCTCCACAAGGGAGATCAGGGAATCCACTGTCCTCCCGCTCCCAGCCCTCGCTTCCCAAGGACAATCAGACATGATAGGGAGTCAAATCAAGCAGGAACTCATTTTTTGCAAGTCCACAGCCATCTTAGGTAGGTAGGGGAATTCCAATGTGGGGAAATGGGCAACCAATCACCTTAAAGGTCAAGCCAGCACGTAGGCTGTATGTAGGGAAATTTCTTTTCAACGTCCTGACCCGCCCCCTCCTGACTTCCCCTGAGTTGGTCAAAACATCCTGAGCTGCCCTCCATACTTCCTCCATCAAAATATCTTTGCCAAGATCATTCATGGGGACCAAGTAAGCTTCATCCCTGGCACACAAGATTGGTTCAACATACCCAAATCAATAAATGTAATTCATCATGTAAACCAGTCCAAAGTCCAAGACCACATGATACTCTCGATAGATGCAGAAAAAGCTTTTGACAAGATCCAACAGCCTTTTATGATCAAAACGCTAGAGACAGTGGGAATGGAAGGAACCTTAATCAATATAATAAAAGCTATATACAACAAGCCCACAGCAAGGATTATGCTCAATGGGGAACAATTGGAATCATTCCCACTTCGATCAGGAACTAGACAAGGCTGTCCACTCTCATCACTTCTATTCAATATTGTACTTGAAGTCTTAGCTGAAGCCATAAGACAAGAAAGGGACATAAGAGGGATTCAAATTGGCAAGGAAGAAGTCAAGCTATCCTTATTTGCAGATGACATGATCTTATACCTGAGTGATCCCCAAAACTCCACCAGGAAGCTCCTAGAACTAATTGAGAAGTTCAGCAGGGTGGCAGGATACAAAATAAATGTGCAAAAATCAGAGGCCTTCCTATATGCCCAGAATGAAAGAAGTGAAAAGTCTTGAGAGAAA
This sequence comes from Typhlomys cinereus, assembly GCA_023101885.1. Lineage (NCBI taxonomy): Eukaryota > Metazoa > Chordata > Mammalia > Rodentia > Platacanthomyidae > Typhlomys > Typhlomys cinereus. The sequence goes on along the minus strand of JALPQD010000349.1, from coordinate 1,256,765 downwards.
CAATCCCATTTACTATAGCCCCTAAAAAAATGAAATACCTTGGTATAAACCTAACTAAGGAGGTAAAAGACCTTTACAATGAAAACTTTAAAACCCTAAAGAAAGAAATAGTAGAAGACACCAGAAGGTGGAAAGACCTCCCTTGTTCCTGGATTGGCAGAATCAACATCGTAAAAATGACCATCCTACCAAAGGCAATATACAGATTCAATGCTATACCAATCAAAATCCCAAAGCAATTCTTCAAAGAAGTTGACCAAACAATCTCAAAGTTCATATGGAGGCACAAAAGACCCAGGATAGCAAAAACAATCCTGAGTAACAAAAACACTGCTGGAGGTATTACCATACCAAACCTAAGTCTATACTACAAATCCATAGTTATAAAGACAGCCTGGTACTGGCTCCAAAATAGACACACAGATCAATGGATAAGGATTGAAGACCCAGATATAAGCCCACAAAGTTACAGCCATTTGGTCTTTGACAAAGGGGCCCAAAGAATCCAATGGAAAAAGAACAGCATCTTCAACAAATGGTGCTGGCAAAACTGGATCTTCACATGCAGAAGATTAAAGCTGGACCCGTACTTGTCACCATGTACAAGACTTAACTCCAAATGGATCAAGGACCTTGATATCAGGCCAGAGACTTTAAAAACCATAGTTGAAAGGATAGGGAACTCCTTGGAGCTGATTGGGCTAGGCCAACACTTCCTAAACAGACATCCAATGGCAGTCACTGCTACCAACTCTCAACAGTTGGGATCTTGTGAAATTAAAGAGCTTCTGTTCAGATAAAGAGATTGTCACACGAGCTCAAAGGCAACCCACAGAATGGGAGAAAATCTTCACTAACCACATATCTGACAGAGCTCTACTGTCCAGAGTGCACAAAGAACTTAGAAAACTAAACTCCAAGGAAAACACTGGCCCAATTAAAAAATGGGCCCTGGAACTTCAAAGAAACTTTACCAGGGATGAAATTAAAATGTCTAACAAATATCTGAAAAAATGCTCCACTTCTTTAGCCATCAGGGAAATGCAAATCAAAACTTCCCTGAGATATCATCTCACCCCGGTCAGGATGGCAAAAATCCACAATACAAACAACGACAAATGCTGGAGAGGATGTGGAGAGAGGGGAACTCTCCTACGTTGTTGGTGGGAATGCAGGCTCATACAGCCACTCTGGCGAGCCGTCTGGAGATTCTTAAAGAAATTAAAGGTTGAAATGCCATATGACCCTGCTATTCCACTTTTGGGAATAACCCCCCATGCATCAGAGGTTCACCTCAATAGCACAAGCACGACCATGTTCATAGCAGCACTGTTTACAATAGCAAAGTCATGGGATCAACCTAAATGTCCAACAGTTGATGAGTGGATAAGGAAACTGTGGTACATCTATACAATGGAGTACTACTCAACCATCAAAAATGATGAATTACTGGAATTTGCTGGGAAATGGATGTCATTAGAAACAATTATATTACGTGAAGTATCCCAGACCCAGAAAATTAAGCACCGTATGTACTCGCTAATAGGTGGCTCCTAATACCAAACCCACCCAGCCCACATTGAGACACTCAAAAGTAAACCTATGTAACACAGTAATTGCAAGGATTATGAACAAGAGATATGGGGTAGGAGGGCCACACCAGAAACAAGGAGAGAGGGGACCATGTTACAGCAGAGAAAATAGGCCTCCATCAAGGTCTGCAAGTAAGTAATGAGAAACCTGGTTAAGTTCACAGACGTTCTTTCCTGATCTCACCAGAAGGGGAGGGCATATAGTCTAGGAAATAAAAAGTAATCATTTTGCAAATGGGTGATGGACCCCTCCCTCACTGAGGTTTCCTACTCTTATTATATCTACCCTTGAATGTGCTATTATAACAAGACTCCAGTTTAACAGCTTTTTGTCTCTGGCCAGGGGGTGACATACAGTGCCCAGCAGAATGGAGTGAAGGGAATTGCAGGAGCAGCAAAACTGCAAAAGAAAATCAACAAATCACAATCCAGAACTTCAGAGACTATATCAATCACATAGAACTAGGCCAGCCTAACCTCTCTCCATCCTGGAGCTCAGGGACATTTGCGGAAGAGGGGGCGGTAAGATTGTAAGAGCAAAAGGATGGGAGGAGCAACGATTTGCAAGATTCTCAACAATAGTTGGGGCCAAAGCAATCATAATGGGACTTTGCATGCCCTGCACAATGTCCAGCGCACTGTTGCCCTCATAAAGTCTAGCATCTGTTAAGGGCACCGAGACCTCTGGAGGCAAGGGATTGATAGCCATAGTAGTGATCTTATGCTTAAGGAGAACAAGAGAAAGGGCTTATGGAAATGCCACTGGGTCCTTATATGTCATCGGAGAGGAGGACCCAGTGGAGAGTTAGGCATACACAATAAAGGACTCTCTGGGAATTTTGGGGGGAGGCACTGGTGGATGGGGAGGGGGAGGAGGGGGTTCGGGGGGAGGAAGGGGGAGGGAAGGAACTGGTAAAAAATTTTTAAAATGTATAATTAAATTTTTAATAAAAAAATCTTTGCCTAACTTTGCCAGATAATTGAGGTCACCTACACTGAGGTCCCCACAATCAGTGACTACTGTGATCTTTCTATGACCACTAGGAACTATGGCCAATGTGTCCTCTCTATAACTACTATGAGCTGTGAAAACTGTGAGCTTTCCATGACCACTGTGAGCTCTGTAAGCCACTATGAGTTTTCTATTACCACTATGAACTATGAGCGCTATGAGCCATCTATGATCTCTGTGAGGTATGACAAGTATGAGCTCTGTATGACAAAAGTAAGATCTCTATGATCACTATGACATTTCTATGACCACTTTAAGCTTTTGCTGACCACTGTGAGTTTTCCTTCACCAGTGTGAGTTCTCAGTGACCACAGTGAGCTCTCTATGATGACAATGAGCTATGACCACTGTGAGCAATGACTACTCTCAGCTCTCTATTATCACTTTTAACTATGGTTACTGCAAGCTCTCAATGACCAATATGAGCTCTCTATGTCCACTTTGACATTTCTATGAAAACTACAGGCTGTCACCACTGTGAGTGCTCTATGACCATTGTGAACAATCACCACTGTGAAGTCTCTATGACCACTACAAATTTTGACCACTGAGAGCTCTCTCTATGAACACTATGAGCAATGATTACTGTGAATTCTTTCTGACGTCTAAGAGCTATGACCTTTGTGTGTTCTCTATGACTACTATGAGCTAAGCCCACAGTGTGTTCTTATATTGCATTATGAGCTCTCTATAACCACTGTGAGAGCTAGGACCACTGTGAACCCTCTAGGACCACTATGGGCTATGACCACTGTGAGCTCTCTATGACCACTATGAGACATAACCACTATGAGCTCTAAATGACCACTATGATCTATGACCACTATGAAATCTCTATGTCCACTAGGAGCTATGACAACTTTAAAATTTCTATGACCATTCAGAAGTATGACCACTCTGAGCTCTCTATGACCACTATGAGCTCTCGATGACCACTTTGAGCTCTCTAATACCATTATGAGCTATAACCATGTAATTTCTCCATGAAGATAAGAAGTCTCTATGACCAGTATGAGCAATGTCCTTTTGGGAATTCCCTATGATCATGTAAGATCTCTATGACCACTATAATCTCTCTATGACCACTATGATTTGTGGCCACTGTGAGTTCGCTATCATTACTATGAGCTATGACCACTGTGAGATCTCTATGACCACTGTGAACTCTTTCTGACCACTACTAGCTATGACCAACATGATGTCTCTATGATTATTTTGAACTCTCTATGATCACTGTAGCTCTCTACGAGCTATAAGATCTATGACCATTGTGAGCTCTCTATGACAACTGTGAGCTTTCTATGAGCACTATGATCTATGACCACCATGGGCTCTCTATCACTACTATGAGCTATGACCACTGAGAGAGCTTTGTGATGACTATGAGTTCCCTTTGACATCTGTGATCTATGACCTCTATGAGCTCTCTAATTATGAGCACTGTGAGCTCTCTATAACCACTGTCAACAATGACCACTGTGAGGTTTCTATGACCATTATGAGCTATGACCACTGTGATCTCTCTGCGGCCAATGTGAGCTATCTATAACTATTGTGATTTCTCCATGACCACTTCGAGCAGTTTATGACCACTGTCAGCTCTCTATATCCACTATGAGCTATGAGCACTATGAACTGTCTATGAACCCTGTGAGACATGACCACTGTGAGCTCTCTATGAGCACTATCGTCTATGACAACTGTGATATCTCTATGAACACTATGAGCTATGGGCATTATGAGCAATCAATGAACACTGTGAGCTTTGAGCACTGTGTGTTTTCTATGAACACTGTTCATACTATGAAGTATGAACACTGAGACTCTGTATGACCACTCTGAGTTCTCTACAATCACTATGATCTATGACCATTGTGATCTCTCTATGACCACTATTAGAAAAGACCACTGTGAACTTACTATGACCATTATGAACTATAACCATTATGCATTCTCTCTATGACCACTGTGATCTATGACCACTCTGAGCTCTGTATGGCCACTGGAGCTCTCTATGACCTCTGTGGGCTATGTCAGCTTTCTAGGACCATTAAGAGTTATGACTACTGTGAGCTCTATGACCACTATGACTTATGGCCACTGAGAGCTCTGTATGAACACCATGAGGTCTGTTTGACCAATCTGAGCTGTTACAACTGTGACCTCTTTATGACCCCTGTGAGCTCTGACCACTGTAAGCTCTCTATGTCCATTATAAGCTAATACCACTATGAGCTATGACCACTGTGGTCCCTTTGTGACCACTGTGAACTCTCTATGACCACTGTCAACACTGTATGGCATCTATAAGATCTCTATGACCACTATGATCTAACACCACTGATCTTTCTTTGCTCACTGTGAGCTCTGTGACTTATGATCCCTGTGAACTTTTCTATGCCTACTATGTTTTCTTTATCACCATTCTGAGCTCTCTGTGACCACTATGATATCTATGTGACCACTCTGAGCTCTCTGTGACCTCTGTGACCTTTCTATCACCATTGTGAGCTCTCTTTGACCACTATGAACTCTCTATGTCTACTTTGAGATGTGAACACTGTGAGCTTACTATGATCACCATGAGTTCTCAATGACCACCGTGATCTCTCTATGACCTATTTTAACTATCTATGACCACTGTAGGTCTCTTTGAGCAATACAACCTATGACCACTGTGAACTCTCTATAACCACCATGAGCTATGACCACTGTGAATTATCTATGAACATTGTAAGCTTTCTATGACCACTTTGAGCTGTCTATGACCACTATGGGCTATGACTACTGTGAGCTATCTATGAAAATTTTAAGCCTTCTATGATCACTATGAACTATGAATGCTGTAAGCTCTTTATTTCAACATTGAGTTATAAACATTATGAGCTCTTTATGAATACTGTAATCTCTCTATGACCACTGTCAGCTATTACCACTTTGTGTTCTCTATTACCACTCTGATCTTTCTATGACTACTGTGAACTCTTTATGAGCACTGTGATCTATGATCACAGTGAGATGTCTAGCACCACTATGAACTTTGACCACTGTGAGCTCTTCATGACTACTTTAAGCTATGACCATTGTGAACTCTCTATGGGCGGTATGATCTTTGATTACAGTGAGGTCTCTATGACCATTATGAGCTCTCTATGACCACTGTATGCTGTGACTACTCTGAGCTCTCTATGACCGCTATGAACTATAAGAATTGTGAGGTCTCTTTGAACACTGTGAGTTCTCTATGAGTAGTAAGAGCTCTATATGACCACCCTGAGCCCTCTATGACCACTATGAGCTCCTTTGACCACTGTGACCTATGACCACTATGAGCTCTCTATGATCACTGTGAGATCTCTTTGATGACTGTGAGCTTCTTATTAGCACTCTAAGCTAAAATCACTGAGAGCTCTCTATGTCCATTATGAGCTCTCTATGACCTCTGTGAACTCTGACTAGTGTGACCTTTCTATGAGCACTCTGAGATATGACCACTGTGAGCTATGACCCTGTGAGCTTTTTGTGATGATTATGAGTTCTCTATGACCACTGAGAGCTATTACCACTGTTAGGTTTCTATGAACATTATTAGTTCTTTATGACCACTATGAGCCCAATTTGACCACTGTAAGCTCTCTATGACATCTATGAGCCCTGTATGACATCTGCATTGTGCATCTCTCTATGCACAATGTGAGCTGTCTATGACCACTATGAACAATGATCACTGTGAGCTCTCCATGACTGCTATAAACTATATCACTATGAGGTCTCTTTGTGATTTCTCTATGGGCAGTTGAAGCTCTATATGACCACTCTGACTCTCTAGGACCACTATGAACTCTCTACAACAATTGTGACCTATGATCACTTTGAGCTGTCTATGATCATTATGAGGTCTCTATGCCGACTGGGAGGTCTGTATGAGCACTGTAACCTATGACCAATGTGAGCTGTCTATGACCACCATGACCTCTGTATGACCACTGTTAGCTCCCTATGACCTCTGTAAGTTCTCTATGACCACTTCAAGCTCTCTATGACCATTGTGAGCTCTCTATGACCACTATGAGCAATGACCACTGTGAGCACTCTATGACCACTGTAGTCTCTCTATAACCACTATGATCTGTGACCACTGTAAGCTCTCTCACAAGTATGAGTTATGATCACTATGTGCTCTCTGTGAAGATTATGAATTCTCTGTGACCACTGTGTTCTGTGAGCACTCTCATCTCTGTGACGATTGTGAGATATGACCACAGTGATCTCTCTATGATAACTATGAGTTATGTGTGACCATTGTGAACTCTCTATGACCATTGTAATTTCTCTGACTACTATGAGCTCTCTATTAGCACTGAACTATGATCACTGTGAGCTCTCAATGACCACTATGAGATATTATTACTGTGTGCTCACTATGACCACTGTGACCTCTCTATGACCACTATGACCTCCCTATGAACACTTTCACTTATCTATGATTACTATAAGATCTGTACCACTACTGTGAGCTCTGTAAACAGTATGAGCTCTCTATGACTACTGTGGCCTCTCTATGCCATTTTGGGCTCTCTATGATGAATGGGAGGTTGTCTATGACAACTGTAAGCTCTGTATGAGAACAATGACCTATGACCTATTACCTATGACCATTGTGAGATCTCTATTACCAACATATGGACATGATGGACTCTGTATGACCACTGGAACTTTCTAAGACCACCGTTAGCAGTCTATGACCACTTTGAGTTCTTTATGACCATTGTGGGCTATGATTTCTATGAGCTATCTATGACCACTTTGAGCTCTCTATGACCACTATGAGCTATGACCACTCTACGCTCTCCATTACCACATAGAGATATGAGCAGTATGAGCTTTGTATGACCACTATAAACTCTTTTTGAAAACTGCAAGCAGTCTATGACCACTTTGAGCACTTTGTGACAACTTTGATCTTTCTATGAACACTGTGAGCCCTTTATGACCACTAAGAACTATGACCATTATGAGCTCTGTATGATTTCTATGAGCTTTGACCTCTGTGAGGTCTCTATGACTATTATGAGCTCTCCCTGACCACTGTGCGCTATGACAACTGCGAGCTCTCTATGACCACTCTTAGCTCTCTCTGATCATTTTGAGCTACCTATAATCCCTGTGAGTTGACTTTCATCACCGTGAGCTCTCTATGACCACTAAGAGTTATGATCACTGTGAGCTCTTTCTGTGCACTATTGGCTCTCTAAGACCCCCTTGAGATGTCTATGATCACTGTGAGCTCACTTTGACCACTGTGAGCTCTCGAAGACAACTGTTAGCTCTCAATGACTACAGTGAGCTCCCTGACCACTATGAGGTGACACTGTGACCTCTCTATGACCAGTGTGAGGTCTCAATGACAACTGTGATCTCACCATGATGACTTTAAGTCTCTATGAGCAATATGACTGAAGACCACCATGAGCAGTCTATGACCACTATTAGCTCTGTATGACTACTTTTATTCTATGACCATTGTGAATTCTCTATGACCATTATGAGTTCTCTATGACTACTTTGAGCTATGAGCACTGGGAGCTCTCTATGACCACTATTAGCTCTCTATCATATCTTTGAGATCTCTATAATCACTTTGAGCTCACTTTGACCACTGTGAGATCTCCAGGACCACTGTGAACTCTCTATGACCACTGTGAGGTTTCTATCACCATTGTGTGGCTCTTTGACCACTGTGAGCTGTGACCACTATGAGCCCTCTATGAGCTGTGTGAGCTTAGTTTGACCAAGCCAACTTCTCTATGATCACTGTGAGCTTTCTATGACAACTATTAGCTCCCTATGACCACCATCAGTTCTATATGGCACTATTAGCTATGACCACATGTGAGCTCTCTATGACAATTATAAGCTAAGACCACTGAGTTCTCTTTGACTACTGTAAGCTATGACCACTGTGAGTTTTGTATGACCTGTATGAGCTCACTTTGACCACTCTGAGAACTCTATGACCACTGTGAGCTCCCTCCATGACTAATATGTGTATGACAACTGATAGCACTCTATGGCCACTATGAGTTGTGACCACTGTGAATTCTTTATGACAATTGAGCTCTCTATGACTACTGTGTGCTATTATCACTGTGAGCTCTCTATGACCAGCTTGAGCTATGACAGAGTGAGCTCAGTATGAACACTGTGAGCAATCTATGACACTGATGAGTGAGCATTGATCTATTACATTGTATCTCTATGACCAGTGTATGCTCTCTATGACCACTGCGAGCTTCCTATGACCACTATGATCTATGACCACTTTGAAGTCTCTAATACCATTATGAGCAATGACCACTGTAATTTAGCCATGAAAATTAGGAAGTCTCCATGACCATTGTAAGAAATGACTATTCATATGATATCTCCATGAACACTCTGAGTTCTGTAGGACCACTATGATCTGTGGCCACTGTGAATTCTGTATCACCACTATGAGTTATGACCACAGTGAGATCTCTATAATCATTGTGAACTCTTTCTGACCACTATTACCTATGACCAATGTTACGTCTCTATGATTACTTTGAACTCTTTATCATTTTGAGCTCTCTGTGATCACTGTAGCTCTCTATGAGCTGAAAGACCTAGGACTATTTTGAGCCCTATATGACCACTGTGAGCTCTCTATGGCCATATGAGCTATCTATCACCACCGGAATCACTCTACAAACACTTTCAGCTCTCTTCAAGAACTATAACCTATGACCACTGTGAGCTCTCTATGACCACTAGGAACTATGACTACTATGAACTTTTTATAACTACTCTGAGTTATGACCACTGTAAGCTCTCTATGATTAATATGAGCTCTCTATGACCACTATGAGTACTCTATGATAATTATGACCTCTCTATGACCACTGTAAGCTATAACAACTGTGAGGTATCTGGGACCACTGTGAGCTACCACCACTATGAATTGTCTACAAATGCCGTGATCTCTCTATGACCACTGTGAGCACTCTAGGAGTATTTTGACCTATCAAAACTTTGAGTGCACTACAGTGAGCTATCTATGATTAATATGAGCTCTCTATGACCACTGTGAGTTATGACTACTATGAGTACTCTATGATCATTATGCACTATGACCACTGCCCGTTATCTGAGACCACTGTGAACTATCACCACTATGAGTTGTCTATGACACCTGTGATTTCTCTATGACCATTGTGAGCGCTCTAGGAGCATTATGAACTATCAAAACTTTGAGTACTCTATGACTATGACCTGGGGTAACTGTGAGCTCTCCTTGAACTCTCTATGAAGAATATGAGCTCTCTATGAACACTGTAAATTCTCTATGATAGTTATGGGCAATGTATGACCCCTGTCCCCTGTTAGCTATGATGAATGTGAGTTATTTGTGACCACTATTATCTCTCTATGATCACTTTGAGCTCCCTATGACACCTGAGATCTTTCTATGACCACAATGAACTCTCTATGAACACTATGACATGTGACCACTTTGAGCTCTCTATGACCAGTATGATTTGTGAGTACTGATAGCTCTTTATAACAGCTATGAGTTTTAGTCACTCTGAACTTTCTATGACCACTATGGGTTCTCTCTAATCACTATGTTCTATGAACACTATGAGTTTCCTTTCACCAGTATGAGCTATGACAACTGTGAGATCTTTATGATCACTATGCACTATTAGCACTGTGAATTGTCTATGACCACTCTGGCCTCTCTAGGAGTATTATACTCTATGACCACAGTGAGCTCTCTATGATTACTATTAGCCCTCTGCAACTACTTTCATCTCTCTATGGCAACTGTGAGCTCTCAATGTCCATGAGCTATTACCATTATGAGCTCTCTTTGACCACTGTGAACTCCCTATGAGCACTATGATCTATGACCACTGTGAACTCTCTATGACTATTGTGAGCACTCTGTGACTACTTTCAGCTTTCTATGACCACTTTCAGCATTCTGTGACCATTGTGAACTCTCTATGAACAATATGACCTATCACCACTGTGAGCTCGCTATGACTACTATGAACTATTATGAATTTGAGCTGTTTGCTATGACCACTGTGAGTTCTCTATTATCACAGAATGCTATGACCATTATGAGCTCTGTATGACCACTGTATGCTCTCTATGACCAGTGTGAGCTCTCTGCAATCACTATAAGCTCTCACTGATCACTATTAGCTCTCTATGAACACTGTGAGATATCACCACTTTGAATTATCTATGACCACTTTGAGCTCTCTATGACCACTGTGAGCTCTCTATGAGCACTATGAAGTGTAACTATTGTGAGATGTCTATGACCACTATAGTTATAACCACTGTGAGCACTACATGAGCACTATGTGTTATGACTACTGTGAACTCTCTGTGATGATTATGAATTCTCTCTGATCACTGTGAGTTCTCTATGGCAACTGTAAGCTCTCTATGATAACTGTGAGCTCTCCCTAACTAACTTCAGCTATGACCACTGTGAGCTATGACCACTGTGAGCTCTCTATGACCTCTGTGACTTCCCTTTGACCACGTGAACTGTGACTACTGTGAGCTCTCTATGACAACTCTGAGCTATAATCATTGAGAACTCTCTCTGACCACTATATGTTCTCTATTACCACTCTGAGCTATGATCAGTGTGAGTTCTCTGACCACACTGAGCTATGAACATGTTGAACTTTCTATAACCGTGTGATGTTTCTTTTTTTTTAAAACTCTCTTTGGTAAGTAAAAGCCATGACAACTATGAAATCTGTATGACCACTGTAAGCTCTCTATCATCACTGTGTGCTCTCTATCACCACTATGGTCTATGAATCCTATGAGCTCTCTATTTCTATGTGAGCTATCCTTGTCCACTGTGAGCTCACTATGGCCATTATGAGCTCTTATTATCAATATATGCTATGACTACTGTGAGCTATCTATGATCACAAGGAGCTGTGAACTGTATAACCTGGCTATGACAGCTGTGAATTCTCTATGACCACTGTGAAATCTTTGACGGCTGTTACCTCTCTGTGACCACCAGGAACTCTCTAGGGCCACTGCAAGCTATGACTACTGTGAGCTCTTTGTGAGTAGTATGAGCTATGGCCATTGTGATCTCTTTGACCACTGTGAGCACTCTATGACCATTATGAACTATGACCACTGTGAGCTCACTATGAACATTATTATCATTCTGTGACCACTGTGAGCTCTCTGTGACCACTTTGAGCTATGAGCACTATGAGCATTCAATGTGCAGTGTGATATATGGCTAATCTGAGCTCTCTATGACAACTCTGATCTCTCTGTGACCACTATAAGCTCTCTATGACCACTTTGAGCTCCTGTTGACAACTATGAGCTATGACTACTCTGAGCTCTCTGTGACAAATATGAACTATGATCACAGTGAGCTCTCTATGACCACAGTGAGCTCTCTATGACCATTATGAGCTCTCTATGACCACAATGAGCACTCTACGACCACTGTGAGTTCTCTATGATCACTATGAACTCTCTATGACCCCTATGAGCCTCTGTGACCACTAAGAGCTTTGACCACTGTGGGCTCTCTAGTTCCATTGTAAACTCTCTGTAAAGACTATGTGATCACTATGACTACTGTGAGCTTGCTATGACTACTGTGAGCTATGACCTCTTTGAGATCTCTATAATCACTGTGAGCTCTCTATGACCACTGTGAGCTATGACCACTGAGCTCTGTATGGCCACTCTGATACTTCTGATGACTGTGACCTCTCTATGACCACTTTGAGTTCTGCATGACCATTACGAGTTATGACCACTGAGAAATGTGTAGGACCAATATCAGCTACGAACACTGTGAGCTCTCTATGACCATGCTGAGCTCTTTATGACAACTATGAGTTTTTTTATGATCACTGTGAGTTCTCTATAACCAGTGTGATCTAGGACCATGATGAGTTCTGTATGACCAAAGTGAGGTCTCTGTGATTACTGTAAGCTATTGCCACTGTGAACTCACTATGAATATTATTAACTCTATGTGACCATCGTGAGCTACTTTGAGATCTCCATGAACACTATGAGTTATGATGATTGTGAGCTCTCTGTTACCATTATGAGCTCTCTATGAGCACTATGAGCTATTATGACTGTGAGCTCTCTATGAACACTATAAAGTATAACCACTGGGAGCTCTCTTTTACTCTATGAGCTTTGCATCCATTATGTCCTATGACCGCTGTGGGCTCTCTATAAACACACTGAATTATGACCATTGTGAGCACTGTATGTCTGCTATGAAGTCTTTATGAGCACTATGAGCTATGTCTACTATGAGTTCTTTATGACCGATAGGAGCTATAACCACTGTGAGCTCTTTATGAACTCTATGAGCTAGGACTACTGTGAACTCTGCATGATCTCTGTGAGCTATGACCTCTATGCACTCTCTATGATCACTGTGGGTTCTCTATGACCACTGTGAGCTATCTGTGACCCCTTTGAGCTATGAACACTGTGAGTTTTCTATGATCACTTTGAAATCTCTGATAACTCTGACCTCTTCATGACAACTTTGAGCTCTTTATGACTATTCTGAACTATGACAACTGTGAGCTTTCTAAGACCAATATGAGCTATGAGCACTGTGAGTTTTCCATGACGACTGTGAGCTTTCTATGGCCATTATGAGCTTCCCATGACCACTATGATCCATGACCACTATGACCGTTCTAATAGCACTTTGAGCTCTCTATAACAACTGTGAACCATCTAGATTCACTGTGAACTCTCTATGACCATTATGAGGTATAACCACTGTGATAACACTAGGAACATTATTACCTCTCTAAGGCCACAGTGAGCTCTCTGTGACCATTAAGAACTATGACCACTGTTAGTTCTCTATAACTGCTATGATCTCTCTATGTCACATATAAGCCATGAGCACTGTTAACTCTCTATGACCACTGTGAGCTCTCCATGATCAATGTGCACCCTCTATGGCCATCATATATGAGCTTTGACAACTATGAACTTTCTATGTCCACTATGAGATATAACCAGTATGAGTTCTCTGTGATGACTGTGAGTTTTCTGGGACCACTGTGATCTCTCTATGACCACAAGAGATTTCTAACAGCATTAGGAACTATGATATCTCTGTGACCACTATGATCTGTGACCACTATGACCTCTTTGTTACCATTTTGAGCTATCTATGACAATGTGAGCTATCTATGATAACTATGAGCTCTCTGTGATCACTATGAGTTATGACCACTGTGAGCTATTTATATACATTATGTGCTATGATCACAGTTCAGTTTGACCACTGTGAGCTATCTATGTCCAAAATGACTTATGACCAAGGTGAGCTCTGTGAAAATATTATGAGCTGTAACTACTTTGAGCTCTCTATGTCTGCTATGAACTCTCTATAACTACTATGAGTTCTGTATGACCAATATGAGCTGCAACCACTGTGAGATGTCTATTAACACTCTGAGCTATGAACACTGTAAGATCTCTAAGACTAATATGACCACTGTGAGCTCTCTATGAGAACTATGAGGTATGAGCATTGTGATCTCTCTAGGACTACTATGAGCTCTCTATGACCAGTGTGAACTATGATCACTGTGAGCGCTCTATGAACACTATGAGCTATGAACACTTATACCACTCATTGTCCATTATGAGATTTTTCTAAGCACTGTGAGCTCTCCAAGACTACTGTGAGGCGTGACTACTGTAAATAACACTATAAACATTATTAGCTCTCTATGACCACTACAAAGTCTCTATTACCACTATGAGCTCTTCATGAGCAATATAAGTCATGACCACTGTGAGGTCTTAATTTTAGCAGTCTCAGGGACTCATGGGGATCCATGGAGACCTTTGAGGGTGGAGATAAGCAGAAGTGAAGTCAACGTCATGGACTCCAGGAGTCAGGAGAGTGGCAAAGCAGGCTTGCAGAGTCATTTATTGTAGATGCCGGGCTGCTTATATGCCCCACACAACATTCCATAAGTTCAAGTGGGAGCTTTTGCTGTGATGGCCTGTCTGGGTTGCTCTTCTTAGTTAGGTGGTTTGACATCAGCACTAGGCACTGCAGCAGATTCTAGCTTGGGAAAGTTGCATCCATGCATGTGGTCCATACAGACAATACAAACCTGCCTGGACTATTCCCCCTACATATTCATCCTTTCTGTTTATTTTAACAGCCGTCGGAGCCAGAGTTCTTTGTTATTGACCTGTTGACCCTGCCTCAGAGGGCGTCCAGCATGATGGACCATGCCTGTCTTAGGTTGTCCTGTCTCACAGGATCTTACCCATCATTGACTCTGAATAGATAGTGCCACAATCGTCCATAACCTGTGAGCATATCCAATGTGATAACACCATACTGAAGGTTGAGGCAGGCTTGTGCTTCTGCCTAATCATCATATACAGAGGGACAATTCAGGAAAAATGGCCAGTTCCAAGACCGCCTTAAGGAGATGATACCAATCATACTCGCTTTGAAGATGCATGGCCCATTGATGCAGAACTTGTTCAAAATAAGGGGAGTCAAGAGCTTATTCATTGGCCGCCTTACAAATCATTGAAAGGTCAGCAAGAGGGGTAGGCACCCAAGGCTGTCATCTTGTTAGGTGTCTATGATTATCCACTGGGCAGAATAAACATATGGGAATCCACAGGGGTGAGCCTGCTGATGGATAAACACAAAGACACCCACAACTCCAGTGGTTAGGACAGGTGTATGTCAAAGGTATTCTGTCATTGTAAAACCATTAAAGTGTATAAGATGAAGGAAAGAATTAAATGAGGTATATCTGAGAAAGTCTTAAATCTAGTTGGAGGATGGCATTACAAAGATCTCCCTGGGGGATCATTTCCTATCTAAGAAGTATAGAGGCCATGTCTAAGAAATTATTGTAACTTAACTCTTTTATATTGAATTTAAGATTTTGTAATTCTTATCTAGGTCATTTGCCAAAACTTTTTCTTTAAAGTATATGGCCCTTATAATATAAATATATATTTAGACTCTATAAAATCTTAAGAAGTTATGACCTTTAGGAATTAGGATTTAGTGAGTAACCAAATCTCTGTATAATTAAGATGGAGACAATTGAAAAACACCTGAATACATGAAGCTTAATTCTTAATTTCTAATCTCTGAGGCTCAATGTCTTTTCTTCTATAGCATGGAAGAAGCATAATACATAACATTTCCTTTAACCATCATCTCTAATTTTCAATCTTCTCATAAACCTGATTCCTCAAAAGTTCACAACATTCTTTAAGATGCTTTTAAGTAACCAAATCATAAAACTCCTATATATAAGTCTTCCCACAAACCTTATGTACATACTTTAACTTTCTAAGTAACATATTTATTTCCTTCATATCTTTTTTACTTGATGTTTCCCTGCTGTTTTCACATTAACTATCCCTCAAGAAATGTCTTTTAAAAAAAGCGATAACAGTAGACCTCACCTTTAAAGGAAATAAAGAGTTGAGACTGATTTGGCAATTGTGTAGACAATATACATTTATATATAATCAATTAAAATGTATACTTTGAGGGCTGGAGAGGTGGCTCAGGGGTTAAGCCTCTGCCTTGCAGGTGGAAGGTCCCGAGTTCTGATCCTAGGCCCACGTATAGACGCCAGGCAGAAGCAGGAGCGGCCTGTGTTTCTGGTCCTGGTAGGGCGGAGCCTGTGAATCCCGGGGCAGAGTAAACAAGGAGGTGGAGGCATCCATGGTGGTTCCCGAATTCGTCCGTGGTTCTACACACACACACACACACACACACACACACACACACACACACACACATATGTATACACATGCATACATGCACAATTGAATAAATTAAAAAAATTTTTTAAAAAATGTATAATTTAAAATCTAAGATATTGAAGCTCTCAATTTACTTAACTACTTTAGCATTAAGCAACCACAAAATTTGTGTATTTAAAAAATATGAATATTACAATATAAATATAAAAGAAAACTTTTGATTTAAGATAAACAGCCTCAAATCTAGCAAACAGGAAAATATAAAAATTCATTGGAATCTTCTAAAAGATTCATTGGAATTTCTTCCTTCTCCTGGTATGTATGAGCTCCCTTCCTTGAGGACAAATCTGCTTTCTAATTCCGTGTACCCATGTGTACTCCTACTAAGGTAGAACAGGAATTTCAAGCCTCCACCTCACCCAGACCCCATTGCCTTGAAAAAAATAGAATCAATGTAATCTGGACCTAGCAAAGTCTGTTTTCGGGAGAATATAAGTGCATTTGGGTCAACTCAGGTTCACGTTTCCTTTCCTTGCAAGGTTTTGAACTGAAAATGTTAAATAATTTATAAAAATTTCAGATAATTGTAGTACTTTAAAATCTTTTAGAGCCAAATATACAGATTTATTATCACACAAGTCAGTAAAAGTTTTTTAAATTTTATAGAGACCAGGATATTATTAAATATGGAATAAACCAGCAACATATGGTCATAGGAGAATACCTGTATGTCTGTTTAGATTAACAATCTTTTTTTTTTATTTCAGCTCATACAAACTTATTAGGTACACCAGTTCCCTCCCTTCCTCCTCCTTCCCCCGTACCCCCTGCTCCCCCACCTCACCCCTCTTCCTCCCCATCCCCCAGTGCCTCCTGCCCCAATTCCCAGAGAGTCCTTTCTTGTGCATGTCTGATTACCTCTGGACCCCCCTCTCCGATGACTTACAAGGACCCAGTGGTCTTTCCCTGAACCCTTTCCTGTGTTCCCCTTAGGTATAAGAACACTGCTGTGGCTGCCAATCCTTTACCTCCAAGGCTCTTGGTGCCTTTAGCAGATGCTAGACTTTGTGAGGTCCACAGTGGGTTGGACAATGCGCAGGGCATGCAAAGTCCAATTATGATTGCTTCAGCCCTAACTAGTATAGAGTATCTTATATATCATTGCTCCTCCCATTCTTTTGCTTTTATACTCTTACCACCCCCTCTTCTGCAAATTTCCCTGAGCTTCAGGATGGGGAGAGACTAAGCTGGCCTAGTTCTAGGTGGTTGATATAGAGTCTCTGAAGTTCTGGATTGTGGTTTGTTGATTTTCTTTTGCAGTTTTGCTGCTCCTGCAATGCCCTTCACTCCATCCTGGTGGGCATTGTATGTTACCCCCTGGCCAGAGACAAAAAGCTGTTAGAGTCTTGTGATAAAAGCACATTCAAAGGTAGATATAATAAAAGTGGGAAACCATACTAAGGGAGGGGTCTATCACCCATTTGCAAAATGGTTACTTTTTATATGCCAGACTATATGCCCTCCTCTTCTGGTGATAGATTAACAATCTTTTAAAAAAAACTGTAATTACCAATACCGAGTAGAGCCTCCTCCAAATCCATGAGCTATATTGTTGTTGTATAGAGCCTTTACTAGTACATTAATGTTTTTAACCTTCTACCTTCTGTTGCAAGAAAGTCCTCAATTTCTGTAGGTTATCTTCAAAAATTTGTCTTTTAAGGATTTTTGAAATACCTCAAAAAGTTATTAATGAACTTATGAGAAGGGCAGCTAGAAAAAAAAACTCATGGAATCCATGAGAACCAGGCATGGAACTAAAAATGGACTCATAGAACTAGAGGGCCATGAGGACTACGGCGCCAAAGATGGCTGCCAGGGCCACGTATATTTGTACACCTAGGCAATCCCAGGGAAACTGGCTTTTTCTGGTTGCTTAACACCCATTGGGCTCAACCCACTTGCTCTTAGGCCCAGGTGTGGCTAGAGACCAAATTGTTTGTTGGATATGGAGAGCTCATCTCCATAACCCCTTCATAGGGAACTTGGCTATCTTATCTCTGGGAGGATTGATTAGTCAGTTCCTCAGTAGTAGTGTTTCATCAGGGTGATTCCAGCTCTGGTCAAAGACCTTCAAAGATTTTAGAGACTGTCTCAGCAATGACTGTTTCAGACCTGCCTATTATGCCCCTTAAACTCCTGAGGACCCAGACTGCTCAAGGGATGAGGGGCGATGACCACTCTGGGTACTTCCTGTTGATTTGGG
The DNA here is from genome assembly GCA_023101885.1 of Typhlomys cinereus. NCBI lineage: Eukaryota > Metazoa > Chordata > Mammalia > Rodentia > Platacanthomyidae > Typhlomys > Typhlomys cinereus. Next base: position 1,238,053 of record JALPQD010000349.1, on the reverse strand, counting down.
GCCAAGGAAGTGTGAGCAGTGATTGAGCCTCCTCTAAAGGGCTGAGATGGTCTAGAAGTCTTTGATGGACAAATTTACTACTTTCAGGTCCATCTAAAAGAGACAAAAACAGATAAATTAAGGCTAAAATATCTACCTGTTATCTTGCCTGAAATAGACATTACCTTTGTCTGATGTAAAAGCCAAGAACTGGGATTCCAAAACATATCAAAAATATCATTCACAGGGATCAAGTAGGCTTCATCCCCGGCATGCAAGGTTGGTCAACATACGCAAATCAATAAATGTAATTCATCATGTAAACCAGTCCAAAGTCCAAGACCACATGATACTCTCGATAGACGCAGAAAAAGCCTTTGACAAGATCCAACAGCCTTTTATGATCAAAACGCTAGAGACAGTAGGAATGGAAGGAACCTTATCAATATAATAAAAGCTGTATACAACAAACCCACAGCAAGGATTATGCTCAATGGGGAACAATTGGAAGCATTCCCACTTTGATCAGGAACTAGACAAGACTGTCCACTCTCACCACTTCTATTCAATATTGTATTTGAAGTCTTAGCTGAAGCCATAAGACAAGAAAGGGACATAAAAGGGATTCAAATCGGCAAGGAAGAAATCAAGCTATCCCTATTTGCAGATGACATGATCTTATACCTGAGGGATCCCAAAAACTCCACCAGGAAGCTCCTGGAACTAATTTAGAAGTTCAGCAGGGTGGCAGGATACAAAATAAATGTGCAAAAATCAGAGGCCTTCCTATATGCCCAGAATGAAAGAAGTGAAAAAGCCTTGAGAGAAACAATCTTATTTATTGTATCCCCCCAAAAAATGAAATACCTTGGTATAAACGTAACCAAGGAGGTAAAAGTCCTTCACAATGAAAACTTTAAAACTGTAAAGAAAGAAATTGCAGAAGACACCAGAAGGTGGAAAGACCTCCCATGTTCCTGGATTGGCAGAATCAACATCATAAAAATGACCATCCTACCAAAGGCAATATACAAATTCAATGCTATACCAATTAAAATCCCAAAGCAATTTTTTAAAGAAATTGACCAAACAATCTCAAAATTCATATGGAGGCACAAAAGACCCAGGATAGCAAAGACAATCCTGAGTAACAAAAACACTGCTGGAGGTATTACCATACCAAACCTTAGTCTATACTACAAATCCATAGTTATAAAAACAGCCTGGTACTGGCTCCAAAATAGACACACAGATCAATGGATAAGGATTGAGGACCCAGATATAAGCCCACAAAAATACAGCCATTTGATCTTTGACAAAGGGGCCCAAAGAATCCAATGGAAAAAGAACAGCATCTTCAACAAATGGTGCTGGCAAAACTGGATCTCCACATGCAGAAGATTAAAGCTGGACCCGTACTTGTCACCATGTACAAGACTTAATTCCAAATGGATCAAGGACCTTGATATCAGGCCAGAGACTATCAAAATCATAACTGAACGGATAGGGAACTCCCTTGAGCTGATTGGGCTAGGCCAACATTTCCTAAACAGACATCCAATGGCACAGTCACTGCTACCAACTCTTAACAGTTGGGATCTTGTGAAATTAAAGAGCTTCTGTTCAGATAAAGAGATTGTCACACGAGCTCAAAGGCAACCCACAGAATGGAAGAAAATCTTCACTAACCACATATCTGATAGAGCTCTACTGTCCAGAGTGCACAAAGAACTTAGAAAATTAAACACCAAGGAAAACAATGGCCCAATTAAAAAATGGGCCCTGGAACTTAAAAGAAACTTTACCAGAGATGAAATTAAAATGTCTAACAAATATCTTTAAAAATGCTCCACTTCCTTAGCCATCAAGGAAATGCAAATCAAAACTTCCCTGAGATATCATCTCACCCCCGTCAGGATGGCAAAAATCCACAATACAAACAACAACAAGTACTGGAGAGAATGTGGAGAGAGGGGAACTCTCCTACATTGCTGGTGGGAATGCAGACTCATACAGCCATTCTGGCGAGCCGTCTGGAGATTCTTAAAGAAATTAAAGATTGAAATGCCATATGATCCTGCTATTCCACTTTTGGGAATAACCCCCCATGCAGCAGAGGTTCACCTCGATAGTACCAGCACGACTATGTTCATAGCAGCACTGTTTACAATAGCAAAGTCATGGAATCAACCTAAATGTCCAACAGTTGACGAGTGGATAAGGAAACTGTGGTATATCTATACAATGGAGTACTACTCAGCCATCAAAAATGATGAATTACTGGAATTTGCTGGGAAATGGATGTCATTAGAAACAATTATATTAAGTGAAGTATTCCAATCCAGAAAGTTAAGCGCCATATGTACTCCCTAATAGGTGGCTCCTAGTACCAAACTCACCCAGCCCACATTGAGACACTCAAGGGTAAATCTATGTAATACGGTAATTGCAAGGATTGTGAACAGGAGGGATGGGGTTGGAGAGCCACACCAGATGCAAGGAGAGAGGGGACCATGTTACAGCAGAGAAAATTGACCTCCAAGGAATGCAAGGGGTGACATACAGTGCCCATCAGGATGGAGTGAAGGGCATTGCAGGAGCAGCAAAACTGCAAAAGAAAATCAACACACCACAATCCAGAACTTCAGAGACTCTATATCATCCACATAGAACTAAGCCAGCCTAATCTCTCCCCATCCTGAAGCTCAGGGACATCTGTGGAAGAGGGGGCGGTAAGATTGTAAGAGCAAAAGGATGGGGGGGAGCAATGATTTGGAGAGTCTCCACACTAGATAGGGCTGAAGCAATCATAATAGCACTTTGCATGCCCTGCGCCATGTCCATCACATGTTGACCTCACAAAGTCTAACATCGGCTAAAAGCACCAAGATCCTTGGAGGCAAGGGATTGATGGCCACAGTAGTGTTCCTATGCTTAAGGGGAACAACGAGAAAGGGTTCAGGGAAATGCCACTGGGTCCCTTTATGTCATCGGAAAGGAGGACCAAGAGGAGAGTTAGGCATACATAATAAAGGACTCTCTGGGAATTGGGGGGGGAGGCACTGGGAGATGGGGAGGGAAGAAGGGGGAGCAGGGGGTTCGGGGGGAGGAGGAGGGGGGAGGGAACTGGTTTACCTATTAAGTTTGTATGAGCAGAAATAATAATAAAAAATGTTAAAAAAAAAAAAGCCAAGAACTGTAAGTAATTTACATATTGAAGACCTTTCTCCCCAGGTACAAACCTCCAAGGTCACATTCTAATGCCTTCCAAAAAATATGTAAATTGAATCTTGGTGCAGAACAATCTAAATTAATTTGCTTCTTCCTTCAGGATTCTTAAAGCAAAATGGCACAGGGGAACTGGGGAGATGGCTCAGGGGTTAAATCTCTGCCTTGCAGGTGGAAGGTCCTGAATTCAGATCCTAGACCCCACATATAGACGCTGGTGGAAGCGGGGGTTAGGGGGGTGGGAGGGCGGCCTGCGTTTCCAGTCCTGGTAGGGCAGAGCCTGTGAACCCCAGGGCAGAGTAAACAAGGAGGAGGTGGAGGCATCCATGGTGGTTCCCGAATTCATCTGTGGTTCTACACACACACACACACACATACACACACATACACACATGCACACACGCATATACACACAACTGAATAAATAATAAATTAAAAAAAAGCAAAGTGGCACAGGTCTTCTTGGGACCAAGGGAATGTAAAAGAATATATGCAGGGGACATTGTTTCCTCACATGGAAATCTCCATGCATATCTCCAAGCATTATCTTAGGAACACTGCTCTGATCTAAATGAAGAGCCAGCTTTGATTTATCAGTGGAGCTGCTCTGTTTAACAGCAGATATTTTGTTCTCTGCTTCTTTCTGATTTAACTCTTTTAAGTTTGTCATTGCCATTTTTCTCTGTCAAACACTAAGCTTAAGTTCAGGGCAGCTTTTAGTACAAAACCAAAACTTTACTAAACTTTCCACTGACATATGTCTCTGGCTTGAACTCTACAGCACAAACTTTCTTTCTTGGGCCTCTAAACTGCAAGCTTTCTGATACATGCTCTCTGATTCCATCATTCTCAGAAGCCTACTTTTTTTGTTGTTTTCTTTCCCTGTCTGAAAGGGAATATCAAGTTTCTCAGCTTGGGTATGTCTGCTATCTATCCCCTTAGGCAGATGTTAAGTTTATTATTTACTTTTTTTTTCTTTCCTTCCTTTCTGCTTTAAACATAATTTTATCTGGAACCTCAAAGAAACTACTTAAGTAAGAGGCCAAAACCTTGCAAGGAAAGAGAAACGTGAACCTGAGTTGATCCAAATGCACTTAGAATCTCCTGAAAACAGACTATGCTATTTCCAGATTACATTGATTCTGTTTTTTTCCAAGGGAATGGGCTCTGGCTAAGGTGGAAGCTTGAAATTCCTGTTCCACTTTAGTAGGAGTACACATGGGAGCATGGAATTAGAAAGTATATTTGTCCCCAAGGAAGGGAGCTCATACATACCAGGAGAAGGAAGAAATTCCAATGAATCTTTATATTTTCCTGTTTGCTAGATTTGATGGGATAACATTCTATAAAAGAAGTGAGAGGAATGAGCAAGTTTAATTATTCTGTACTATTGTGACTTTATTATTTTGGGAATATATGGAAAAACTTTTAAGAATATTTTCATTTGTAGTCCTACTAAAGATCAAAATCAAGCGAGATAATCTTTCATGGAAAAAAATCTATCAGGAAAAACAATTGTGATCGATGTAAAACATATGTAGTTAGTCTTAGATGTCATTAAAATTGTATGTTGTTTTAAAGTATGCTTACCTGTACTTTAAAATGGCATGATAAAAATTTTATATTAGCATGCATCAGAGATTAAACAAAATTGAAGTGGCCACAGATTTTTTTATGCTGAAACACAAGACACACAAGTAAACACAGAACATATAAACATACAAGCACATGAACAATATACAATTTACTGGCAACTGGCAGTTGTACAAGTTACCGACAGCTGTCTTAGAATTTCTCTTGAAAGCTTTATCAAAGGTGGGTTAACATTTAGGAAAATGTTATCATTTAAAACAAGATCTCATATTAGTTAAGTCCAGCAGCTTTGCTTAATTATGAAAAACATTAAAAGCAGATAAAACTTTAAAATTTAGTACCAAAACCAAATTGTTGTTTAAGAAACTTTATATTTAATAGATGAATATATTTATCTAATTTTCTCTTTTTTTCTAGCAAGGAAAAGCACCCTCATCCATAAATCGGTTCCCATATATTCTCTGGGGAGATCCAAGGGGTTAAAACTGCAGCCTCATCCCAAAATTCCTCTAGGCCAGCAGTCTTAACTTTGAAGCTTCTAGTCTCTAGGAGAGATTTTAAGACACATATTTGGGGCTCCTTACCGAATGAGGGGAGGTTACCCATTTTTTTTTAAAGAACAGAGGTGAGACCAAAAGAATAACAGATGAGACAAGGAATGTATGAGACCCAAATGTCTTGTGCTTAGTAGGGAACTTCCATCATTCTTAGGCCATGGCCATGAGCTGTGAATAGGAAAGAGCTTCGATGGAAACCCCAAGTTGGGGCACCAGATGTAGCAGTCTTAGGGACCCATGTAGACCCTTGGGGACAGCGATAAGCAGGCATGAATTCAACATCACTGACTCCCGAAGTAGGGCAAGTTGCAAAGCAAGCTCTTATGCTTGCAGACTCATTTATTGCAAACATTGGGCTGCTTATATATCCCATCCAACATTCCATAAGTTTCAGTGGAAGATTTTGCTGTTTTGTCCTGTCCAAGATGGTCCTTTCAGTCAGACGATTCTAGATCAGCACCAGGCACCACAGCAGATTCTAGCTTGGGGAAGTTGCCTTTGTGTATGTGGCCCATATAGACAATACAGGACTGCTTAGTCCATTCCTTTTACACTCACTGATCACTGTGAGCTATCCATGACCACCATAAACTTTCTATGGCCATCATAAGCTCGCTACTATGAGCTATGACTACTGTGACCACAGTGATTTATGACCACTATGACCTTCCTAATTCAACTTTGAGCTCTCTGTGATAACTGTGAGCTCTCTAGGAATACTGTGAGCTCTCTAGGACCTCTTTGAGCTCTCTATGACAACTGTGAACTCCCTATGACAACTGTTAGCTCTTTATGAGCACTGTGAGCTCTCTATGACCACTATGAGCTATCTATGGCCATTATGCTTTCCCTATGAGCACTATGAGCTATGACCAATATGAGCTCTCTATGACTGCTATGAGGTATAACCAGTATGAGCTCTGTGATGACTGTGTGACCACTGTGAGCTCTATATGGTCACAGAGTTTTATATCAGCACTAGGAGCTCTGGCCACTATGAGCTCTCTGTGATCAATGTGATTTATGACCACTATGACCTTCCTAATTCAACTTTGAGCTATCTATGACAACCATGAACTCTTTATGACAATTGTGAGTTCTCTTTGACCACTGTCAGCAATCTATGACTGCTTTAAGATCTCTGTTACCACTATGAGCTCTCTATGACAACTGTGAGTGTGCTCTGAACACCGATAACTGTCTATGACCACTGTGCTCTCTCTATGACAAATATGAACTATTACCACTGTGAGCTATGACCATGGTGAGCTCTCTTTGACCACATGACTTATGACCACTGTGCAGTCCCTATGTACATTATTAGCTCTCTTTCCACTGTGAGCTATGACCATTGTGAGCTCTCTATTACCATTATGGACTTTGTATGACCACTATGACTTATGACCACTGTGAGTTCCCTATGGCCATTGTGAGCCCTGACCACTATGAACTCTGGATGAACACTGTGAATTCTCTTTGGGTACTGGGAACTATGAATACTGTTACACTCTATAACTACTGTGAGCTATGACAACTATGAGTTCTCAATGACTGCTGTGAGTTCTCTGTGAATACTGTGAGCTATGACCACTGAGAGGTCACTATGACCACTGTGAGCTCTCTATGAATATTCTGAGTTCTCAGTTACCACATTGAAATCTCTGATGTCTGTGACCTTTCCAGGACCACTTTGGCCTCTCTATGACTACTCTGAGCTATGACCAATGTGAGCTCTCTAAGAACAGTATGAGCTTTGGCCACCGAGCTCTCTAAGACAACTATGAACTATGACTGCTGTGAGCTCTCTAAGACCACTATGAGCTCTCTGAGACCAGACTGTGAGCTCTCTATGATCACTGTGAGCACTACTGTGATCTTTCCATAGCTATTTTCAACTCTATGTAACCACTATGTGTCTCTATAACCACTGTGAACTATGATTGACTATGGCCACTGTGAACTATGACTGACTATAATCAGTAAGAACTATGAAAATGTGCTCTCTGTATGACTACTGTGAACTATGGCCTATGTGACTCTGTATGACTACAGTAAGTTATGACCAGTGTAAGATCTCTATGACCATTGTGAAATATCTGATGATTTTGACCTCTCTATGACCACTTTGAGTTCTCTGTTACCTCTGTTAGCTGTTTGTGTCCACTGTAAGCTATCACCACTGTGAGTTCCCTATGACCCCTGTGAGTTCTCTTTGACCACTTTAATATGTCTCATGACTGTGCCCTCTCCATGACCACTATGATCTAAGACCAGCATGAGCTATCACCACTGTGAGCTCTCCATGACAACTATGAGCAATAACTACTGTGAGCTCTCTGGGACCACTATGAGGTAGGACCTCTATCATAACACTATGAAAATTAGCTCTGTATGTGCACTATGAGGTATGACCACTGTGATAACACTATGAGCATTATTAGCTCTGTATGACCACTGTAAGCTCTCTATACTCTCTATGAGCTATAACCACTGTGAAGTTCCTATGACCACAATGAGTTCTCTATGACCAGCGTTAGCCATGAGCACTGTGAGCTCTCTATGACCACTGTGAGCTCTCTATGGCCATTATGCACTCCCTATGATGACTGAGATCTTTCCATATCTATTTGAAACTCTATGTAACCACTATGTGCTCTCTATAACCACTGTGAACTATGACCACCATGAGCTCTCTGTGACCACTGTGACATCTCTGAGGACTGTGAACTCTCTGTGACCACTTTGAGTTCTATATGACTGTTATGAGTTATGAACACTGTGAGCTCTCTATGATCATTGTGAGCTCTTTATGACAACTATGAGTTCTCTATGACCACTGTGATTTCTCTATGACCGGTATAAGCTATGACCACTCTGAGCACTCTATGACCATTATTAGTTCTCTATGACCATTATTAGCTATGACCATTGTGAACACACTATGTACATTATTACCTCTATGACCACTGAGTTATAACCATTGTGAGCTCTCTATTGCCATTATGAGCTCTTATGACCACTATTAGCTATAACAACTGTGAGCTATGGCCATTGTGAGCTCTCCATAACCACCATGAGCTCTCTATGACCACTGTGAGCTATGACCATTATGAGCTCTAGATGACCACTGTGAGCTCTCTATGACTACTGTTAGCTCTCTGTGAGCACTGAGAGCTATGATTACTGTGAGCTCATTATGACCATCTCTATGAACACTCTGAGTTCTCTATGACCACTTTGAAACTCTGATTGCAACCTCTGTATGATTACTCTGAACTATGACCACTCTGAGCTCTCTAAGACCAGTATGATCTATGAGCACTGTGAGCTCTGTATGATTACTGTCAGTGTCATAGTTAAGCACAGGTGTCAACTTGACATTTGAAAATTTGAGCTCTTATACCTTTTTATATAACTAGTGGTTGAGTTTGGCCCAGAGCAAACCTGCAGGAGATTGTGTAGCTGATGGGGAAGGCCCGGCCTACAATGGGTAGGATTAGACCCTGGAATAAATCACAGAGAGCTCATTGAGAGTGTTGACATCCTTTTGTATACTTGTCCAGACATGCTGATCTGTCAAGTAAAGACTGTCTCTCTCTCTCAGCTATTACATAGAGATGGTGTGGCCAGTTGCCTCGGCCCTGGTGTTGGTGCATGATGTCTCGTCAAGATGGAATAAGAACTGTAACCAAGAATCATAACATTTGAGAGTTTGATCATTTGATTTCAAACTTGCTTTGGAATTTGGCAGTGTCCCCAGATGGTACTGGTTTTGGTGAATGATTACAGGGTTCATGAAGAGCAGAAAAACTTGGTACCAAGTGGCAGGCATAGAGTCCTGAAAGATAAGGTGGAACTTAGAACTGCAGAGGCAAACCCAGACTGGATATGCCAGAAGGATTGAAGGTTTCTGTTTAAAAGTGCTATGTTTTTATGTCAAGTTGACAAGGGGTGGAGTGTCATAGTTAGGCACAGGTATCAACTTGGCAGTTGAAGGTTTGAGTTCTGGGAACATTTGTAAAGAATTAGTGGTTGAGTTAGACCTAAAGCAAACCTGCAGGAGATTCTGTAGCTGATGGAGAAGGCTCAGGCTATGATGGGTGGGATTAGGCCCTGGAATAAATCAGAAAGATCTGGTTGAGAGAGTTGGCATCCTTCTGTTCACTTGGCCAGTCATGATGGTCTGGCAAGTAAGGACTGTCCCTCTCTCAGCTATTACACAGAGTTTGTATGGCCCTTGGCCCTGGTGTTGGTGCATGATCACCCATCAAGCTGGAATAAGAACTGTAACCAGGAATTGTAAGAGAGAACAAACTCTTGTTCCCTTAAGCTCTTTGATGATTATTTATCACTGAAACAATGAGCTATGTCCACTGTGAGCTCTCTATGACCACTATGAGCTCCCTATGACCAGTATGAACCATGATGACTATGAGCTCCCTCTGACCACTGTGAGCTATCCATGACCACTATGAGCTCTCTAAGGCCATTATGAACTCTCTATGATCACTATGATCTCCATATAACCACTGTGAACTATGACTTTTATGAGATCTATATGTCCACTGTAAGCTATTATTATGGAGATCTCTGTGACCACTATGAGCTCTCTATGACCACTGTGAGCTATAACCACTATGAGAACTCTATGAAATCTGTTACATCACTGAAACTGTGACCTCTCTACTTTGAGTTCTTTATTATAATTATGAGTAATGACTACTGTGACCTGTCTAAGACTAGTATAAACTATGACCACTGTGAGCTCTCTATAACCACTATTAGCGATGAGCACTGTGAGCTTACTATGAATATTATTAGCTCTCTATGCTCACTGTGAACTATGAATACTGTGAGATCTCTATGACAACTGTGAGCTCTCTATTACCACTGTGAGCTTTGTATGACCACTATGAGCTATCTATGAACACTGAGCTTTCTTTGAACATTATGAGATTTATAGGACCACTGTGAGAACTCTATGATGACTGTAAGCTCTCTATGGCCACTGTGATATTTCTAAGAAAAAGGTGAGCTCTGCATGACCACTGTGATCTCTATAGGAACACTGTGAGCTTTCTATGACAACTGTAAGCTCTCTACGACCATTATGAGCTGTGGCCACTGTGAGCTCTCTATGGCCACTGTGAGCTGTCTATGCCCACTATGAGCTGTGACCTCTACAAATTCTCTATGACCACTGTGAGCTATGGACCACTATGAGCTGTCTGTTACCACTGTGAGCTCTCTGTGACCACTGTGTGCTCTCTATCACCACTGCGAGTTCTCTATGACCACAATGAGTTATGATCACTGTGAGTTTTCTATGACCACTATGAGCTTTGAACACTACGACCTCTCTATGACCAATGTGAGCTCTCTGACAACTGTGAGCTATGATGAGTATGAGCTCTGTGTGATCACTGTGAGCTATGGACGATATGACTTCTTTATGACCATTGTGAAATCTCTCACTACTCTGACTTCTCTATGACCACTTTGAGCTCTCTATGTCCACTATGAGCTATAACCACTGTGAACTCTCTATGAGCAGTATTAGCTATGTCCACCGCATTATCTATGAGCAATGTGAGTTTTCTATCACAACAATGAACTGTGATCACTGTGAAGATTATTAGCTCTCTGTGATCACTGTGAACTTTAACCACTATGATCTCTCTATGACCACTATGAGCTATGAAATCTTTGAGCTCTCTATGGCCACTATGAGATATCTATGACCAATATGAGCTATGAACACTATAAGTTTTCTATGACCTCTGTGAGCTGTGACAACTATGAGCTCTCTGTGAAAACTGAACAATCTAAGTCCACTGTGACTTCTCTATGACCAGTTTGAGCTCTCTATGACCACTGTGAGTTCTCTTTGACCACTATAAGCTATGACTATTGTTAGATCTCATTTTCAATTATGAGCTCTCTATGACAACTGGGAGATATAACCACTGTGAGCTCAATATGACCACTATTAGCTATGACCACTGTGTCCTCTCTTTGAACCACTTTGAAGTCTTTGTGTTCATTGTAAGTTCTCCGTAACCATTGTTGCTATGAGCTATATGGCATATGACCATTGTGGGCTTTCTATGACCACTATGAGCTATGACCACTGTGGGCTCTCTATGACCACAATCAACTATGACCACTATAAGCTCTATAAGACCACTATGAGCTTTGATCACTATTAAGTCTATATGACCACTTTGATTTCTCTCTGAACACTGTGAGCTCTCTGTGACCACTGTGAGCTCTATATGAACACTATCAGCTGTGACCACTGTGAAATCTCTATTACCACTCTGAGGTCTCTATGACCACTGTGGGCTCTCCATGGCCACAGTGAGCTCTCTATGACCACTATGAGCTCTCTATGACCTCTGTAAGCTATGACCACGATGATCTCTCTATGACTACTTTGTGCCCTCAATGATCACTGTGAGCTTTCTATGTCCACTTTGACCTCTTATGACCATTATGAGTTCTATATGACAATGATGAGCTAAAACCACAGTGAGTTCTCTGTGACTACTATGAGCTTTCTAAGCTCTGAGCTAAAACTACAGTGAGTTCTCCATGACTACTCTGAGCTCTCTAAGACTACTATGAAATATGAACAGTATGAGCTCTCTATGGTCTCTATGAGCTGTATATAAAAGCTGTGTCCTCTGTATGACTACTTTGAGTTCTCTATGACCACTGTGTTCTCTCTATTATCACTGTGAGATCTTCATGACCACTGTGAGCTCTCTATGAGCACTATGACCTATGACCACTACAAGCTATGATGTCTGTGAACACTCTATGACCACTATCAACTGTGACCACTGTGAGTTCTCTGTTACCACTGTGACCTCTCTATGACAAGTATGGCCTATGACCACTATGAGCTTTCTATGATCAACATGAAGTATTACCACTATTAGCTCTCTAGAGCCACTATTAATTCTCTATGAGCACTATGAGCAATGAGCAGTATAGGCGCTCTATGACCTCTGTGAGCTATGACAACAGTGAACTCTCTATGACAGCAATGAGCTCTCTATAACCCCTGTAAACTCTCTATGAGCACTTTGAGCTCTCTATGACCATTGTGAGTTCTCCATGACCCTGTGTGCTCTCTATGAGCACTGTGAGCCCTCTATGACCATTATGAGCTATGAGCACTGTGAGCTGTCTATGATCACTGTGAACTATGACTACTGTGAGTTTTCTATGACCAATTGGAGCTATGTCCACTGTGAGCACTCTATGATCACTGTTTCTTCTCCATGACCACTGCAAGCTATCTATGACAGCTGTGAGCTCTCTATTACCACTGTGAGAGCTCTATGACCACTGTGAGCTCCTTATGAGCATGATATATGACCATTGTGAATACTGTATGACCACTGTGAGAGCTCTATGGCCACTGTGAGCTCTCTGTGACAACTTTGAGCTCTCTATGACCACTATGAGATCCCTATGACAACTGTGAGGTATGACCACTGTGAGCTCTCTGTTACCACTATAAGTTGTCTATAACCAGTATGATCTATGACCACTTTGAGCTCTCTATGACCAACATGAGATATGACCACTGTTAGTTCTCTATGGCCACTATGAACGCTCTATGATCACTAGAAGAAATTAGCAGTATAAGCTCTTTATAACCTCTATGATCTATGACAACAGTGAACCCTCTATAACAGAGAGCTTTCTATGATGCCTGTAATCTCTCTATGACTCCTGTGATCTGTCTATGACCACTATGAACTATGACTACTGTGCGTTTTCTATGACCAGTGGGACCTCTCTATGTCCACTGTGAGCTCTCTATGACAACTATGTGTTATGGCCATTTGAACTCTCTATGACCACTGTGAGTTGTCCATTACCTCTGTGAACTCTCTGTGATCACTGTGATCTTGCTATGATCACTATGAACTTTGAGCACTGTGAGCTGTCTATGACTACTGTGAGCTATGACTACTGTGAGCTATGACTACTGTGAGATTTCTATGATGAATGGGAGCTCTCTATGTCCACTGTGACCTCTCTATGATCACTGTTACTTCGCCATGACCACTGTGAGCTCTCTATGACCATTTTTAGTTCTCTAAAACCACTATGAGTTATGAGCAACTGTGAGCTCTCTATGACCATAGTGAGCTATCATGACTGTGAACTCTCTTTCACCACTATGATATAAGAACACTGTGAAGCTCTCTATGAGCACTATGAGCTTTGAATACTGTGAGATCTCTATGACCACTATGAACTCTGTATGACCATTATGAGATATGACCACTATGAGCATTCTATGACCACAGTGATCTCTGAAAACTGAGAGCCCTCTTTGACTACCATCAGCTATGAACACTATGAACTGTCTATGACCGTTATGAGCTGCGATCATTGTGAGCCTTCTGTGAGCACTATAAGCTCCCTATGACCACTATAAGCCATGACCACTGTGAGCTCTCTATGATGACTATGAGTTACGACCATTGTGCAATCTCTATTGCCACTAGGAGCTATGACCACTATGAGCTCTCTATAGCCTCTGTGAGCTATTAACACTTTGAGCTCTCTGTAACCACTATGAATTCTCTATTTCCACTATAAGCTATGACAACTGTGAGCTCTCTATGAGCACTATGACCTATGATCACTGTGAGCCCTTTATGACTATTGTGAGGACTCTAAGTCAACTATAAGCTATCAACACTGTGAGCACTCTATGACCACTGTGAGCTCTTTCTATCTAGAATGAGCCATGACCACTGTGGTCTCTTTAGTTTCATGATGAGCTATGAACAATGTGAGCTTTGTATGATCGCTGTAATCTCTCTATTACCAATATGTGCAATGACCACTGTATGCTCTCTATGACCACTATTAGCTATGACAAATGTGAGTTCTCCATGACCCCTGGGAGCCCTCTATGACCACTATGAACTATCACCATGGTGCACTCTCTATGACAACTTTGAGTATTTTATTGCCTGTATGAGATATTACCACAGTGTAAATTCTTTTTTCATTATAAGCTTTCAATGACCATTTTGAGCTATGACCACTCTGAGCTCTCTAGGTCCATGTGAGCTCTCTTTGTCCCCTTTAAGCTATGACTACTGTGATCTCTGTGTGAACACTGTGAGCTATAACCATTATGCACTCTTGATGACCCCTGAGAGCAATATGAGCTGTAAGCACTATGCACTCTCTATAATAACTGTGAGCTCTGAATGTGAGCTATGAATTCTCTATCAAGCTATGACCACTGTGATCTCTATGACTACTATGAGCTATGATGACTGTGAGCTCTTATTGTCTATTATGAGATCTCTATGTCCACTATGATCTATGATTTATGACCACTGTGAGTAATGACTATTGTGAAGACTCTAAGCCAACTATGAGCTATCAACACTGTGAGCTCTCTATGACCACTATGAGCTCCCTATGATGACTGTGACCAGCTATCAACACTGTGAGCTCTCTATGACCACTATGAGCTCCCTATGACCAACATGAGCCATCTATGGCAACTATGAGCTATGACCACTGTGAGCTCTCTATGGCCATTCTGAGTTATGACTGCTATGAACTCTCTTTGAACACTGAGTCCTGTATGACCACTGTGAACTAGGACCACTGTGACATCTCTATTTCTACAATGAGGTGTGACCAGTGTGATCCCTCTATGGCCACTATGACCTCTCTATGATCACTATAAGCTACCACCACTATGAGATATCTGAGACTTTGTGACCTCTGAGTAGTATGAGCTCTCTATGACCTATGTGAGCTATGAATACTTTGAGGTCTCTGTGACCACTATGAGCTCCCTATAATAACTACGAGCTATGACAGCTCTAGCTCTTTGATCACTGTAAGCCATTTATGAACACTGTGTGTAATGACCATTGTGAACACTCTAAGCCAACTATGAGCTATCAACATTGTAAGTGCTCTATGACTACTATCAGTTCTCTCTAACTATTATGAGCTATGATCACTGTGATCTCTTTAGTTCCATGATGAGCTATGACCACTGTGAACTTTCTATAATCACTTGAGTTCTCTATTACCAATATGAGCTATGGCCACTCTGTGCTCTTTATGACGACTATTAGGTATGACAACTGTGAGTTCTCCATGACCCCTGGGAGCACTCTATGACCACTATGAACTATGACCACTGTGACCTCTCTATGACAACAATGAGCAATCTCTGCCCATTATGAGCTATGACCACAGAGTGATCTCTATGTTCATTATGAGCTATCTATGATCAACTTGAGCTATGACCACTATGTGCTCTTTAGGTCCACTGTGAACTCTCTATGACCCCTGTGACCTAGGACTACTGTGAACTCTGTATGAATTCTATAAACTATGACCACTGTGTGCTCTTGATTACCACTGTGATCAATGACCAATATGGGCTCTTAATGACCCTTTTGAGTTTTGAGCACTGTGCACCCTCTATGACAACTGTGAGCAGTCTATTATCATTCTGAGCTCTGAATGACCACTGTGAGCTATGACCATAGTGTGATCTCTGTGACCACTATGAGCTATGATGACTGTGAGTTCTTATTGTCCATTATGAGATCTCCATGACCAATGTGATCTGTGACCACTCTCAGTACTCTGTGACCACTATGAGCTCTCTATGACTCTGAACCATGATCACTATGAGTTCTATATGGCAACTGTGAGTTATGAACACTCTGAGCTCTCTATGACCACTATGAGCTATGACCATTGTGAGCTCTTATTGTCTATTATGAATTCTCTATGACCACTGTATGCTTTTGATGACCACTGTGATCAATGACCAATATGGGCTCTCAATGATCCTTTTGAGTTTTGAGCATTGTGAACCTCTATGACAACTGTGAGCAGTCTATTATCATTCTGAGCTCTGAATGATCACTGTAAGTTATGGCCACCATGTGATCTCTGTGACCACTACGAGCTATGATAACTGTGAGTTCTTATTGTCCATTATGAGATCTCCATGACCAATGTGTACTCTGTGACCACTATGAGCTCTCTATGACCACTGTGAACTATGACCACTATGAGTTCTATGTGGCACTGAGTCATGACCACTCTGAGCTCTCTATGGCCACTATGAGCTATGACCACTGTGAACTCTCTTTGACCACTGTGAACACAATGAACTAGGACCACTGTGAGCTCTCTATTTCTACCATGCGGTGTGACAAGTGTGATGCCTGTATGAACAGTATGACATCTATATGATCACTATGAGCCATCACTGCTATGAAATCTCAGAGACCTGTGATCTATGAGCACTCTGAGCTCTCTATGACAACTGTAAGCTCGGTATGAGCACTATGATTTATGACCACCGTGACCTCTCCATGGCCACTATGAGCTATGACCACTATGAGCTCTTCATTACTTCTATGAGCTATAAGCACTGTGAGATCTCTATGTCCATTATGAGCTCTCTATGACCACTGTGAGGTATGACCACTGTGAGGTCGCTAACACCACTGTGAGCTCTCTATGATTCCTGTAAATTATAACTACTATGAGCTCTCTTTGACCATGGTGTGTGGGAACCAGTTCCCCCTCACGCATCCATTCACTCACTCAAACACACAGCTGCTGGCTGTGATGAAAGCAGGTTCCAGACGTCCCCACCTCCATCTCTACCCCCAGAGACTCAGTAAGGGACGGGGAGATTGTCAGAAACAGATCTCTGTTTATTGGGGGGAGAAAAGGAACTTTTATAGACAAAGGCCACCAAGGCACAAAACAGGCATCCAATTGTATCACAAGGTCAAGACATCCTACAGGTGCTAATGGTCAAGTTCAATGTCACTCAGTACAGGGGGCAGGTAGATACCTGAAAGCCAATTAGGGCTCTCTGTGAAGTGATCAGGTTATGCCCAAGACCCTTGCCCTCAGCGCCATCTATAGTCCCATGTGCTTGGCCGTGCCCTGGGGCAAATCCTGGGCGGGCCCAACATTTCCCACTTTTGCTTTTGTATGAGATAGTCCAGGAGCCTACCTGCGACCAAGCAGACCAAATGGTCTTGAGTGACTGTGCCAGGCTTAGGCGTGAAAAACCTCCCACCATGGTCTTACCCATCATGGGATCTTGTAGTCTCCAGGTATAATACTACAAGTCCTGTCTTACATTGATCCACGGCCGGGTTTCCACTTGCTCGTCTCTGGCTACCAGTCCTCTGTATGAGGTTGGCTTTACCAACCTTGGGGTTTGAGCTGTATATAAAGGCCTGTATTGCACATTGGATGTGGACTGCACTTGACAAGTTAGCTAGACTGGAGAGATTTTTTCCAATGGGCAGGAGTCATGCATATGGCAGAGAAGACAGGTTGGCATCAGCACCAGGCATGTCAGCAGGTGACTTTTCGGGGATGTGGCAGGGATGTTCAAAGGCCATAGATGCCTATAGCATGGTCTCGATAATGGAGTGCTGCTGAAAGATATGCTGAGAAAACACTTAAGCAATGTAGTTATTAAAAGAACAATTTTTTTAGATGTTAGGTCAAATTCAGATTGACTCCATCCAGGCAAGGTATCAATTAGGCCTATAAGGATCACAGTTAACATCTTCCTTGAGCATACTGTGGATAGTTTCCTGACAGAAAATTAGGTGGGTAGGCTTCCCAGTGTCTTTGGAACCTCAAATTAATTTGTCCTTTTATAAAGTTTAAAACGTTGATGGTAAATAATACCAACCCCAGCTGTTGGTACAGGCTTACTCCCCCTTTTTGTTTTTGTAATTGGGCCTTTAAATATTGGTGATTTCTTTCAACAATGGCTTGTCCTCCAAATCGATTTTTCATCTACAGTCTCTTTTCCAATGAAGCCCTCTGTGGCACCTGGGGCATGGAATTGTAGGGGGCTTAGCCCCTCCTTCCTACCTTGGCTTCCCTTCCTCGCCCTGGAGACACTCCCTCCTGAAATGCCCCACATGGCCACAACGAAAATAAACTCCATTGTTTCCTCTCCCCTCTTGGCCCTGCAGGCTCGGTGTCATCCAGTGCCTTTGTCTGTGTCTCTGGGGCCGCAGGGAGTGTCTGATTCTGGTGTTTTTGAGTCCCCATATCCTGTGAAGCAATAATCCAGATGTCTATGTGTCTCTCCTTAACACCTGTACACGCTATTTTGTGGTCCCCATTTATCCCTCCCCATACCAGCAATTTAGCAAATTGTTCCTTTATGGGGCCTGGGGGAAGTTTACTACGGAGGCTTTTTTCCACCCACTTAATGAACTCGGGGAGTGTCTCACCTGGTTTTTGTATAATGCCTGCTAGAGGCGTTTCAGAAGGACCTTCATCTAGTTTTTTCCATACTGCTAAATTTATCAAGCGGACTTGGTCTTGGTATGGGGCTTCCATGGCCACCTGCTGGAACCCACATTCTTTCTTAAATAGTGTTGACAACTTAATGAATGTGGGACTGGGGAGCACCACTTTGGCCGTATCCATCCAGTCCTTCATAGTACAGGGTTGATGAACTAGATCTTGAAGGAGGGCCTCAACCCAAGGAGAATTTGGACCATCCTCTAGCATGGCCCACTTTAATTCTTTTAAATCTTTTGCTTCCCAAGTATACCACACTGTAGGGCGATTGTCACCTGGATTTAAGTTAACAGGATGGGCTTGTACTTGATATGCTTCAGCATATGTGGGCTCCAGGCCTAGGTTCCCTGCTTTAGCCTGGCGGGGACCAGTGTTCCTATGCGTGGATTCAGGATGGATTTTTGCTAAGGGGTATGGAGGTCAGTCTCCTTCTAATCCTTCTCCATCCCTTTCTCTCCTTAGCGGAGTTAAATCCGGATACAAGGGACCACTCCCTGTTCTCGGAGCGCTCCTACCCTCTTCCCTTTGATAAAGGGAGCAGGGCACTTTCTTGCACGACTTTCCTACATCCTTTCCAGGCTCTCAGAGCAGGCCCTGCCCTTCTTCACCAAGCAGCTGTTCCTCATGGACCTCCCAAATGGGAAGCTCCGCTCCCTCAGGCATCAGCTTGTCCCCGCATGCCAGCCCACACGCCGGTCCCCTTTTGGGAACCTTTGTCCCCGGCTATGCGTAGCCCCGTCACAGCCATGCTCGGCTCCCCCACTGCATGGTTCCATATCCCCATGTGTTGCTCTGCTGCAGCCATATGCAGTCTCTCCACGGCTGCTGGTAGCAGCTTCGGTACCAGTATCATGCGCCATGTTGCAGCCCACAACTCTGTATAACGTTCTCAGCATGGGCACAGTGATGGGTTATCATTGTCTAAACAGCAGGCATGCCCACCATCCCCATGGTTTCCTGCACCCTGCCATGGTCTAGCAGAATGCCCGCCCTGACCTGGCTCAATGGGCCCATAGCTTTGCCCACCTAGCCCCAGCTCCACGGTCCCATGCCACTTGGCATCCCCATACATAGCAGCTTTTCTGTTCCCCTATACCCCGGGCCCACGTGGCTCGTCGGCACAGCCTCCTCTGGGACACCCGGGATAGCTTGTTGGCTCCAACCCCCCTGGAGCTCTCACCCCTCCCTCTCTACCTGCACCATTTGCTCTGGTGCAGGCTGAATTGGATTGGGAAGAAAAGCCATCTGGAGCACAGAAATTGTGGAATAAAATTCCACAGAAGGCAGTTTATTATGATTTTTTTTCTCACTCTCTGGCTAGACCTTCTATTTTATTTCACGTGTCCCATGAAAATACGTTGGTGGCCAGAGCCCATGGAGCCAACTCAATAGTCAATTTCCACACTCTGGCAATGCCTGGATTAGAAATGTCAAACCCGCGACTCCTTAATATGGACTTGAGTGCTGATGGCACTGGACCCAGTCTGCACGTTGAGTTCCCCATATTTCCCAAGTTTTCACTTACCCCGAAACCTGCTTTAGCTTCGTCCAATTTCAGAAGTGTCCCTTCGTGATTGCCACTTGTGGAAACCAGTTCCCACTCACACACTCATTCACTCACTCAAACACACAGCTGCTGGCTGTGATGAAAGCAGGTTCCAGCCATCCCCACCTCCACCTCTACCCCCAGAGACTTAGTAAGGGACGGGGAGATTGTCAGAAACAGATCTCTGTTTATTGGGGGGAGAAAAGGAACTTTTATAGACAAAGGCCACCAAGGCACAAAACAGGCATCCAATTGTATCACAAGGTCAAGACATCCTACAGGTGCTAATGGTCAAGTTCAATGTCACTCAGTACAGGGGGCAGGTAGATACCTGAAAGCCAATTAGGGCTCTCTGTGAAGTGATCAGGTTACGACCAAGACCCTTGCCCTCAGCGCCATCTATAGTCCCATGTGCTTGGCCATGCCCTGGGGCAAATCCTGGGCGGGCCCAACAATGGTGAACTCTCTATGACCATTATCATCTATGACCAGTCTGAGCTCTCTATGACCACTATGAGCTATGACTACTGTGAGCTCCGTATCACAACTGGGAGCTCTCTATGGCCAGTATAAGGTCTCTATGACCATTATGAGCTGTGACCACTCTGACCTCTCCATGACCATTGTGTGCTCTCTATGACGATTGTGAGCTTGGACCACTGTGAGCTCTCAATTTTCCTCTGTGAGCTATGAGCACTATGAGTTGTCTATGATGACTGTGAGCTCCAGTTACCATGAACTATGAGCTCTCAATAACCACTGTAAGCTATAACCATTGTGTTATCTCTATGACCAATATGAGCTATAACCTTTTGGAGCTCTTATTGTCCATTATGAATTCTCTATGATCACTGTGAAGTATGACCACTGTGAGGTCTTTAAGACTACTGTGAGCTCTCTATGACCCCTGTGTGCTATAAACACTCTGAGCTCTCTTTGACCATGATGAGCTCTCTATGAGCATTACATCTGTGAGCACTGTGAGCTCTCTTTGATCATTATGAGCTTTGGCACTATGAGCTCTATATGCTAACTATTAACTATGACTACTGTGATCTCTCTATGTCCATTATGACTCCCTTTGACTAGTATGAGCTATAACAACTGTGAGCTCTCTATGACCACTGTGAGCGCTCTATGAGCATATCATTTATGACAACTGTGAGTTCTCTATGATCACTGAGAGCACTCTATAAACACTATAATGTATGACTACAGTTAACTGTTTATCACCACTAATAACTATGACCATTGTGAGCACTCTATGATCTTATGAGTTCTCTGTTACCACTGTGAGTAATGACCACTGTGAGCTCTCTATGACTACAATGAGTTATGACCACTGTGAGCTCTGTATCACCACTGGGTGCTCTCTATTGGCCACTATAAAGTCTCTATGACCACTATGATATATGACCACTATGAGCACTCTATGTCCACTGTGTGCTCTGTATGAACACTGTGAGCTTTGAGCACTGCAAGCTGTCTATTTCCATTATGAGCTCTCTATAACCAATGTGATCTACAACCACAATGAGTGCTCTATGACCATTGTAAACTGTACCTGACTCCTGTGAGCTTTGACCACTCGAAGCTATGACCTCTATAAGCATGATGTCTGTGAGCTATTAGAACTATGCACACTCTATCACAACTCTGAGCTCTCTATGACCACTGTATGCTTTCTATGACTACTGTGAATTATGACCACTGTGAGCTCTCTAGGACCACTATGATCTAGACCACTCTGTGCTCTCTATGACTGCAATGAGCTATGACTACTGTGAGCAATCTTTGACCAATGTGAGCTATCTATGAGATATGATGACTGTGAGCACTAGGTGCTGTGACTACTATGACCTATGACCACTGTGAGCTCTGTATGGCAATTCTGAGCTCTCTATAACCACTGTGACTTCTATTTGAACACTTTGAGCTCTCTGTGACCACTATCAGTGAAGACAAATGTGAGCACTCTAACATGATGCTGTATGACCACTGTTAGCTGTCTATGAGCACTATGACCACTGTGAGCTCGCTATGACCACTATGACCAATGACATCTATGAGCTCTCAATGACATCTATGAATTATGAGCATTATGTGACCTCTTTATGACCACCGTGATCTCTCTATGACAACTGTGACCTATGACCACTCTGTGATCTCTAAGTACACTATGGGCTATGACTATTGTGAGTTCTTATTGTCCATTATGAGCCCTCTATGACCTCTATGAACCTGTGATCACCTGAGATTTCTATGACCAATTTGATCCATGACCACTGTAGGCTCTCTATAACCACTCTCAGCTCCCTATGACCAGTCTGAACTCTATGAGCTATGACCAGTGTGAGCTCTCTATGACTACTGTGAGTTATGACCACTGTGAGCTCTGTTTGACACCTGTGAGCTCTCTAAGAATTTTATGAGTTCTTCATGACCACTATGACCTCTGTATGTCCACTATGAGCACTCTATGACCTTTATGAGCACTGTATTACAACTATGATCTATGACCATCGTGAGCCCTCTATCACAACTATGAGCTATGACAACTGTGAACCAGCTATGAGCACTATGAGCTGTTGTTGCTGAGCCAGCCAGGGAAAAGAGGGGAAACAGCAGGGGCCTCGTGGGCTCGAGGTGAATGGTCAAGCCGTCAATGGGGTCACCAAACAAACCCTGGGAGTCAGGCGAGAAACAGCAGGCAGAGGACGAGTTGGCTGGAGACTCAGTTTTATTCAGGAAGTGTTTCAGCTTATATAGGGTCAGGGTATAATTAGGTGTTAGTGTCCCTCTTCTCAAGGGAAGGGGGGAGCAACCACCAATCATTTAGCTGTTTACTAAGTGTCCAGGTTAGATGTATACTTCCCAATTGGTTGTTCATCCCTCTTTCCCATTGGTTGTCCATCCCACTGCCTGTATGATTCCTCTATTGGGATATGTCTGGGCATATCCGACCTTGTTCAGGCTTGTCTACAGCCAGACCTCTTGGATTTGAGAGCCTAGGTTAGGGCCTCCTTGAATCGATATTGCCACATTTTCAGCCTTTTATTTATTTATATATTTTTTAATGGGGATAATGATAGCTGGGGCAAACTCTAGCCTCTTCTGCTATGTGGAATATAAGTGATGAGCCTGTCTTAGGCTGGACACCACCTTTGTGTGGGGCCTTACCTGTCATTGACTACCTGTCATGAGACCATCGCAGAGAAGGAATCATAGTCCCAAAGGGGAACTCAAGCAGTGGCAGAACACAGCACGTTTTCATCAGGGCAGGAGCAGGCTGAGAGACTGTAGATAGGGCAGGTGGAGAAATGATATAGAAGAGCTGGAGAGACAAAAGTCAGAACCTAACAATTGTAAATTAGTAAAGCGTAGCTTCAGTGGAGGACAGCCAGGCTTATAATGGGCCTCTGGCAGGCTTAGAAATGTCCGAGGCATGAATGGATGCCATGAGGACCTGGAAAGCAAGCTTTGTTATTTTGGGAATATATGAAAAAACCTGTAAGAAAATTTGTATGAAAGGAAACTTAAAATCTATTAGAAAAACAATTGTGGTCAATATAAAACATAAGAAGTTAAGGACTTACATGTTATCAAAATTATTTGTTCTTATTTTTAAGTATGCATACATGTATTTAAAAACAGCATGCCAAAATTTTATATTAACATGCAACAGAAATGAAAAAAAATTGAAATGGCCATAAACCCAAGACACACAACATGTAAACACAGAACATATAAGCATACAAGCACATGAATAGCATTTTACTGGAAACTGGACAATTTATCAACAATTATCTTAAAATTACCCTTGAAAGATTTATCAAAGGTGGATTAACATTTAGGAAAACCTTATTTAAAACAAGACCTCATATTAGTTAAATCTGGCAGCTTAGCTTACTTATGAAAAACATCCAACTCCTCTATTCCTCCCTCCTGTCTGCCTGGGACAGGACCTGCTGTCCATCCCAAGTGAGTTCCCCCAGCACCCAGGTCGCCACTCATCCCAGCTCCTCCCACCAGCCAATCCGAGCAACATCCAGTCTACCTTGTGCTTGCTCGGGCCATGGCCCAGGTCCCAACCCCTCTGTCCCTCTCTCCCATCTGCTTGAGACAGGACCCACTCTCCATCTCA
The DNA here is from genome assembly GCA_023101885.1 of Typhlomys cinereus. Classification (NCBI taxonomy): domain Eukaryota; kingdom Metazoa; phylum Chordata; class Mammalia; order Rodentia; family Platacanthomyidae; genus Typhlomys; species Typhlomys cinereus. Next base: position 1,213,629 of record JALPQD010000349.1, on the reverse strand, counting down.
GTTGAGTTCCCCCAGCAACTATGTCACAACTCATCCCAGCTCCTCTCACCAGCTGGCCTGAGCAACACCCAGGATGCCTTGGGCATGCATGGGCCACGTCCCAGATCCCAGCCCCTCTGTCCCTTCCTCCAGTCCGCCTGGAACAGGACCCGCTGTCCATCCCAGGTAAGTTCCCCCAGCACCCAGGTCGCCACTCATCCCAGCTCTTCCCAACAGCTGGCCTGAGCAACACCCAGGGTGCCTTGGGCTTACATGGGCCACGTCCCAGATCCCAGCCCCTTTGTTCCTTCCTAACATCTGCCGGGGACAGGACCCACTCTCCATCCCAGGTGAGTTCCCCCAGCATCCAGGTTTCCCCTTGTCCTACCTCTTCCCACCAGCCAGCACAAGCAACACCCAGGCTGTCTTGGGTTTACATGGTCCAAGCCCTGAGTCCCAGCCCCTCTGCCTCTCCGGCCAGCTCGGGACCCTCGTTGGTGGTACAGGGAGGACACACTACTACTCAGAATTCAACAGAGTCCAAAGAAAACTCAAGCAAAGCTTTAGGGTACAAAGGCTTTACATCTGAAGTCCTCTAAAATCATCCTATCACCCGGGAGAGAATCTTCACTTCCAGCCCAAAGATAAGTAAACCTCTTTTTTAAATCATATTGCTCCTTTTTAGTATTAATCACTGTAAATTAACTTTTCTTCAAAAAATATATACAACTCCAGGGATTATACCACTCACCCTTACGTATCACCAAGGTACTAAATCATAAAAGTGCACTACCATACTAATATTCACCCTCTGTCTACTTAACCTGACTTAACTGATGTACTAACAGCCTAATAGCCTCATCTAGGAAATAATACTAAACAGACAAAAATACCCAATTCCAAGGCAAACACTAGTAATAACTGGCTGAGAGTAGTAATATCAAATAAATCAGTTCAGTCAAAACCACACAGAAACTGAAATGTCTTAAGAGACAAAACAACAATGTCCAAGTCAAAGTGCAGATCCATGAGAAACAACACCCAAGAAGATCAATCTCCCACCGAAAGAATTAACTCATAATGATGGATTCCAACCAGAACAAATTCACGGAAAATAGTCAGAAAAACCAGACCCAAGATAACGACTTTCAAAGCTTGATCATTACCATGGTCAATACTATGAAAGAGTAATTCTGGAAGGAGTTAAACAACTACAGCAACCACTTTGAACAGGAACACAACAGACACTTGGAGGAGTTGAGAAAAACAATTCAAGAAACAAAAATAGGCATAGAGCAGTTAAAACAGTCTCAAGCAAACTTTAAAATGGTACTAAAAGACAAGTTATCTTCAACCCAGAACTGAATAGAGAGCCTCATTAGCAGAACTAATGAAGCAGAAAATAGATTTTCAGATCTTGAAGACAAAGTGGGAGTATTGTTGCAGAATCCCCCACCGGACCAGCCAGAGGAAGAGGGGAAACAGCAGGGCCTCAAGGCCGTAAGGTGAATGGGCGAGCCGGTGACGGGGTCACAACCCAGACCCTGGGAGTCAGGCGAGAAGCATCACAAAGACAACGAGTTGGCCATAGACTCAACGTTACTCAGGAAGTGTTTGGGCTTACATAGGGTTGGGGTCCAATCAGGTGTAGCCATTCCTCTACTCAGGAGAGTGGGGAGCAGCCACCAATCATTTAGCTGTGTACTGGGTGTCCAGGTAAGATGGCCACTTCCCATTGGCTGTTCATCCCTTCTTCCCATTGATTGTTCAAGTCAAAGTGCAGATTCATGAGAAACAACACCCAAGAAGACCAATCTTCCACTGAAAGAATTAATCCATTGGTTGTTCATCTGTCTGCCATTCGGTTGTCCATCCCACTGCCTGTATGGTTTCTTCTCAGGCTTATCTGTAGCCAGACCTTCTGGATTCAGGAGCCCGGGCTAGGGCCTCCCTGAATTGATAGTGCCACAGAGTATTAACCAGTTCAATGGAAGAGGTTGCTAAAGCCTACTTGAGAGGAATATTCAAGAGTTATGGCACACCTTGAAGAAGCCTAACATGTTCATTCATGGAATACCAGAGCAAGAACCCCAAAATACAACACCTGAGGACATTTTTCAAATTATCATAAATGAAAACTTCTCTCTACTAAAGAATGAGAAGCCCATCCAAATACAAGAGGCATTCCACACCCCAAAGATTTATGACCAAAATAGAAAATCGCCACAGCAAATAATAGTCAAAACACTCCACATTTAAGACAAAGAAAAGGTGCTGAGAGCTTCAAGGGAAAAAAAAAGTCACTTTTAAAGGTAAATATATTAAAATAACAAATGACTTCTCAATGGAAGCAGTAAAAGGAAGAAGAGGTTGGAGAGACGTACTTCAACTATTAAATGAGCAAAAATGTCAACCCAGGCTGATATACCCGGCAAAGTTATCCAATATGATTGAGGGAGCAATAAAAGTTTTCCAGCACAAAGACAACTTGAATGCATACATGTCTAGCAAACCCAAACTTCAAAAAATGCTAGAAATGATACTCAAGACTGAAGAAAATACAAGCATATTCAGGAGGACAGAAGCGAAGTACAATAACACCAAAACCTAAAAGCCAAATAATACACTTACAAAAGCTACTAAATACAAAAAATATCCAAAATTAAAAGTAATTTCTCCATTTTAATATTAAGTGTCAATGGAATTAACTCACCGACCAAGAGACACAGATTACAAACCATCAATCTACTGCCTGCAGGAGACTTATCTCACCACAAAAGATAGGCACATGCTAAAAATAAATGGCTGGTCTAAAATTCTGCAAGCTAATGGAACCAGGAAACAGGCTGAGGTAACCATTATGTTATCAAAGTGGACTTCAAACCAAAAAAAAAATCATAAGAGACATAGATGAATACTACATTTTAGAAACAGTTACAATTATTGTGAACAAGAGTTCACAATACTGAACATATATGCACCCAATATGGGCACCTCCACATTCATTAAGCAAACCCTACAGTGTCTGAAGTGAGAAATCAACACCCAAATGATAATTCTTGGGGATTTCAATACCACTCTCTCAATATGGGATAGATCAACAGGGATAGAGACACATTGCAACTTAACGAAACCCTTACTGAAATAGATATACAGATCTCTATCAAACTTTTCATTCATGCACCAAAGAATACACTTTTTTCTCAGCAGCACATGGAACTTTCTGCAAAATAGATCACATATTGGGCCACAATATAAATTTCCACATATACAGAAATATTGAAATTCTAGTCTGTACCCTATCAGAACACCATGGCATGGTCTAAAGCTTGACATCCACAACACAAAAAACAACAGAAAATACACTAAGTCCTGGAAACTCAACACTATGATGCTGAAGGAGAATTGGATTCAGAAAGAAATTAAAAAGGAAATTAAAGATTTTCTGGAAGTGAATGATAATGAGAATACAACTTATCAAAATCTTTGGGACACAATGAAAGCTGTCCTAAGAGGTAAGTTATAGCTCTTAATGCCTACATCAAAAAAATGGAAACATCACAAATAAATAACAACAGTGCAGCTTAAAGCATTGGAAACACTAGAGCAATCTGATCCCAAAAGCAGCAAAAGAGACGAGATTAACAAAATAAGGGGAGAAATATCTGAAATTGAGATTAGGAAAATGATAGAGAGAATCAACCAGTCAAAAAGCTGGTTCTTTGAAAAAAATCAATAAGATTGACACACCCCTAGCTAAATTAACCAAAGACAAGAGAAAGAAAACACAAATTAACAAAATTAGAAATGAAAATGGAGTTATCACTACTGATACCCAAGAAATCCAGAGAATTATTAACATCATATTTCAAAAACTTATACTCTGTGAAATTTGACAACACAAAAGAAATGGATGAATTCCTAATCAAGCACAGCTAACCGAAATTGAATTAGAAAGTTGTGAATTATTTAAATATTCCTATAACATATGAGGAAACTGATGAAGTTATCTCAAATCTTCCCACCAAAAAGTGTCCTGGACCAGATGAATTCAGCACAAAGTTCTACCAGATATTTAAGGAGATATTAACACCAATACTCCTTAAACTGTTTTCATCAAATGGAAAAGGAAGGAAAACTACCAAAGTATTTCTATGAAGCTAATATTATCTTAATCCCCAAACCTAATAAAGATACACTTAAAAAAGAAAACTATAGGCCGATCTCTCTGATGAACACAGATGCAAAGATTCTCAATAAAGTCTTAGTAAATTGCATGCAAAAACATATCAAAAAGATCATTCACGAGGATCACATAGGCTTTATCCCAGACACACAAGGTTGGTTCAACATACGCAAATCAATAAACATAATTCACCATATAAAAGAGTCCAAAATTCAAGACCACATGATACTCTCAATAGATGCAGAAAAAGCTTTTGACAAGATCCAACAACCTTTTCTGATCAAAACCCTAGAGACAGTTGGAATGAAAGAAACCTTTATCAATATAATAAAAGCTGTATACAACAAGCCAACAACAAGTATTATACTCAATGGGGAAAAACTTGAAAGATTGCTGCTTTGATCATGAACTAGACAAGGCTGTCTACTCTCACCACTTCTATTCAATATTGTACTTGAAGTCTTAGCTGAAGCCATAAGACAAGAAAGGGACATAAGAGGGATTCAAATTGGCAAGGAAGAAGTCAAGTTATCTCTATTTGTAGATGACATGATCATATACCTGAGTGATCCTAAAAAGTCCACCAGGAAGCTCCTGGAACTAATACAGGACTTCAGCAGGGTGGCAGGATACAAAATAAACGTACAAAAATCAGAGGCCTTCCTATATGCCCAGAACGAAAAAAGTGAAAAAGCTCTGAGAGAAACAATCCCATTTACTATAGTCCCTAAAAATACGAAATACCTTGGAATAAACCTAACCAAGGAAGTAAGAGACCTTTGCAATGAAAACTTTAAAACCCTAAAGAAAGAAATTGCATAATACACCAGAAGGTGGAAAGACCTCCCATATTCCTGGATTGGTATTATCAATATCATAAAAATGACTATCCTACCAAAGGCAATATACAAATTCACTGCTATACCAATCAAAATCTCAAAGCAATTCTTTATTAAAGAGGTTGATCAAATATTCTCAAAATTCATATGGAGGCACAAAAGACCCAGGATAGAAAAACAATCCTGAGTAAAAAAAACACTGGAGATATCACCATACCAAAACTTAGTCTATACTACAAATCCATAGTTATAAAAACAACCTGGTACTGGCTCCAAAATAGACACACAGATCAATGGATGAGAGTTGAAGACTCACATATAAGCCCACACAATTATAGCCATTTGATCTTTGACATAGGGTCCCATAAATCCAATGGAAAGAATAGCATCTTCAACAAATGGTGCTGGCAAAACTGGATGTCCACATGCATGAAGATTAAAACTGGACCTGTGCTTGTCATCATATACAAGACTTAATTCCAAATGGATCAAAGACCTCAATATAAGGCCAGAGACTCTAAAAACCTTAGTTGAAAGCATCAGAAACCCCCTCGAGGTGATTGGACTAGGCCAATAGTTCCTAGTTGGAAATCCAATTGCACAGTCTATACAACCAACACTCAACAGATGGGATCTTATGAAATTAAAGAGCTTCTGTTCAGATAGAAAGATTGTAACTCATGCACAAAGGCAACCCACAGAATGGGAGAAAATCTTCACTAACCACATATCTGATAGAGCTCTAATTATCCAGAGTGCACACAGAACTTAGAAAACTAAACACCAAGAATACAAATGGCCCAATTAAAAATGGGCCTTGGAATTTAAAAGAAACCTTACCAGGAAAGAAATTGAAATGTCTAAAAATTATCTTAAAAATGCTCCACATCCTACCCATCAGGGAAATGCAAATCCAAAGCTCCCTAAGATACATTTCACCCCAGTCAGGATGGCAAAAATGCACAATACAAACAATAATAAATGCTGGAGAGGATGTGGAGAGAAGGGAACTCTCCTACATTGCTGGTGGGAATGCAGGCTTATACAACCACTCTGGTGAGCTGTCTGGAGATTCTTAAAAATATTAAAGATTGAAATGCCATATGACCTTCCTATTCCACTTTTGGGAATAATCCCCCATAAATCAAAAATTCACCTTGATAACACAAGCATGGCCATGTTCATTGCAGCACTGTTCACAATAGCAAAGTTGTGGAATCAACCCAAATGCTCAACAGTTGACAAGTGGATAAGGAAAATGTGGTACATTTATACAATGGAATACTACTGAGCCATCAAAAATGATGAATTAATGCGATTTTCCGGGAAATGGATGGAATTAGAAAAAAATTATATTGAGCAAATTATCCCAGACACAGAAAATTAAGCACCATATGTACTCCCAAATAGTGGATTCTAGTACCAAATCCACTTAGAGACACTCAAAGATAAATCTCTGTAATACCTGCAGTAATCGTAAAGTACCAAACTCACTTAGTGACACACTCAAAGATAAATCTCTGTAATACCTACAGTAATTGCAAAGATTATAAGCAGGGAGGGAAGGGGAAGAAGGGCCCCACCAAAAACAAGGAGAGAGGGGATCATGCTACCACAGAGAAAATAGACCACCATCATGGACTGCAACTAAGTAATGAGACATCTGGTTGAGATTTTCCTTATTGATCACTTGCATCAGATGGGGTATGATCTCACCAGAAAGGGAGGGCATAAAGTCTGGCAATTAGAAGGTAACCATCCTGCAAATGGTCTCCTACTCTTATTCCATCTACCTTTGAATCTACTCTTTTTTTGTTAGATAAACAAATTTATTTGTAAATTTAGTCAACATACATAATTGACTTCAATAGAATAAGTTTAAAAACCACTCAAAGGCCATCTTCTCTAAAAGGGATTTTCCCACAATAGTAACCAGATGTAACCTAGCCCATCTTAACTGGCAAGGGTCAAAATGGAGCTTTGCTGCTTTCCCACACAAATTTACACTTATCTACACACAAGGAAAGAACAACATTGTTTTGTTTTGAGAAAAAAAAACTAGATATGAGATCAACCACAACACAAAGAAAAAAGCTGCACTAACTAACTTAAGTAACAGATGATGCTGGTGTGAATTTTTATTTTATTTTTATTTTTTATGCTGTTACTGTGTGCATTCTCAGCTAGAGGGTTAGTTAACATGTGGTAGAATGAGGACTTATGTGAGGTTCAATATGCACAGCATTTTTCTACTATGAAAACAAGTGCAATCTAGTTAGAGAAACTAACTGAACTCTCATTTACACACCTTAATGACAAGATCCCACCACCTACAAATGTAAAACATTTAATTTAAAAATGTTAACACTACAATATATAAAATAGCTATTATAAATGCATATAGTGTATTCTGCCAGGTTTACTTTTTTTTTTTTAAGGAAAAAGTTACACTGTAATTAAGACTTGCATCTTCAACTCTTGAAAAAGCCCACATTCTGTCAGAGTGATGTATGGTCAGACTGTTAACAACCCCAATGTTAAACACTTGGATCAAGTCATAACCAGTTTTATTGCAAAAGGACCCTGTACATATTTATCAACTCTAGTACCTTAATAGCTACCCAGCAAGTCATTAACGTACAGAAACATGCATCATGTGAAGCAAGAAATATCACCCATCCCTTCTGCATATTAGCAACTCCTCACTCTGAGCCACAGTGCATCACTGAGGTCTGTGAACAGTCACTTTTGAGTTCATACTGAGTGAAAGATGGAATGACTTAAGTACAAATGCAACATATTATAAACAATTTCTTACAAAAAATTCACAAATTAAACCAAAGTATTTTACAGAATTTACTATAAAATGCCATAAAACCCGCATTTACTTAAGCTCTCTCTCCCCGTATCCAGCAAGCCAACTGGATGTCTTTGGGCATGATGGTGATTCTTAGCACGGATGGCACACAGATTAGTATCTTCCAACAACCACACCAGGTATGTCTCACTGGCCTCCTGCAGTGCACCGATGGTCACTCTCTGGAACCGCCGGTCAATCTTGAAGTCCTGCCCGATATCCCGCACCAGCCTCTGGAATTGCAGCTTCGGGATCAGCAGCTCTGTCGACTTCTGGTAGCATAGATCTCGCACAGGGTCACAGTGCCTGGTCTGTAGCGGTGGGGCTTCTTCACTCCGTGGTGGGGGGCGCACTTTTCCGGCGCCTTTGGTGGCCAGCTGCTTGTGAGGGACTTTGCCACCTGTGGAATTATGAGCAGTCTGCTTGGTTCAGGCCATCTTCTCTCACCCACAGCCGAGTCCCTGGTCATGCTCCCCTGCCGACCCGCCGCTGCTGTCCAAGGAGTTGGGAATGCCAAAGGACAGAATGACACTCGCTCAATGAATGACCAAACCCCTCTTAATATACTCGTATAATAAGACTCTATTTTAGCAGCCTTTTATCTCTGGCCAGGGGTTGACATCCAATATCCATCAGGATGGAGCCAAGGGCAGTGCAAGAGCAGCAAGACTGAAAAAAAATCAACAAACCATAATTCGGAAAATCAGAGACTGTATATCAACCACCTGGAACCATGCCAGCCTAATCTTTCCCCATTCTAAAGCTCAGGAAATTTTGCTGAAGAAGGGGCGGTAAGATTGTAAGAGCCTAAAGATAGGGAGGAGCAATGATATGCAAGATACTCCATACAAGTTAGGGCCAAAGTAATCATAATAGGAATTTGCATAACCTGCACAATGACCAACATATCATTGAACCCCCAAAGTCTAGTATGGATCACAGGCACTAGGATCCTTAGAGGGAAAGGATTAACAGCCACAACAGTGTTCCTATACTAAAGGAGAACACACACACACAAAAAGAGCTCTAGGCAATGCCACTGGGTCCTTACACCTCATCAGAGAGGAGGACCCAGAGGGAAGTTTGACATGCACATTAAAGGATGCTCCAAGAATGGGGGAGGGGGCACTGGGAGAAAGGGAGGGAGAGGGAAAGGAAAAGGAAAAGATGGGGAGGGAGCAAGGGGATCCAGGAAGGGTTGGAGGGAGGGTATCGACTTTGTATGAGTGGAAGAAATAAAAAATAAAATTAAAAAAAGAAAAAATTATGAAAAACATCAGCAAAGAAAAGCATCCTCATCCATGGGTCTGGTTCCTCCATTTTCTCTGGGGAGATACAAGGTGCTGAAGCCATAGCTTTATTCCAAAATTCCTCAAGGCCAGCAGTCTTAACCTTGAGGCTTCTTGTCTGTAGGAGAGATTTTAAGACACATACTGCTATGGAGACCAGTATCGTCTGAAGCAGAAAATACAGCCAGGAAAGAGGGGGAGTCAAGAGTTACAGGAAGAAGAGGAAAGACGGGATGTCAGCAGGGGATGGAGTCTCCCCCCCCCCCACGGACCTGTTAGCCCTGTGCACAGTTCTCAACCTGGGAGGGGGAGGGGAGGCATGTGGAGGAAGAACAAAGGGCTATTTTGGGTTCTCTCCACAAGTTTCATTGTAGCAACTAATCACTTCTCAGTGGACTATCCTTTAAGTCTTTTATGATGCCAAAAAGGATGGGAACAAAGGGGTGGGAGGCATATGGTCTTCCTGGACTTCCCTCTTATGGGCCAAGAAGAGCACTTCTATTTGGATCTGTGGCTCCCATACATTTTTTAGAGAAATCCAAGGAACTAAGATTAAAGTTTCCTCCCAAAAATCTTCTAAGTCCTTTGGTTTCACTTTGATCCTATGTAAGCATAGTAGAGCCTTAAGAACAGTCAGCTGGGATGCCTTTTGATGGGGCAGAAAGTTCCATATAATGGAGAGGAAATGTTCCCTAATGGAGCAGAGATGACTAGGAGGTGAGCAGACAAGGCAAAAAAGCACAGAAAATAAAAAGCAACGACTAAAATCAAGGTCAAAGTGAAAATAACTTCTAAAAGGGTAACCAATGTCCAAGGAGAGACCTAGTGCAGGACATATGCAGAGATATTTTGGATCTAAGTGTCCTGTGCTTAGTGAGTGATTTCAGGGGTTCATTACTTCTCAGGGCCATATGCCCCCAGTCAGAGCGATTCAATATAGTCAAAACTGGGCTTCGAGTTCTGAGGGAACCAATTTCTCATGTGAACTCACCTGGAAAAACCTTGGTTTAGAGGGGCTCTTTGATCATGGAAAAATCAAACGAGCGATTGTGTTCCTAATCTTAGAGCACAACAATGGACAAACAGGGAAAGGGGAAGAGAAGGAGGCTATCTGCTCACCTTCAGGCACCATAAGGGCTGCTCATCAAACTTTAACAGAAAGGTTGTCTTGTCTACACCGAAGGCAGCACCAACCCAGTTGGAGCATTAGATGTTGCCAAATCCTCACCAGGCCAGCTGGGGGGAAGAGGGGAAACAGCAGGGGACTTGTGGGCTCGAGGCTTCAGCTTGAGGTAAATGGGCAAATGGGAGTCAGGTGAGAAGCAGCAGGAAGAGGACAAGTTGGCTGCAGACTCAGCTTTATTCAGGAAGTTTTGGGGCTTATATAGTGTCAGGATCCAATCAGGTGTTGCCATCCCTCTGTTTAGGGGAGGGGGGCAGCCACCAATCATTTAGCTGTTTATTAGTTATCCAAGTTAGATGGCCGCTTCCCATTGGTTGTTCATCCCTCCTTCCCATGGTTGTCCATCCCTTTGCCTGTATGATTCCTCTATAGGGACATGCCTGGGGCATATCCAAATTTTCTCAGTCTTGTCTGTAGCCAGACCTCCTGGATTTGGGAGCACAGGCTACATCCTCCCTGAATTGATAGTGCCACAAGCTATGATGACGTTTAGCTCTTTGTGACCATTATGAACTCTCAATGACCACTGTGAGCTATGGGCACTTGAGCTTTCTATGACAACTTTGAGCTCTCTATGACCACTTTGAGTTGTCCATAACTACTGTGAGCTCTCTGTGAGCAGTATGACCTATGTCCACATTGAGTTCCCCTGAACACTATGAGCTATGACTACTTTGATGTCTTTATGACCGCTATGACATGTGACCACTGTGAGTTCTCAATGTCCATTATGAACTCTCTATGACCACTATGAGCTACGACCACTGTGAGCTATTCATGACCATTATGAGCTTTGACTCCTGTCATCTCTCTATGACCACTATGAACAATAACCATTAAGAGCTCTCAATGGTATCTGTGAGGTATTAGAATTAGGCACATTCTATGCCAACTGTGAGCTCTCTATAACCACGATGAGTGTTCTATGGCCACTGTGAGCTATGACCACTGTGTGATCACTTTGACCACTAGGTGCTATGGCTACTGTGAACTCTTGACTATTATAAGCTCTCCATGACTACTGTGAGCTACGACCACAGTGAGATCTCTATTACCAGTATGATCTATGACCACTGTGAGCTCTCTATGACCTCTAAAAAACTCTATGCAAAGTAGTAGCTCTGAACATTGTGAGTTCTGTGTGATCACTATGAATTATGACCACTATGATCTTTTTATCACCACTTTGAGCTATGACCACTGTGAGCTCTCTATGGCCACTATAAGCTCTGTCTGACCATGACCAGTATGATTTATGACCACTGTTAGCTCTCTACCACTACTATGAACTATGAACATTTTGAGCTCTCAAGGATGATTATAAGTTCTCTATGACCACTGTGACCTATGACCACTATGAGCTCGCTATGACCACATTGACATGACCACTGTGACCTCTCAATGGTCTCTGTGAGCTATGACCATTATGAGCTCTATATGCTCACTATGATCTATGACCCCTGTGATCTCTCTTAGAGCATTGTGAGCTGTCTATGACAATTATGAACAAAAACCAGTACGAGTTCTGTATGTCCATTAAGAGCTTTCTATGTCCATTGATATTTAGGACTACTGTGAGCACTCTATGACCCCTGTACCTCTCTATGAGCAATGTGATCTGTGACCAATGTGAACTCTTTATGACCAGTATGAGCTATGACCACTGCAATGTCTTTATGTCCATTATGAACTATGGCCACTATGAGCTATCAATGACTACCGTGAGCTTTTTATGACCAGTATGAACTATACCCATTGTGAACTCCCTACTTCCTCTAATATCTATGACCTTTGTAAGCTCTCATTGTCTATTATGTGCTGTCTATAACCACTGTAAACTATGAGCACTATGAGTTGTCTATAGCAATGGTAAGCTCTCTATGACCACTAATATCTATTACCACCATGTGATCTGTGTGACCATTATGAGTTATGAGTACTTTGATATTTTATTGTTCATTATGAGGTCTATTACCACTGTGAGCTGTGACCACTTTGAGCTCTGTATGATCACTATGAACCATGGACTCTGTGATTTCTCTATGAGCACTATGAGCTCTCTATGTGCACTATGAACTATGAGCACTATGAACTTTCTATGAGAACTATGAGGTATGACCACTGTGAGGTTACTGTGAGCTCTCTATGGTCTCTATGACCTCTCTATGACCACTGTGAGTTATGAACACTGTGATTTCTTCAACACCATGGTAAGTTATGACCATTGTGTGCTGTCTATACCGATTATGAGTCCTCTATGACCACTGTTAGCGTTGACCAATGTAAGCTCTATGACCACTATGAACTATAACCACTGTGAGATCCCTACTACCACTGTGAGTTCTCTTTGAGCATTTTATGCTTGCTATACCCACTGTGATCTCTCTATGACTACTATGAGATATTACCACTGTGATCTCTCTATGACTACTATGAGATATTACCACTCTTTATTACTTCTATGAGGTATGAGTACTCTGAGCTCTCAATTTCCATTATTAGTTCTCAATGATCGCTGTGATGTATGACCACTGTGAGCTCTGTATGTCCACAGTGTGCTCTCTATGAGTCCTGTGAGCTATGATCACCGTCAGCTCTCTATGACTACTATGAGATATGACCACTGTGAGCTCGTTGTGCCCACTATGATCTATGACCACTGTGAGATCCCTAGGTCCATTATGCACTGTGTATGACCACTATGAACTTTGATCACTGTGATCTATTTATGAAAACTATGCGAGATTATCACTGTTAGGTCTCATTTTCCATCATGAGCTCTCTATGACCACTGTTAGCTCTGACCAATGTAAGCTCTATGACTACTATGAGCTATAACCACTGTGAGCTCCCTATAATCACTGTGAACTCTCTTTGAGCATTTTATGCTCGCTATGACCATTGTAATCTATCTTTGATCACTATGAATTATGATGAGTGTGAGGTATCTATCACCTTTATGACTCATGATGACTGTGACCTCTCGATGACACTGAGAGCAATGACCACTGTTACCACTCATTGTCCACTCTGAATTCTCAATGTCCAGTAGGAGCTATGACCACTGTAAGCTCTCTATGACCACTATAAGCCCTTTATGACCATTATGGGGTCTATATACAACTAAGGGCTAAGGCCAATGTGAGTTCTATATGAACACTAGGACCTATGACTACTGTGAGCTCTATATGACAACTGTGAACTATGACCACTGTGAGCTCTTTATGACCACTATGAGCTTTCACCACAGTTACATCTTTATGTCTACTATGACTATAGCTCCTGTGATCTCCCTGTGAGTATTATGATCTATGAGCTCTTTATGACCACTATGATCTCTCTATGACAATTATGATCTGTATATGACAATAAAGAGATATGACCACTGTGATCTCTCTGTGAACAGTGTGATCTATGATCACTCCTAGTGCTCTATGAACACTATGAACTTATTACGATAACTGTGAGCTCTCAATCACCACTATATGCTCTCTATGACCACTATAACATATAACAATGTGAGCTCTCTATGATCACTATGACTTATGACCACTGTGACCTCTCTAACACCATTATTAGGTATGACTACTGTGAGCTATGATCACTATGAGGTCTCTATGAAAATTATGACTACTATAAACTACTGTGAGCTTTCTATGACCACTCTGAGCTCTCTATGGCAACTGTGATCTCCCTATGACTACTATAAGGTATGACCACTATGAACTCTTCATGTCAACTTTGATCTATGACCACTCGGAGCTCTCCAAGTCCATAATGAGTGATTCTATGAACAATATTAGCTATGACAACTGTGAGCTGTCTATGATCACTGTGAGCTATGATCACTGAGAGCTCTCTATGACAAATGTGAACTATGACCACTGTAAGTTTTCAATGAGCTCTGTGAGCTGTAAGCATTATGCAGTCTCTATTGCAACTGTGAGCTCTTTATGACCACTGTGAGCTCTCTATGACCGCTTTGAACTATGACCACTATGTGTTATCTATGACCACTATGAACTATGACCACTATTAGCTCTCTATCACAACTATGAGCTATGTAAATTGTGAGTTCTCTAAGTCCATTATGAGCTCCCAATGACCATTGTGAGCTATGATCACTGTGAGCTTTCTGTGAATACTATGAACTCTATGACCACTGTGACCTCTCTATCACCTCTGTGAGATTTCCATGACCACTGTGAGCTATGACTATTTTGAGCACTCTATGACCACTATGATCTATGACCATTGTGAACTCTCTATTACATTACAAGCTTTCTATAACCATTGTGTTCTATGACCACTGTAAGCCCTCTTTGAACTCTCTATTACCAGCATAAATGATGACCAATGTGAAGTCTCTGTGACCACTATAAGCATTGACTACTGTGAGCTTTATTTGGCCAATATGAGCTATGAAGATTTTAAGCTCTCTATGACCATTCTGAGTTATAACTACTGTGAGCTCTTTTTTTCCACAATGAGCTCACTATGACCACTATAAGCTATGACCATTGTCAGCTCTAAAAGGCCACTGTGAGCTATGATAACTGGAAGCTTTCTCTGACCACTATGAGCTCCCTATTGCCATTATGATTTCTCTATAACCACTATGAGCTCTCTAGAAACATTGTGACTTCTCTATAACCATTATGAGCTCTCTATGACCACTGTTAATTCTCTAACTACTGTCAGTTCTCTATGAGCAATATGACCTATAATAAATGTTAGCTCTATATGACCAATGTAAGCTCTCTATGACCCATGTGAGCTCAGACCACAGTTAGCTGTTTTTGACCACTGTAAGGTATGACCACTTTAAGGTACGACCATTTTGTGATCTTTATGACCACTATGAACCATGGTTACTATGACCTCTCACTGTGCACTATATTCTGTCTATGACATCTGTGAACTATGACAACTGTGAGTTCTCTATGATCACTGTGATCAGTGACCACTACATTCTCTCTATCATTAATATGAGCTATGATCACAGTGAGCTCTATATAATGATTTTAAGTTCTCTATAAGTATGACATATGACTGCTGTGAGATTTCTATGACTACTCTGAGCTATGAACACTGTAAGCTCTCTCTGACCACTGTGAGGTCTCTATGATTACTGTGAGATCTCTATGTCCATTAGGAGCTTTCTATGATCACTGTGAGCTATGACCATTGTGAACATTCTATGACCATTGTGAACTATGACTACTGTGACCGCTCTATGATCACAAGGAGCTATGACCACTGTTAGCTCTCAATAACCACCGTGTGCTCTCTTTGACCTCTGTGACGTCTCTACGACTACTTTGAGCTCTCTAAGACCACTGTCAGCTCTGTATGAGCACTCTGAGTTTTCTATGAACATTACGACCTATGAACATTGTTTGCTCTCTATGATCACTATGAGCTATGACCACTGTGAGCTTTTTATGATCATTATCATCTATGACCATTGTGCGCTCTCTTTGACCATTGTAAGCACTACATAAACATTGTGATCTACGACCATGGTGAGGTCACTATGAGCACTATGAAGTATCTACCAACACTCTGAGGTCTCTATGACCAATATGAGCTATCTTTGACCACTGTGACCACTCTATGAGCACTATGACCTATCAGCACTGTGAGCTCTCTATGACCATCATGAGATGTCTATGACCATTCTGAGTTCTCTGTGACCTTTGTGAGAATTCTATTATCACTATGAGCTCTCTATGACCGCTATAAGCTCTCTATGACTACTGTGACCTCTCTATGACCACTTTGATGGCTCTATGAGCACTATGAGCTCTCTGTGACCACTATGAGCTCTTTATGAGCACTATGACCTATTACCACTCTGAGCTATCTATGGTCACTATGAGCTATTAACACTGTGAGATCTCTATTACCACTCTGAACTCTCTGTGAATTCTGTAAGCTTTCTACCACCACTATGAGCTCTCTGTGACCACTATGAGCTATGGCCACCATTAGCTCTCTGTGATTACTAGGAGTAGTGATCACTATCAGCTACCTATGAAAACTGTGGGCTCACTATGAACACTGTGGCATCTCTATGAACACTTTGAATTCTCTGTGATGACGGTGAGCCCCTGTGATCGCTGTGTTGTCACTGTTAGATCTCTGTGACAACAGTGAATTCTCTGACTACTGTGAGCTCAATATGAATACTATGTCTACAATGTCTATGACCACTATTAGCTCTCTATAAACACTGTGTTCCATCTATGAACTCTTTGAGTTCTCTATGATCACTGTAAGTACTCTGTGACCACTGGGAGCTGCTTATGACCATTGTGAGCTCTCAATGACCACGTAGAGCTCTAGATGACCACTGTGAGTACTCTATGATCATTGTGAACTCTATGACCTCTGTGAGCGCTCTATAACCGATATGAGTTATGAGCACTGTGAACTATCTATGACCACTGTGAGTTATGACCACTGTGATCTCTTTATGGCCTCTATTAGCACTCTATGATCACTAGGAGTTATGATCAATATCAACTCTCTATCACCACTATGAGCTATGGCCATGGTGAACTCTCTATGACCATTATGAGTTATAACCACGGTGAACTCTCTTAGACCATTATGAGCACTTTATGACCACTATTAGCTGCTATCATTGTAATCTTTCTATGACCACTTTGAGATATTTATGACAATTGTGAACTCTCTACATCCAATATAGCTCTCTATTAGCTATACGACATATGTCCATTATGATCTATGATCACTGTCAGCTATGACCACTGTAAGATCTCTATGACCACAGTGCTAGGACCACTGTGAACTCTGTATGTCCACTATGAGCTATCACCACTATGAGCTCTCTATGAACACTGTGAGCTCTATATGACCACTATCAGCTATGACCATTGTAGATACTCTATGACCACCATGAACTATGACCACTATGAGCTCTCTATGACCAATGGGAACTCTCTATGACTAGCTATGAACACTGTGAGCTCTTTAGGACCACTATGAGATATTTGCCCTATGGACACTCTATGGCCACTGTGAACTATCACCACTATGAGCTCTCTATGAGCTCTCTATTGCAGTGATTTCTGTATGATCACCGTGAGCTATCTATGACCACAGTCAGGCTTCTGTGACCAGAATTCTGTGAGCTCTCTATGAGTACTATGAACTATTACCACTGTGAGATCTCTATGACCACTATGAATTAGGAGCAGTGTGAGCTCTCCATCACCACCGTGTGCTCTGATCACTGTGAGCTCTCTCTGATCACTATGAATTCCAACCACTGTGAGCTCTCTATGACCACTGTGAGCTATGACAACTGTGATCTCTCTATGGCCACTATGAGCTCTCTATGACTCTTATGAGCTATGGCCATTTTAAGCTCTCTATGACCTCTGTGAGCTATGAAAACTGTGAGCTCTCTATGACACCTGTGACCTCTTTGTGACATCCTTGAACCCGTATGACTGCTCTGAGCTCTCTATGACCACTATAAGCTCTCTATGAACCCTATGAGCTATGACCACTGTGAGGTATTTATGGCCATTATGTTCTATGACCACTCTGAGCTCTAAGTGTCAATTATGGGCTGATTATGCCTACTATGAGCTTTGATCACTGTGAGCTCTCTATGTAACTATGAGTCCACTATAACCACTGCCAGATTTCTAGGACCACTTTGGCCTATGATCACAGTGAGCTTTCTATGATCACTAGGAGGCATGACCACTAGAATTTCTCAATGTCCACTATGGTCTAGGACCAATGTGATTCCTCTGTCACTACCATATGCAATGACCATGGTAAATTCTCTATGATGATTTTAAGTTGTTTTTGAACACTGTGAGCTATGACTTTTGTGAGCTCTCTATTACCAATTTCATCTATGACCACTATGATCTCTTTATGACCACTGTGAGCTCTTTTATGATCACTATGAGCTGTGCATGACCACTATGAGGTATTAACACTGAACTCTATGTAACCACTACCAGTTGTGACCAGAATGTGCTCTTTATGTACACTATGATCTATGGCTCTGTGAAATCCCTATCCCCACTATGAACACTATAGAATACTATGAGCTATGACAACTTTGAGCTCTCTATTACCACTTTGAGCTATGACTACTTTGAGCTCTCTGTGACCACTGTGAGCTCTCTATGGCCACAATGAGCTATCTCTACTCTGAGCACTATATGACCACTGTGAGCTTTGACCACTGTGAGCTCTCTGTGGCCATTATGAGCTATTGACAGTGTGAGCTCTCTGGGACCACTGTGAGCTATGAACACTGTGAGTACTCTATGACCATTGTGAGCACTGTATGGCACCTATGAACACTCTGTGTCCACTAGGAGATATGAACACTGTGATCTCTTTATGATCACTATGAGAGCTATGACCACTGTGACCTCTCTATGGCCATGGTGATCTCATGATCACTAAGGGCTATGACCACTGTGACTTCTCTGTGGCTACTTTGAGCTCCTTATGACCACTGTGAACTCTCTACGACCACTTTGAGCTCTCTGTGAGCTATAATACCTATGACCACTGTGAATTCTCTATTACCACTGTGAGCTATGACCATTGTGACCACTCTATGACCAATATTGTTGCAGTTCATCTGGATAGTTGCTGATAAATGACCGTCAAACAGGTTAAGGGAATAAGGGCTTATTCTCTTACAATTCCTGGTTACAGTTCTCAGTCCAGCTTGATAGGAGAGCATGCACCAACACCGGGGCTGAGGGAACTAGTCATAGCATCACTTCATAATTTCTGAGAGATGGACAATCCTTACTTGCCAGACCAGCACGTCTGGCCAAATGAACAGAAGGATGCCAACACTCTCAACCAGCTCTCTATGATTTATCCAGGGCTTAATCCCACCCACCATGGGCTGGGTCTTCCCCATCAGCTAGACAATCTCCTTCAGGTTTGCTCTGGGCTTAACTCAACCATCAACTCTCGACAACTGTGCCCAGAGCTCAAACCCTCAACAGTCAAGTTGTCATCTGTGCTTAACTATGACAAATATGAACTATTACCCCTGTGAACTTTCTATGCCCACTGTGAGCTCTTTATGACCACTGTGAGGTATGTTAACTATAAATGACCAGTTTGAGCTCTCTATGATTGCTGTGAGCTCCCTGCAAACACTATAAGCTGTCCATGACCACTATGAGGTCTTTATGACCACTATGAGCTATGACCTATGTGACCTTTGCATGGCCATTTTCCATGCTTTATGACCACTGTGAGCTCTACAGAACCACTATGAGCTATGAACACTGTGAGCTCTTATGACGACTGTGAGCAATGAGCACTATCAATTCTCATTGTGCATTATGAACTCTCTGTGATGACTGCGAGCTATAACCACAGTTTACTCTTTATTACTACTGTGAGCTATGACAACTCTGTGCTCTTTATGACCATTATGAATCCTCTATAATAACTATGAGTTATGACCACGATAAGATTTCTATGATCACTGTGAACTAGAACTACCGTGAGGTCTCAATGACCACTGTGAGCTATGACAACTGTGAGGTACCTGTGACCACTGTGACCTCTCTATAACAACTGTGAGCTCTGTAAGCCCACTATTAGAGTTCTATGATCACTATGATATATGAGCACTATGAGCCATCTATGACCTCTGTGAGGTATGACAAGTATGAGCTCTCTATGACAAGTGAGCTCTCTCTGATCACTATGACATCTCTATGACTACCTTAAGCTCTTTTTGACCACTGTGAGTTCTCCATCACTAGTTTGATCTCTCAGTGACCACAGTGAGCGCTCTATGACCTTGATGATCTATGAGCACTGTGAGCTCTCTATGATCACTGTGAGCAATGACCACTCTGAGCTCTCTATTACCACTTTTAGCTATGATCACTGTGAGCGCTCAATGACCAAAATGATCTGTGTATGAAAACTATGGGCTATGATCACTGTGAACTCTCTATGACTACTGTGAATAATGACCACTGTGAGCTCTCTATGATAACTATGATCACTATTATGAGCAGTGACCACTGTGAGTTCTTTCTGACCATGAGAAGCTATGACTCCTGTGTGTTCTCTAAGACTACTATGAGCTAAGCCCACAATGTATTCTTATTTTGCATTGTGAATTCTCTATGACCACTGGGAGCTAGGACCACTGTGATCTCTTTAAGACAACTATGAGTTATGACTACTGTGAGCTCTCTGTAAATACTATGAGCTATGAACACTGCAATCTCTCTGGGGCTACTATGAGTTCTCTATGATCACCATGAGCTATAGGCACTATGGGCTCTCTATGACCTCTGCGAGCTATGGAAACTATAAGCTTTATATGACAACAGTGAACCCTTAGTGATCACTGTGACCTCTCTATGACTTTGTGGAGCTCTTTCTGA
Source organism: Typhlomys cinereus (assembly GCA_023101885.1). NCBI lineage: Eukaryota > Metazoa > Chordata > Mammalia > Rodentia > Platacanthomyidae > Typhlomys > Typhlomys cinereus. The sequence continues at coordinate 1,192,863 of JALPQD010000349.1, read as the reverse complement.
CAATTGTGAGTTCTCAAAGACCACTTGGAGCTCTTTTCGATGTCTGTGAATGCCCTATGACCACTATGAGCTATGAGCACTATGAGCTCTCTATGACCACTGTGAGTATTGACCTCTGTGAGCTCTCCATGACTAATGGGAATACTCTGTGAACATTGTGAGTTTTCTATTACCACTATTAGCTGTGACCACTTTGAACTATGTCCACTGTGAGCTATGACCACAATGAGTTCTGTAAGACCTCTGTAAGCTATGATAACTATCAGCTCTCTATGAAAAATATGAGCTCTCTATGCCTACTGTAATCTGGCTGTGATGACTTTGAGCTATATATGACCACTGTGAGCTGTCAATAAGCACTATGACTGTGACCACTGTGAGCTCTCTGTGATCACTATGATCTATGACCACTGTGAGCTCCCTATGATGACTATGAGTTCTCTTTGACATCTGTCATCTATGGCCAATATGAGCTCTCTATGACAACTATGATCTTTGACTACTTTGAGCTCTATGAGCAGTATTATGTATGACCTCTGTGAGCTCTTTGACCACTATGAGCTCTCCATGACTACTTTTTGCTCTCATGACAACTGTGACTTCTCCATGAGCACTTTGAACTCTCTAGGAGTACTGTGAGCTCTTTATGAGCACTGTGAGATCTATATGAGAACTGTGAGCTTTCTATGTCCACTATGAGCTATGACCACTTGGAGCTTTTTACGACCATGTGAGTTCTATAACCACTGTGAGTTTTCCTTGGGACAGAGTGCTATGACCACTATGAATTCTGTATAATGACTGAAAGATATCTATGACCACTGTGACCTCTCTAATATCAATGAGAGCTCTCAATGATCACTATGATCTCTTTATGATCACTAACTATGACCACTGTGAGTTATCTATGACCACTTTGGGCTCTCAATAACCACTCTGAAGTATGAGCACTGGGAGCTCTCTATAATCACTATGAACTCTGTATGAACACTGTGAGCTCTCTATTACCACTGTGAGCTGTCTATGAGTACTTTGAGTGCTCTATGACCACTGTGTCCTCTCTATGATCACTGTGAGAGCTCTATGAGCACCATGCTCTATGACCACTGTGAGCTCTCCATGACAATCACGAGTTCTCTATGACCACTCTCAGCTGTCTATGACAACTATGATATATCTATGCCCTATGTGAGCTCTCTATGACCACTTTGAGCTACGACCACAGTGAACTCTCTATGACCACTATGAGCTATGTCTACTGTGATGTATCTTTGATCTCTGTAAGCTTTCTCTTCCCACTACGGGCTATGACAACTGTGAGCTCTCTATGACCACTGTAAGCTCTCAATGACCATTATGAGCAATGAGCACTATGCACTCTTTATGACCACTATGAGCTTAACGACTGTGAGCACTCTATGACCACTGTGACTGATAACCACTGAGTTCTTCATGAGCATTATGAGCTCTCCATGACAAGTATGAGGTATGATTACTGTGAACTCTCTATGACAACATTGAGATCTTTTCAACCATTGTGTGCTCTCTGTGACTACTATGATCTATGACCACTGTGATCTCTCTTTGACCACTGTGAACTCTTTATATGCACTATAACCTATGACCACTGTGAGTTCTCTATGACCACTATGAGTTCTCTGTGACCACTTTCAGAGCCACTATGGGCTCTCTACCTCAATTATGACCTCTTTGTGACCACTTTGAGCTCTCTGTGAGCACTGTGAGCTTTCTATGACTAATGTGGGCTCAATATGACCCCCATGAACTATGACCATTGTGAGTACTTTGTCCATTGTGAGCTCTGTATTAAAATAAGAGGTATGACCACTGTTCACTCTCTATGACCACAATGTGCTTGGGACCACTGTGAACTTTCAGTGATCACTATGAACTATGGTCACTGTAAGCTCTCTATAACCACCTTGGGAACTCTAAAACCACTATTATCTATGCCCAATGTCAGTTGTCTCTCATCAGTATGAGCTTTGACCACTGTGAGTTCTTGATGAGGATTATCAGTTCTTTATGGCCACTGTTTGCTATGAGCCCTGTGAGCTCTTTATGACAATTGTGAGCACTCTATTACCTCTGTAAGTGATAACCTCTATGAACTCTCTGTAAACACTGTGAACTCTCTGTGACCACTATGAGCTGTGAACACTGTGAGCCCTTTATGACAACCTTTATAACCACTGTTAGCTCTTTTTGACCACTGTGAGCTCTCTATGAGCATTATGATCTATGACTGCTGTGAGTTCTCTGTGACCACTATGAACTCTCTGTGACCACTTTCAACTCTCTATGGCTACTATGAGGTCTCTACATCAACTATGACCTCTTCATGACAACTTTGAGCTCTCTATGAGCACTGCAACAACTATTAGCTATGTCCACTGTGAGCTCTCTATCACCACTATGTGCTATGATCAATGTCAGATCTCTCTCACCAGTGAGCTCTTTTTTTTTTTTTTATTAAAAATTTAATTATACATTTTAAAAATTTTTTACCAGTTCCCTCCCTCCCCCCTCTTCCCCCTCCCCTTCCCCCAGTGCCTCCCCCCCAATTCCCAGATAGTCCTTTATTGTGTGTGCCTAACTCTCCACTGTGTCCTCCTCTCCGATGACATATAAGGACCCAGTGGCATTTCCATAAGCCCTTTCTCTTGTTCCCCTTAAGCATAAGATCACTACTATGGCTGTCAATCCCTTGCCTCCAGGGGTCTCGGTGCCCTTATCAGATGCTAGACTTTATGAGGGCAACAGTGCGCTGGACATTGCGCAGGGCATGCAAAGTTCCATTATGATTGCTTTGGCCCCAACTATTGTTGAGAATCTTGCAAATCGTTGCTCCTCCCATCCTTTTGCTCTTACAATCTTACCGCCCCCTCTTCCGCAAATGTCCCTGAGCTCCAGGATGGGGAGAGATTAGGCTGTCCTAGTTCTATGTGATTGATATAGAGTCTCTGAAGTTCTGGATTGTGGTTTGTTGATTTTCTTTTGCAGTTTTGCTGCTCCTGCAATTCCCTTCACTCCATTCTGCTGGGCACTGTATGTCACCCCCTGGCCAGAGACAAAAAGCTGTTAAACTGGAGTCTTGTTGTAATAGCACATTCAAGGGTAGATGTAATAAGAGTAGGAAACCTCACTGAGAGAGGGGTCCATCACCCATTTGCAAAATGATTACTTTTTATCTGCTAGACTATATGCCCTCCCCTTCTGGTGAGATCAGGAAAGAACGTCTGTGAACTTAACCAGGTTTCTCATTACTTACTTGCAGACCTTCATGGAGGCCTATTTTCTCTGCTGTAACATGGTCTCCTCTCTCTTTGTTTCTGGTGTGGCCCTCCTAACCCATCTCTCTTGTTCATAATCCTTGCAATTACTGTGTTACATAGGTTTACTTTTGAGTGTCCCAATGTGGGCTGGGTGAGTTTGGTACTAGGAGCCACCTATTAGGGAGTACATACGGCGCTTAATTTTCTGGGTTTGGGATACTTCACTTAATATAATTCTTTCTAATGACATCCATTTCCCAGCAAATTCCAGTAATTCATCGTTTTTGATGGCTGAGTAGTACTCCATTGTATAGATGTACCACAGTTTCCTTATCCACTCGTCAACTGTTGGACATTTAGGTTGATTCCATGACTTTGCTATTGTAAACAGTGCTGCTATGAACATGGTCGAGCTTGTGCTATCGAGGCGAACCTTTGCTGCTTGGGGGGTTATTCCCAAAAGTGGGATAGCAGGGTCATATGGCATTTCAATCTTTAATTTCTTTAAGAATCTCCAGACGGCTCGCCAGAGTGGCTGTATGAGCCTGCATTCCCACCAACAATGTAGGAGAGTTCCCCTCTCTCCACATCCTCTCCAGCATTTGTCGTTGTTTGTATTGTGGATTTTTGCCATCCTGACGGGGTGAGATGATATCTCAGGGAAGTTTTGATTTGCATTTCCCTGATGGCGAAGGAAGTGGAGCATTTTTTAAGATAATTGTTAGACATTTTAATTTCATCCCTGGTAAAGTTTCTTTGAAGTTCCAGGGCCCATTTTTTAATTGGGCCAGTGTTTTCCTTGGAGTTTAATTTTCTAAGTTCTTTGTGCACTCTGGACAGTAGAGCTCTGTCAGATATGTGGTTAGTGAAGATTTTCTCCCATTCTGTGGGTTGCCTTTGAGCTCGTGTTACAATCTCTTTATCTGAACAGAAGCTCTTTAATTTCACAAGATCCCAACTGTTGAGAGTTGGTAGCAGTGATTGTGCCATTGGATGTCTGTTTAGGAACTGTTGGCCTAGCCCAACCAGCTCGAGGGAGTTCCCTATCTTTTCAACTATGGTTTTTAAAGTCTCTGGCCTGATATCAAGGTCCTTGATCCATTTGGAATTAAGTCTTGTACATGGTGACAAGTACGGGTCCAGCTTTAATCTTCTGCATGTGGAGATCCAGTTTTGCCAGCACCATTTGTTGAAGATGCTGTTCTTTTTCCATTGGATTCTTTGGGCCCCTTTGTCAAAGACCAAATGGCTGTAACTTTGTGGGCTTATATCTGGGTCTTCAATCCTTATCCATTGATCTGTGTGTCTATTTTGGAGCCAGTACCAGGCTGTCTTTATAACTATGGATTTGTAGTATAGACTTAGGTTTGGTATGGTAATACCTCCAGCTGTGTTTTTGTTACTCAGGATTGTTTTTGCTATCCTGGGTCTTTTGTGCCTCCAAATGAACTTTGAGATTGTTTGGTCAACTTCTTTGAAGAATTGCTTTGGGATTTTGATTGGTATAGCATTGAATCTGTATATTGCCTTTGGTAGGATGGTCATTTTTACAATGTTGATTCTGCCAATCCAGGAACAAGGGAGGTCTTTCCACCTTCTGGTGTCTTCTGCAATTTCTTTCTTTAGGGTTTTAAAGTTTTCATTGTAAAGGTCTTTTACCTCCTTGGTTAGGTTTATACCAAGGTATTTCATTTTTTTAGGGGCTACAGTAAATGGGATTGTTTCTCTCAGGGCTTTTTCACTTCTTTTGTTCTGGGCATATAGGAAGGCCTCTGATTTTTGCACATTTATTTTGTATCCTGCCACCCTGCTGAACTTCTCAATTAGTTCCAGGAGCTTCCTGGTGGAGTTTTTGGGATCACTCAGGTATAAGATCATGTCATCTGCAAATAGAGATAGCTTGACTTCTTCCTTGCCGATTTGAATCCCTCTTATGTCCCTTTCTTGTCTTATGGCTTCGGCTAAGACTTCAAGTACAATATTGAATAGACGTGGTGAGAGTGGACAGCCTTGTCTTGTTCCTGATTGAAGTGGGAATGCTTCCAATTGTTCCCCATTGAGCATAATCCTTGCTGTGGGCTTGTTGTATACAGCTTTTATTATATTGATAAAGGTTCCTTCCATTCCTACTGTCTCTAGCGTTTTGATCATAAAAGGCTGTTGGATCTTGTCAAAAGCTTTTTCTGCATCTATCGAGAGTATCATGTGGTCTTGGACTTTGGACTGGTTTACATGATGAATTACATTTATTGATTTGCGTATGTTGAACCAACCTTGTGTGCCGGGGATGAAGCCTACTTGGTCCCCATGAATGATCTTTTTAATATGTTTTTGAATCCGATTTGCTAAGACTTTGTTGAGAATCTTTGCGTCTGTGTTCATCAGGGAGATCGGCCTATAGTTTTCTTTTTTAAGTGAATCTTTATTAGGTTTTGGGATTAAAACGATATTAGCTTCATAGAAGGAATTTGGTAGTGTTCCTTCCTTTGCTATTTGATGGAACAGTTTAAGGAGTATTGGTGTTATTAACTCCTTAAATGTCTTGTAGAACTCTGTGCTGAATCCATCTGGTCCAGGACATTTTTTGGTGGGAAGATTCGAGATTACTTCCTCAATTTCCTTATATGTTATAGGACTATTTAAATAATTCACAACTTCCTGATTCAATTTAGGTAAGTTGTGTTTACTTAGAAATTCATCCATCTCTTTTGTGTTGTCAAACTTCACAGAGTATAAGTTTTTGAAATATGATGTTATAATTCTCTGGATTTCTTGGGTATCCGTAGTGATAACTCCATGTTCATTTCTAATTTTGTTAATTTGGGTTTTCTCTCTCTTGCTTTTGGTTAGTTTAGCTAGGGGTGTATCAATCTTGTTGATTTTTTCAAAGAACCAGCTTTTTGATTGGTTGATTTTTTCTATCGTTTTCTTAGTCTCGATTTCAGATATTTCTCCCCTTATTTTGCTAATCTCTTCTCTTCTACTGCTTTTAGGATCAGATTGCTCTAGTTTCTCTAAAGCTTTAAGCTGCATTGTTAAGTTGTTTATTTCTGATGTTTCCATTTTTTTGACGTGGGCATTAAGAGCTATGAACTTACCTCTTAGAACAGCTTTCATTGTGTCCCAGAGATTTGGGTAAGTTGTATTTTCGTTATCATTCACTTTCAGGAAATCTTGAATTTCCTTTTTAATTTCTTCCTGAATCCAGTTCTCATTCAGCATCATAGTGTTAAGTTTCCAGGAGTTAGTGCATTTTCTCTTGTTTGATGTGTTGTGGATGTCCAGCTTTAGGCCGTGGTGGTCTGATAGGGCACAGGTTAGAATTTCAACTTTCTTGTATATGTGTAGATTCATTTTGTGGCCCAATATGTGATCTATTTTGGAGAAAGTTCCATGTGCTGCTGAGAAAAATGTGTATTCTTTGGTGCGTGGGTGAAAAGTTCGATAGAGATCTGTGAGGTCCATTTCTTTCAGGGTTTGATTAAGTTCCAAAGTGTCTCTGTTAAGCTTTTGACCTGTTGATCTATCCCATGTAGAGAGGGCGGTGTTGAAGTCCCCAAGAATTATCGTTTGGGGGTTGATTTCTTGCTTTAGACGCTGTAGGGTTTTCTTAATGAATGTGGGGGGGCCCGTATTGGGTGCATATATGTTCAGTATTGTGAAATCTTCCTGGTGAATTGTACCTCTGACTAAAATGTAGTATCCATCCGTGTCTCTTATAATTTTTTTTGGTTTGAAATCCACTTTGTCTGATAGCATAATGGCTACCCCTGCCTGTTTTCTGCTTCCATTTGCTTGTAGAATTGTTGACCAGCCTTTTATTTTTAGAGCGTGCCTACCTTTTGTGGTGAGATGGGTTTCCTGCAGGCAACAGATTGATGGATTGTGATTTTTAATCCAAGTTTGTAATCTGTGTCTCTTGATCGGTGAATTAAGTCCATTAACATTTAGTGTTATAATGGAGAAACTATTGTTAATTCCAGACATTTATTATGTTTAGTAGCTTTTATAAGTATATTGCTTCGCTTTTAATGGTGTTATATTTGCCTTCTGTTCTCCTGGATATGCCTGTTTTTTTCTTCACGCTTGAGTATCATTTCTAGCAGTTTTTGAAGGCCTGGTTTGGTGGCCATGTATCCCTTAAAGTTGTCTTTGTGCTGGAAAATTTTTCTTTCTCCCTCGATCATGACTGATAGTTTTGCAGGGTAAATCAGCCTGGGTTGACATTTTTGCTCATTCAATACTTGAAGTATGTCTCTCCAAGCTCTTCTTGCTTTTACTGTTTCGACTGAGAAGTCATTAGTTATTTTAATAGGTTTGCCTTTAAAAGTGACTTGTTTTTTCTCCCTTGAAGCTCTCATCACCAGTTCTTTATCTTGAATGTGGAGTGTTTTAACTATTATTTGCCGCAGTGTGCTTCTATTTTGGTCGTATCTGTTTGGGGTGCGGAATGCCTCTTGTATATGAATGGGCCTCTCTTTTTTTAGATGAGGAAAGTTTTCCTTGATGATCGTTTGAAAAATTTCCTCAGGGGTGGTATTTTGAGATTCTTGCTCCGGTATTCCATGAATACGCATGTTAGGCTTCTTCAGGGTGTCCCATATCTCTTGGATATTTCTCTCAAGTATCTTTTTGGCTTTAACAACCTCTTCCATTGAGCTGGTTAGTACTCCCACTTTATCTTCAAGGTCTGAAATTCTGTTTTCTGCTTCATTAGTTCTGTTGATAAGACTCTCTGTGGCGTTCTGGGTTGAAGATAACTTGTCTTTTAGCTCAGTTTTAAACTCTGCTTGAGTTTGTTTTAACTGTTCTATGCCACTTTTTGTTTCTTGCACTGTTTTTCTCAACTCCTCCAGATGTCTGTTGTGTTGCTCTTCAAAGCGATTGATTCGATTATGTAATTCCTCCCGGATTTCCTCTTTCATAGTATTGAACATGGTAATGATCATATTTTGAAAGTCTTTATCCTGGGTGGGGCTTTCTTGGCCTTTTTCCGCGGGTTTGTTCTTGTTGGAGTCTAACATTATGGGATTAATTTCTTCAGTGGGAAATTTGTTTACTTGAGTGTTGCTTCTCATGGATTTGCACTTTGACTTTGGCATTGTCATTTTAACTCTTAAGATCTCTCAATTTCACTAAACTGAATTATTTGGCCTGGGGTACTGGTGGGCAGGGCCTGAACGGGGACTTACCTAGGGCGCGGGGTGAGGCCCGGGTGGACCGCGCGCGTGTCCTGACCGGCGGAGCGGGGTGGGGCGAAAAGGGAGGATGGGCGCGTCGGCGTGGAGCTATTTAACCGAGGGCAGCTGGGGCGGGGCCCGGGCGCAGGGGGAGGTGCTCCTCGTCCCTCGGCCCCCCGCGCGGCTCTGGCTGGATGGTGGGAGTCGGAGCCGGGTCCCCGTGGGCTGACCTGGGGGTCCTAGAGCGCGCGTTGAGGCCCGGCTGGATCACCAGTGAGCTCTTGATGAGGATTATCAGTTCTCTATGGCCACTGTTTGCTATGAGGAATATGAGCTTTTTATGACCACTATGAGCTATATCCACTGTGAGTTCTTTATGATCACTATGAGCTATGACCACTATGAGCTCTCTATGAGAATTTCGAACTCTTTTTGGGCACTGTGAGCTCTGTATGACCACTATGAGCTATGACCCCTGTGAGCCCTTTATGACCACTATGAGATATAACCTCTGTGAGCTCTCTATGAGCACTGTGAGCCGTCTATGACTACTATGAGCTATAACTACTGTGAGCTCTCTATGAGAACTATGAACTATGACCATGTAAGCACTCTGTGACCACTGTGCATCATGACTGCGGTGAGCTTTCTGTGGTCATTATGATCTCTCTATTACCATTCAGAGCTAGAACCACTGTGAACTCCCTATACACCATGTGCTGTGAGCACCGTGAGCTCTTAATGTATATTATGAGCTCTCTAAGATGATGTTGAGCTCTTTTTGGCATTGTGAGCACTCTGTGACCACTATGAACAATGAACACTGTGAACTCTCTATGAACACTTTGAGTTTATCCTGACACTGTGAGCTCTCTGTGACCACTGTAGCTCTCTAGGAGCTATAGGACCTATGAGCACTGTGAGCTCTTTATCACCACTGTGAGCTATGACCACTCTGAGCTCTCTATGACCAAGATGAACTATGACCACCGTGAGCTTTCTATGTCCATAATTAGCTATCAACACTGTGAGCTGTGACCTTTTCATGACCACTATGACCTATGATCACTGTTCACTGTATATGACCACTGTGAGTTCTCTAAGACCACTGTGAATTATGATGACTATGAGCTCCCTATGATGATTATCAAGTATGACCACTGTGAATTCTCCTTGTCTGTTCTGAGCTCTCTGTGAACACTGAACTGTGAGCACTGTGAGCTCTCTATGACCACTATGAGCTAGGACTACTGTGAGCTGTCTATTACCACTATGAGCTATGGCCACTGTGAACACTCATTGTCTATTATGTGCTCTTTATGACCACTATGATCTATCAACACTATGAGCTATGATCATTGTGAGCTCTCTATGAAAATTATGAGTTCTCTATGAACACTGTGTGCTGTGACCACTGTGAGCTGTCTATAGCCACTATAAGCTATGAGCAGGGAAAGCTCTCTATAAACACTGTGATCCATGATAACTTTGAAATATCTGTCACCACTGTGATCTATGATCACTGTGAGCTCTCTATGAGCACTATGAGCTTTCTATTACCATTATGAGTTCTGTATGACAACTATGATGTATGAACACTGAAGCTGTCGATGATCACTATGAGCTATGACCACCATGAGCTATAACCCCTGTAGCTCCCTATGAGAAATATGACCTGTGAAAAATGTGAGTTCTTTATGACCACTATGACCTATGATCACTGAGAATTCTCTATAACCATTGTGAGCTCTCACTGTCCAATATGCGTTCTCTATGACTATTGAAGCTATGTCCACTCTCACCTATCTAGGGCCACAATGACCTTTGACCACTGTGTGATCTCTATCAATACAATGAGCTCTGACCACTTTGAGCTCTTTATGGCCGTTATGAGCTATGACCACTGTAAGCTTTCAATAACCACTGTGAGTTCTCTATGACCACTATAAGCTATGACCCCTCTGAGATGTCTATCACCACTATGAGCTCTCTATGACCACTGAAAGCTGTGACCACTGTGAGCACTGATTGTCATGATGTGCTCTTTATGACCACTGTTCTCTATGACGACTGAGCTATGACCATTGTGAGCACTCCATGACCACTGTGAATTAAGACCATTGTCAGCTCTGACCACTATGACCTCATTATGACCACTATGAGCTATGACCACTGTGATCTCTCTATGTCCATTATCAGCTCTGTATAGCCACTGTGAGCTATGACTACTGTGAGTTCTCTCTGATCACCATGAGCTCTATATCTCCTGTGAGCAATGAAAACTGTGAGCTCTTTAGTACCACTATGGTCTCTCCACGACCACTGTGAGCTCTCTTTGAGCACTGCTACCTATGACCACTATGAGCTGTGAACACTGTGTGCACTCTGTGTTCATTAGGAGCTCTTTATGACCACAGACAGCTATGACCACTTTAATCTCTGTAGGCCCACTATGAGTTTTAAGTGACCACTGTGAGCTCTATATGATCACTGTGATCTCTCTATGGTGAGTTTGATGCCTCTATAAACACTGTGATATCTTCATGATCACTGTGAGTTCTCTCTGACCAATATGAACTATGAGCACTGTGAGCTCTCTCTGACTGCTGTGAGCAGTGACGACTGTGAACTCTCTCTGACAACTTTCAGGTATTATTAGTGTCAGCTCTCTATGACCACAATGAGTTGTGGGTACTGTGGCCTTTCTATGAACACTAGGAGTCATGACCAGTGTGAGTTCTCATTGCCCATTATGAGCTCTCTATGACCACTTTGAGTTGTGACCACTATGAGCTCTCTATGATCACTAAAAGCTATGAACATTGTGAGGTTTCTGTGTCCATTATGAACTTTCTAGAACCGCTGTGAGCTATGACTACTATGAGATCTCCTTCAGCACTGTGAGATCTCTATGAATACTATGATCTATGGTCACTATGAGTTCTCTAAGACCACTATGAGCACTATACGACCACTATGGGTTGTATATGACCACTGTGAGCTATCTATGAACATTATGAATGATCTGTGACAACTCTGAGCTAAGTATGACCATTATGAGCAATGACAACCATGAGCTCTCTATGACCAGTATCATCTATGACCACCTGTTAGCTCTCTATAACTCATATGAACTCTTTTTCCACTGCAAATTCTCTATGACCATTGTGAGTTCTCCCTGACAACTGTGAGCTCCCTGTGGCAACTATGAGCTATGACTACTGTGAACACTCTATGACCACTGTGAGCTCTTTATGACCACTCTGAGCTATAAACACTGTGAGCTCTCTATAGGCACTGTGAGCTATGACCACTGTGAGCTCTCTATAACCTCTGTGAGTTATAACAGCTATGAGTAGTCGAGGACCTTTGTGAGTTCTATATGACCATTATGAGCTATTATCACTGTGAACTCTCTATGACCACTGTGAGTTCTTTAGGGCCACTGTGAGCTATGACCACTGTGAGCTCTTTAGATCATTATGAGCTATGCGTTATCATAGCTCACTATGACAATTGTGAGCTATGACATCTGTGAGTTCTCTATAGGCATTGTGAGCTATGACCCCTGTGAGCTTTCTATAACTTCTGAGAGCTATGACAACTATGAGTAGTCTAGGACCATTGTGAGCTCTATATGACCACTATGAGCTATTATCATTGTGAGCTCTCTATGGCCACTGTGAGCAATAACCACTCTGAGCTCTCTATGACCACTATCAGCTATGACAACTGTGAACTCTCTATGACTAATGGGAGCTCTCTATGTCTACTGTGAGCTCTCTATAAACATTATCAGCTATGACCACTGTAAGCGCTCTAAGACCACTCTGATCTGTGAACACTGTGAGCTCTATATGATGCCTATGAGCTATGACCACTGTGAGCTACCTATGACCTATGTGAGCAATGATAAATATGAGTTCCCTATGACCACTGTGACCTCTATATGACCACTATGAGATATGACCACGGTGGTCATAGCTCATAAGTCTCTTAGATAGCTTACAGTGTTCATAACACACAGTGTTCATAGAGAGCTCACAATGCATATTGAGAGCTCATAGTGGTCATAAATATCTCACAGTGGCCATAGGTCAAATTGGTCATAGATAGCTCAGAGTGGTTATAGCTCATAATTGTCAAGGAGAGCTCATAGTAGTAATAATGAGCTCAAAGTGGCCATAGCTCATAGTAGTGATACAAAGTTAACAGGGGTCATAGATTATATTGGTCATAAAGAGTTCAATGTTGTCATAGAGAGCTCACAGTTGTCATACCTCACTGTGGTCAAGGAGAGGTCATAATGGTCATAGCCCATAATGGTCACAAAGAGCTCACAGTGGTCATGGGTCAGAGTTGTCCTAGAGAGCTCACATTGTTCATAGAAGATTCAGAGTTGTCATAACTCACTGTGGTCACAGAGAGTTCACAGTATTCATTGCTCCTAGCAATCACAGAGAGATCATAGTTGTCAGAGAGAGCTCACATTGGTCATAGAGAATTCACACTCATCATAGATCATAGTTGTCCTAGAGAGCTCACAATAGTTATAGAAGAATCAGAGTGGTCATAGCTCACATTGGGCACAGACAGCTCATAATGGTCATAGCTCATAGCAGTGATACAGAGCTCAGAGTTGTCATAGAGAGCTCAAATTTGTCACAGACAGTGGTCAGAGACCTCATAGTGGACACTGAGATTTCACAGTGGTCTTAGCTCATAATGGTCATAAAGAGCTCATAGTGGTCATAGAGAGCGCTCAATGATCAAATGTCATACTGCTCTAAAAGAGCTCACAATGGTCATGAAAAGTCACAGTTGTCATAGAGAGCTCATAGTGGTCATAGCTCAGCATGCTGATACAAAACTCACAGTGGTTATAGATCATAGTGATCATAGAGAACTCAAAGAGCTCTTAGCTCACAGTGGTCAAAGAACTCACAGTACTCATTCCTCATAGTGGTAATAGAGAGCTCACTTTGCTCATAGTTCATGATAGTCATAGAGAGCTCATAGTATTCACAGCCCATTGTGGTCATAGCTCATATATGACATACAGAGCTCACAATGGTCATAGAGAGCTCACAGTGGTCATAGAGAGCTTAAAGTACTCACAGAATTCTCAAAGTGGTCATAGAAAGATCACAGTGGTTATAGAGAGCTCACAGTGGTCAAAGAGAGCTCATAGTGGTCATAACTGACAAAGGTCATCGAGAGCTCATAATGGTCATAGAGATCTCATACTGGCCATATAGAGCTCCCAGTATCATAATTCATAGTGATCTCAAAGTAATCATAGATTAGAATCATCAAACAGAGCCCATAATGGCCAAAGAGAGTTTATAGAATCATAGAAAGCTCACAGTGTTCATTGATCAGTGTGCTCCTAGAGAGCTCACAGTGCTCGTATCTCTTAGGGTTCATAGAAAACTCACAGTGGTCATAGAGAGTTCATAGTGGCCTTTGCTCCCAGTGGTCATAGAGAACTCAGAGTGGCCACTGTTCATAGTCATCATAGAGAGTTCACGGTGGTCACAGAGTGATCACAGAACTCATAGAAAGCTCACAGTGCCCATAACTCCCAGTGGTCATAGAAGGCTCAAAGTGGTCACAGCTCACAGTGGTCATAAAGAACTCATAATCATCATAGAGAATTCAGCGTGATCATACCTCATAATGGTGATAGAGGAATCACAGTGGTCATAGATCATAATGGACATAAAGTGCTCATAGTGTTCATAGCTCATAGTGGTCATAGAGAGCTCACACTGGTCACAGATCATAGTGCTCATAGGGCTCACAATGGTCATAGAATACCTACAGTGATCATAGAGAGCTCAAAGTGGTCTTAGAAATGTGACAGTTGCTATAAAGGGCTCATTGTGGCCTTGCAGAGCTAACAGTGGTTATACCTCATAGTGGTCATTGAGAGCTCACAGTGTTCATACCTCATAGTTGCCACAAAAAGCTCATAATGATCATAGAGAATTCACTGTGGTCATATGGAGCTTATGGTGATCATAGAGAGCTCAAAGTGGCCATAGAGATATCACAGTGGTCATAAAAAGCTCACAGTTGCAATAGACAGCTCACAGTATTCATAGGTCATAGTGCTCATAGCAAATCCACAGTGGTAATAGAGAGCTTAGAGTGTCCATAGAGGGCTCACAGCTCATAGTCGTCTTAGAGTGCTCACAGTGGTCATAGGTCATATTGCTCATAGAGAGCTATAGTGGTCATAAATAACTCACAGAGTTCATAAAGAGTTCATAATAATCATAGCTCATATTAGTCAGTATAGTTCACAGTGGACACAGACAACTCACATTAGTCATTGGAGAGCTCACAGCAATCATAGTTCATAGTTATCATAGATTGCTCACAATATTCACAGTTCAGAGTGGTCATAAAGAGCTCACAGTGCTCACAGCTCCTAGTTCACATAGAGAGCTCAAAATGGTCATAAGTCATAGTGTGTTTGTAGAACGTCTATAGTCGTCATAAAGAGCTCACAGTGGTTATTCCTCACAGTGGCAATAGAGAGCTCACTCTGGCTAACCCTTAAAGTACTCACAGTGGACATAGCTCATAGTGGTCAAAGAAAGCTTCCAAGAGCCATAGGTCATAGTGGTCACAGAGAGCTAACAGTGGTCATAGAGAGCTCACAGTGGTCCTAGAGACCACAAAGTCATAGAGATGTCACAGTGGCCATAGCAAGCTCAGTAGTCAGTTTGCTCACAGTGATAATAGCTCATACTGATCACAGAGAGCGCCTGGTGGCGATACATATGTCAATGAGGTCACAGAGAACTCAGTGTTGTCATAGAGAGCTTAAAGTGGTCATAGACAGTTCACACTCTTCAGATCATAGTGTTCATGGAGAGCTCATTGTGGTCAAAGAGAGCTCACAGTGGTCATAGAGCATAGTACTCATAGAGAGCTAACAGTAGTATTTCATAGTGGTCAAAGAGAGCTCACAGTGGTCATAAAGAGATCACAGTAGTCGAAGTGAGATCATAGCGATCATAAAGATCTCAAAGTGGTCATAGAGAGCTCATAGTGTTTATAGAAATCTCACAGTGGTTATACCACACAGTTGTCAAAGAGATCTCAGAGTGGTCAAAAAGTGCTCACAGTGATCAAAGTGAGCTCACAGAGGTCATAGAGAGCTCACAGTGGTCTCATTTCACAGTGGTCAAAGAGAGCTCATAATGATCACAGAGAACTCACAGTGGTCATAACTCACAGTACTCATGTAGAGCTCATAGTGGTCATAGCTGAAGTTAGGGAGAGCTCACGGTGATCATAGAGCTCACAGTAGCCATAGAGGGCTCACAGTTATCATTGAGAGCTCACAGTGATCATAGAGAATTCATAATCATCATAGAGTTCACAGTGGTCATAACACATAGTGCTCATGTAGTGCTCACATTGGTTATAACTCATGGTGGTCATAGACATCTCACAATAGTCATAGTTCATAGTGATCATAGGTCATAGTGGTTATGGAGAGTTCACAGTGGTTATACATCATGATGCTCGTAGAAAGCTAACAGTGGTCATAGAGAACTCACAGTGATCACAGCTAACCTTGATCATAGCTCATACTTTTCATAGAAAGCTCATGATGGTTGTAGAGAATCACCATGATCAAAGGGGGTTCAGTCTAGTTGTAGAGAGCTCAAAGTCATTATAGTTCATAGTGCTCATAGAGAGCTCAAAGTGGTCATAGATAATTCAATGTGGTGATATCTCACAGTGTTCATAGAGAGCTAATAGTGATCACTGAGAGCTCATAGTGATCGCAGAGAGCTCACGCTGGTCATAGAGAGCATACAGTATTCATACAGAGTTCATAGTGGTCAAACCATTCTGTGATAATAGAGAACTCACAGTAGTTATAGCTCATAGTGATCATAAATAGCTCAAATTGATAATAGCTCATAGTAGTCATAGAGAGCTTACAGTGGTGACAGGTCATAGTGTTCATAGCTCACAATGGTCATAGAGAGCTTACAGTGCTCATAGAGGCATCAAAGTACTCATGTGGAGGTCACAGTAGTCATAGAGAGCTCATAATGGTCACAGAGATCTCAAAATGGTCATAGAGAGTAGAAAGTCCTCACAGAGAACTCATAGTGGTCATAGAGATGTCACAGTGTTCACAGATCTTAGTGCTCATAGAGAAATCGCAGTTGTCAAAGAAAGCTCACAGTGATCATAGCTCACAGTGGATATAGAGAGCTCACAGGGTTCATAGTTCATAGTAGTCATAAAGAGCTCACAGCGGTCATAGCTTACAGTGATCATAGAGAGCTCACTGTCTCATAGCCCGTAGTGGTCATAAAGAGCCCACAGTGCTCATAGTTCATAGTGGTCATGGAGAGTTCACAGTGGTTATATGTCATGATGCTCATTGAGAGCTAACAGTGGTCATAGAGAACTCACAATGGTCATAGCTCATACTTTTCATAGAGAGCTCATGATGGTTATAGAGAATCATCATGATCAAAGGGGGCTCAGTCTGATTTTAGAGAGCTCAAAGTCATCACAGTTCATAGTGCTCATAGAGAGCTCAAAGTTGTCAAAGAGAGTCACAGAAATTATAGCTCATAGTGGTTATAGAGACCTAATAGTAGTCATAGCTCATAGTGGTCATGGAGGCCTCACAGTGGTCATAGAGAGCTCATAATAGTCCTAGAGAACTCACAGGTGTCATAGCTCAGAATCTTCATAGGGAGCTCATAATGGACAAAAAGAGCTCACAATGGTCATAGCTGATCTGTCATAAAGAACTCACAAAGGTCTTAGTTCATAGTGGTCATATAGAGTTCACTTTTGTCAAAGGTCACATTGGTCACAGAGAGCTCAAAGTTGTCACAGACTGACAACAATGTTCATAGATCACTCACATTGATCATAGAGAGGTCATGTGGTCATAGCTCACTGATATCTTAGAGAGCAAATAGTGGTCATAGTTCGCAGTGGTTCTAGAGAGCTCATATTGGCGATACAGATATCAGAGTGGTAAAAGCTCATAGTAGTCATAGAGAGTTCAAAGTGTTGATCATAAGCTTACATAGTGGAAATAGCTCATAGTGGACATAGAGAGCTCACAGCAGTGCTCACAGTGGTCATGGAGAGCTCATAGTGGTTATAGAAAGGTTACAGTGGTCATAGCTGAAGGTAGTCATGAAAAGCTCACAGTGGTCATAGAGAGCTCAGAGTAGTCATAGAGAGCTCATACAGAATTCATAATCATCATAGAGAGTTCACAGTGACCATAACTCAACGAGCTCATGAAGTGCTCACAGTGTTCATAACGCATAATGGTCATAGAGAGTTCACAGTGGTCATATGTCATAGTGCTCCTACAGAGCTCAGTATTGTCATAGAAACTTCGTAATGCTCATAGAGAACTCAAAGTGTTCATAGAGAAGTGGTCACAGTGGTCATTGAGTACACAAAGTGGTCGCAAAGAGCTCAGAGAGCTAATAATGCTCGTTGACAGCTCACAGTGATCAAAGAGAGCTCATAGTGGTCATAGTTCATAGTGGTCATAAAGAACGCACATAGCTCAAAATGTTCATAGAGAGCTCACAGTGGGCATAGATAGCTCATAGGTTTCATAGGGAGAGAACTCATAATCGTCATAGAGAGCTCACAGTGGTCATAGTTCACAGTGCTCATGAAGTGCTCTCAGTGGTCAAAATTCATAGTGGTCATAGACAATTCACAGTGGTCATAGTTCATAGTGCTTATAGAGTGCTCAGAATAGTCATATAAAGAACACAGTGGTCATATGTCATAGTGCTCCTACAGAGCTCAGTATTGTCATAGAAACTTCGTAATGCTCATAGAGAACTCAAAGTGTTCATAGAGAAGTGGTCACAGTGGTCATTGAGTACACAAAGTGGTCGCAAAGAGCTCAGAGAGCTAATAATGCTCGTTGACAGCTCACAGTGATCAAAGAGAGCTCATAGTGGTCATAGTTCATAGTGGTCATAAAGAACGCACATAGCTCAAAATGTTCATAGAGAGCTCACAGTGGGCATAGATAGCTCATAGGTTTCATAGGGAGAGAACTCATAATCGTCATAGAGAGCTCACAGTGGTCATAGTTCACAGTGCTCATGAAGTGCTCTCAGTGGTCAAAATTCATAGTGGTCATAGACAATTCACAGTGGTCATAGTTCATAGTGCTTATAGAGTGCTCAGAATAGTCATATAAAGAACACAGTGGTCATAGAGAGCTCAAAGTGGTCATGGACAGCTTAAAGTGGTCATAGAGTGCTCTCATGGTTTTCATAAAGAGTTCATAATAGTCACAGAGAACTCACAGGGTCATAATTCAAAGTGATCATAGATATCTCATAGTTTGAGAGATCATAGTAATCACAGAGAGTTCACAGTGGCCATAGAGAGCTTATAGTTGTCATACAGAGCTCATAAGTGGTTATAGAACTATGTAGAAATAGAGAGCTCACAGTGGTCATAGCTCACAGTGATCATAGAGAGCGCAAAATGGTTAAAGAGAGGTCCCAGTGGTCATAGCTCATACTGTACATAGAGAGCTCATAGTGTTCATAGAGAGTTCACAGTGGTCATAGGTCATAGATCATTATCATTATAGAAAGTTCACAGTGGTTATACTTCACAGGGGTAATAGAGAGCTCATAATGGAAATATAGAATTCAGTGTGGTCATAGATCATAGTGGTCATAAAGAGCTCACAGGGATCATAGCTCATTGTGGTGATAGAGGATTCTCTATCATATGTCATCATGCTCATAGAGAGGTAACAGTGGTCATAGAGAGCTCAGAGTCGTTATAGATTGCTCAAAATGGTGATAGATCACAGTGGTCATAGTGAGCTCATAGTAGTTGTAGCTTATAGTGGGTCATAGTGAGCTCATAGTGGTCAGAGATTCTAGGGCTCATAGAGGACACAGTGATGAAACAAAACTCAAGGTGGCAATAGATAATATTGGCCATAGAGAGCTCACATTAGTCATAGTCCTTAGTGGTCATAAAGAGCTCAGTGATTATAGGTCATAGTGCTCAAAGAGACCTCACAATGGCCATAGAAGATCATACTAGTCATAGAGTGCTCAAAGTGGTCATAGATATCTCATAGTAGTCATAGGAAGATCGTAATGGTCATTGTGAGCTCATAGTGTTCATAGATAACTCACAGTAGTCATAGCTCATAGTTGTCATAAAGAGTTCATAATGGTTTTAAGAACTCAAAATGGTCATAGAGAGTTGAACGTAATCAGAGAGAGCTCATAGTGATAGAGAGCTAAAAGTGATCAAAGAGAGCTCATAGTGGTCAAAGAGATCTCAAAGTTACCATACAGAGATCAAAGTGTTCACAGAGATCACAATGGTCATAAATCATAGCGCTTATAGAGAGCTCACAGAGGTCATAGCTCATAGTGTTCATAATGATATCACAGTGGGCATGGAGAGCTCACAGTATTCATAGCTCATAGTGGTCATAATGACAACTCAGAGTTGTCATAGAGAGCTCACGGTCATAGATGCTATTGCTCATGGAGAGCAACAGCGGTCATAGCTCACAGTGGTCATAAAGAGCTCAAAGTGGTCTTTGAGAGCTCACAGTGGTCATAGCTCATAGTAGTCATAGAGAGTTCAAAGTGTTCATATCTCATAGTAGTCCTAGAGAACCCACAGTGGTCATAGTTCATACTGCTCATAGTGTGCTCACAGCAGTCATACAGATGTCATAGTTGTCATAGATGCTCAGAATGGTGATAGAGAGATCACAGTGGTCATAGTGAAGACATAGTGGTCATAGCTTGTAGTGGGTATAGATAGTTCATACTGGACATAGATCATAGTACTCATAGAGGGCACACAGTGGTGAAAGAGAGCTCACAGTGGTCATAGGTCATATTGATCATATAGAGCTCACAATGATCATAGAATTGTAAGAGTGGCCACAGACTGCTCAAAGTAGTCATAGAGAGCTCACAGTGGTAATAGAGAGCTCACAGTACTCATAGTGAGCTCACAGGTTTCATAGCTCACAGTGGTCATAGAGAGCACATATTGGTCATGGAGAGATCATAGTGGTGATATAATGCTCACAGAGGTCACAAAGAGTTCAGAGTAGATATACCGAGTTCATCATGGTCATCAAGAGCTCAAAGTGGTCATAGATCACAGTACACATAGAGAGCTCACAACGGTCAAAGAGTTCATAGTGGTCATAAGGAACTCAAAATGGTGATAGAGAGTTCATAGTGCTGATAATGAACTCACAGTGGACATAGTTCTGAGTGGTCATAGAGAGCAAACTAGTGGTCATAAAGAGCTGAGAGTCATCATAGATCATAGTGCACATAGAGAGCTCACAGTGATTATAGACCATAATGGACTTAGAGAGCTCACAGTAGCCACAGTTAATAGTGTTCATAGAGAGGACACATTGGACATAGAGAGCTTAGAGTGGTCATAGAGACCTCACAGTGCTCATAGCTCATAGCGGTCATAGAGAGTTTACAGTGGTCATAGTGCATTCACTTGTTACAGGGATTTCACAGTGGTCATAGCACATAGTGGTAACAGAGCTCACAATGGACATAGAGAGCTTACAGTGGTCATAGCTCATATTGGTCATAAATCTTCCCAGTGTTCATAGCTTATACTGGTGAAAGAGAGCTCATAGTGTTCACAGAACATATTGGGTACAGAGAGCCCACAGTTGTCATAGAGAACTCACAGTGGTCATACATTATAGCTGTCATAAAGAGCTCACAGTGGTCAAAGCTCATTTTCATCAAAGAGAGATTACAGTTGACACAGAGAGCTAGCTCATAGTGGTCATAGAATCCTCACAGTGGTCATAGCTCACAGTAGTCACAGCTCATAGTGGTAACAGAGAGCTCATAATGGACATAGAGAACTTACAATGGTCATAGATCAGAGTGCTCATACACAGCTCACAAATATCATAAAGACCTCACAGTGGTCATAGAGATTTTAAAGTTCCCATGGCGAGGTCGCTGTGGTCATAGAGATCTCATAGTGGAATCATAGAGAGTTCAAAGTGGTCATAGAGAGCTCACACTCCTCATAGAGGGCTCACAGTAGTGATAGAAAGCTAAGAGTAGTTATAGAGAACTGAAAGTTGTCATAGACTGTTGGGCGCACCCAGGATTTGCCCCAGGGCATGGCTGAGCACATGGGACTAAAGATGGCGCTGAGGGCAAGGGTCTTGGGCGTAACCTGATCACTTCACAGAGAGTGCTAATTGACTTTAAGGTATCTACTTGCCCCCTGTACTGAGTGATATTGAACTTGACCATTAACACCTATAGGATGTCTTGACCTTGTGATACAATTGGATGCCTGTTTCGCACCTTGGTGGCCTTTGTCTATAAAAGTTCCTTTTCTCCCCCCAATAAACTGAGATCTGCTTCTGACAATCTCCCCATCCTGTGTCGAGTCTCTGAGAGTAGAGGCGGAGGTGGGGATGGCTGGAATCTGCTTTCATCACAGCAGGCAACTGTGTGTGAGTGAGTGAATGAGTGCGTGTGTGGGAACCGGTTCCCACAATAGACAAGTCACAGTGGTCACACAAAGCTCATGGTGGTCATGGTGAGTACATGGTGGTAATAGCTCATAGTGGTCATAGAGAGATCACAGCGATCATAGCTCATAGTGTTAATAGAGAGCTTGTAGTGGTCAGAGAGCTTATAGTAGTCACGGAGAGCTCACTGTCATCTCATAGAGCTCATAGTCGTCATAGAGAGCTCACTGTGGTCATAGCTCATAGTGATCATTGAGAGCTCAGAGAGCTCATAGCACACGGTGGTCACAGAGAACTCATAATCTTCATAGTGAGCACACAGTGCTCATAGTCATACTGGTGAGAGAGAGCTCATAGTGGTCATACATCACAGTGTATATAGAAAGATCACAGTGGTTATAGAAAACTCAACGTGGTCATACCTCAGTGTGGTCAGAGGACTCACAGTGGTCATAACTCAGAGTGGTAATAGAGAACACATAGTGGTCATAGAGAGCACTCAGTGATCATAGCTCAGAATTGTCATGGAGAGCTCACAGTGGTCACAGTTCACAGTGGTCAAAGGGAAGTCACAGAGGTCATAGAGTGCTCACAGTGGTCATAGCTCATAGTGGTCATCTAGAGCTCATAGTGGTCATAGCTGAAGTTAGTCAGGGAGAGCTCACAGTGATCATAGAGCACTCACAGTTGCCATAGAGAGCTCACAGTGATCATAGAGAATTCATAATCATCATATAGAGTTCACAGTAGTCATAACAGTGCTCATGTAGTGCTCACAGTGGTTATAACTATAGTGGTCATAGACATCTCACAATAGTCACAGTTCATAGTGCTCATAGAGAGCTTGCAGTGGTCATAGAGAGCTCACGGTGGTCATAGAGACTTCAAAGTGGTCATAGATAATTCAAAGTAGTGATATCTCACAGTGTTCATAGAGAGCTAATAGTAATCTTTGAGAGCTCATAGTGATGGCAGAGAGCTCACACTGGTCATAGAGAGCATACAGTGGTCATACAGAGCTCATAGTGGTCATAGCATTCTGTGATAATAGAGAACTCATAGTGGTCATAGCTAACAGTTCAAATTGATAATAGTTCATAGTAGTCATAGCGAGCTCACAGTGGTGATAGGTCATATTGTTCATAGAGAGTTCACAATTGTCATAGAGTGCTGAAAGTGGTCATAGAAAGCTGAAAGTAGTCACAGAGTGCTCACAGTAGTCATAGAGAGTTCACGTGGTTGTAGATCATAGTGCTCATAGGGAGTTCACAGTAGTCAAAGAGAGCTCACAATGGTAATAGCTCATAGTGGACATTGAGAGCTCACAGTTGCCTAGAAAGATGAAAGTAGTCGTAGAGGACTAATAGTAATCATAGAGAGCTCACTGTGGTCATAGAGTATAATGCTCCTAGAGAGGCCAGAGTGGTCATAGACAGCTCACAGTGATCATAAAGATCTCACAGTTGTCATAGCTCATACTGGTGAGAGGAAACTCATAGTATTCATAGAATATAGTGGTTAGAGAAAACCCCACAGTGGTCATAGAAAATTCAGAGTGACTAAAGCTCATAGCTATTATAAAGAGCTCTCAGTACTCACAAATCATACCGGTCATAGAGAGATCAAAGTGGTCACATGTCATAGTGCTCATAGAGAGTTCATAGTGGTCATAGAAAGATCTCAGGTGTCATAGGGAGCTCAAAGTGATCATAGAGAGATAATAGTGGTCACAAATAGCTCACATTCATCATAGCTAACAGGAGTCATACAAAGCCCATAATTGTCATAGAGAATTTACAGTGGTCATAGCTCATAGTGGTCATAGAGAGCTAATAGTTGTCATAACTCATAATGGCCATGGAGAGTTCACAGTGGTGATAGAGAACTCACAGTGATCATAGAGGGCTCACCATGGTCAAAGTGAGCTCACAGAAGTCATAGAATACTCACAGTGGTCATAGCTCACAGTGGTCAAAGAGAGCTCACAGCAGTCATACCTCATAATTGTCGTAGAGAGCTCACAGTGGTCATAGCTCATAGTGGTCATAGAGAGCTCACTGTAATCATAGATAGTGCACAGTTCTCATTGAGGGCTGACAGTGGTCACAGAGAACTCACCGTGGTCAAAGTGAACTCAAAGTGATCTTAGAGAGCTCAAAGTGGTCATAGTGAAGTCACAGTGGTCACCAAGAGCTCCTAATGGTCATAGAGAGTTCAGAGTATTCATAGAGAGCTCATACTCTTCATAGAAGCTCACAAGCTCAAGGAGACCTCACAGTTACCCCAGGTCATAGTCATAGAGCTCATACTCTTCATAGAGAGCTCACAAGCTCAAGGAGAGTTCATAGTTACCCCAGGTCATAGTCATAGTGTACTCAAAGTTTTGATAGGTCATAATGCTCCTAGAGGGCTCACAGTGGTCATAGAGAGATCACAGGTGTCATAGACAACTCATAGTGGTAATAGCTCACAGTGGTCTCAGATAACAGACAGTGGTTATAGCACAAAATGATCATAGAACACTCATAGTGGTTATAACTCACAGTTGTCATAGAGAGCTCATATATATCATACAGAGGTCACAGTGGTCATAGCTCAGAGTAGTCATAGAAGTTCACAGTAGTCATAGTTCATAGTGGTCATAGAATGCTCACAGTGGTCATAGGTCATAGTACTCATAGAGAGCTCTAAGTGTACATAGAGTGATCCAATTGGTAATAGATACCTCACATGGCCATAGAGAGCTGATGTGGTCATAGCTAACAGAAGTCTTATAGAGCTCATATTGGCAATATAGAGATCATAGTGGGTCAACGTTCATAGTGGTCTTAGAGAGCTCACAGTGGTAATATCTCATAGTGGTCATAGAGAACTCACAGAGGTCATAACTCATAGTGATAATACAGAGCTCATACTGGTCATAGGGAGCTCATAGTGGTCATAGAGAGCATACACTGGTCATAGAGATCTCACAGTGGTAATGGAGAGCTCACATTTGCCATAGTTCAGAATGGTAATAGAGAGCTCACAGCAGTCATAGAGTGCTCACTGTGTTTATAGCCCCTAATGGGCATAGAGAGTTCACAGTGGTCATAGCCCATAACAGTCACAGAAAGCTCACAGTGGTCATACCTCATAATGTCCATACAGAAGTCAAACTGGTCACAGAGAGGTATAGTGATCATAGATAGCTCACAATTCTCACAGAGAGCACACAGTTGTCTTAGTTTACAGAGATCAAAAGGAGCTCATAGGTGTCATACCTCATAATAGTCATAGAGAGCTCAGGGAGAGCATAGGGATCTCTCAGAAGTCATAGCTTATAGTGATTTTAGAGATTTCACACTTGAATTATCTCAAAGTCATCCAAGAGAGCTAACAGAGATCACAGCTCAGAGTGGTGAAAGAGAGCTCACATTGGTCACTGAGATGTCACAGTGGTCAAAGCTCAAAGTGGTGATAGAGAGGTCATGAAGGTTATAGCTAGAAGTGGTCATAGCTAATAGTGGTCATAGCTCATAGTGGTGATAGAGAGCTCACAGTGGACAAAGATCACAATTGTCATAGAGAACTCACCATGTTGATAGCTCATAGTGAGTATAGAGAGCTCATAGTGGTTATAAAGAGCTCACATTCTTTGTAGAGGCTCATAGGGGTCATAGCTCATAGTGGACATAGAGTACCTACAACAGTCATAGCTGATAGTGGTCATAAAGAGCTCACAGTGGTCATAGAGAGTATTGATAACTAATGGTGGGCATATAGAGTTCACAATGGTCCTAGTTCATTGTGGTCATAGAAAACTCATAGCTGACAGTGATCATAGAGATCACAATGGACATATGTCGCATAGCTCATAGAGAGCTACATAGAATATAGAGAGCTCACAGTTGTCATAAAGAGCTCAAAGTGTTCATAGAGAGGTTACAATGGTCTCAGCTAATAGTGCTCATAAAGTGTTCACAGTGGTCTAAGAGAATTCACATGGTTGTAGCTCAGAGTGGTGATAGAAAGCTCACATTGGTCATAACTCAGAATAATCATAGAGAACTCACAGTGATCATAGGTCATACTGCTCGTAATGTGCTCACAGGGGTCATACAGATCTCACAGTGGTTATAGAAAGCTCATAGAGAGCTCACAGTGGTCATACCTCATAATGGTTATATTGAGCTGACAGTAGTCAGAGAATTCACTGTTGTTACAAAGATCCAACAGTGGCAACACAGAGATCACAGTGGTCATAGAGGCTCACTGTCATCATAGAGAGCTCAAAGTGCACATAGAGTGCTTACAGTTTTCATAGAGAGCTGATAGTGCTCAGAACTCCTAGTAATCATAGAGAGCTGATAGTGGTCATATCTCACAGTGGTCATAGAGACTTCATAGTGGTAATAGAAAGCTGACAGAGAGTTCAGAGTGGTAGAGAGCTCACAGTGGTCTTAGGTCATAGTGCTCATAGAGATCTCACAGTGGTCATAGAGAGCTAACGGGGGACATAGAACTATCAAAGTGGTCACAGAGAGCTCACAGTGGTTACAGAGGGATTATAGTGACTATAGAGAGCTCATAGTGGTGATCGAATTCTCAAAGAGGTAACAGAGAACTCAGAAGGTCATAGACATCTCATAGTGGTCATAGAGAGCTCACAGTGCTGATAGGTCATAGTGCTCATAGAGAGCTCACACTATCAATAGAGAGTTCAAAGTGGTCAATAAGAGCTCATATTGATCATAGAGATTTCAGAGTGTTGATTGGGATGTCATAGTGGTCATAGTGAGCTCACAGTTATCATAGATCATAGTGTTCATGGAGTGCTCACAATGGTGAAAGAGAGTTCACAGTGGTCATAGATCATAATGGTTATAAAGAGCTCACAGTGGTCATAGCTCATAGTGGTCAGAGAAAGCAAATAGTGTTCCTAAGTCATAATTCTCATAGAGAGTTCAGTGTTCATACAGAGCTGACAGTCATCTTAGAGGGCTCAAAGTAGTTATAGAGAGATCACAGAGGTCAAAGAGCTCACGGTTATCATTGAGAGCTCACAGTGGTCACAACTCCTAGTGATCATAGAGGGCTCACAGTAGTCATAGCTCACAGTGGTCATAGAATGTTACAATGGTCATAGAGAGCTTATAATGGACATAGAGAGTCACACTAGTCATAGAGACCTCACGGTGGTCATAGAGAGATTTACAGTGTTCATAGATCAGAATAGTCATAGAAATCTTACAGCAGTCATATGTCATACTTGTAAAGAACTCATAATCATTATATAGAACTCACCGTGATCATAGCTCATAGTAATGATAGAGAGAACATAGTGGTCACAGATCACAATGATCATAGAGAACTCACGATTGTCATAGTTCACAGAGGTCATAGACAGAATATAGTGCACAGTGAGAGGTCACAGTGGCCATAGTTCATAGTGGTCATAAAGATCACCCAATGGTCATAACTCATAGTGGTGATAAACAGGTAACTGTTGTCAGAGCTCACATGGGTCATAGAGAGCTTGCAATGGTCATAGAGAGCTCACATTGATTGTAGGTCATACTGCTCATAGAGAACTCATAGTGTTTAGAGAGCTAACAGTGGTCATATAGAGCTCATAATGGTTATAGAGAATTCACAATATTTATTGAGAGCTCATAGTGGTCATAGAGAACTCATAATGGCAATAGAGAGTGGTCAGAGAAAGTTTACAGTGGTCTTTGAGAGCTGACAATATTCATAGCTTATAGTGGGCATAGAGAGCTCATAGTGGTAAAAAAAAGAACTCACAGTGGTTATAACTCAGAATGGTCATAGAGAGCTGAAAGTCATCATAGTTCATAGTGGCCCAACAGAGCTCACAGTGGTCAATGCTTATAGTGGTCACAGAGTGTTCATAGTGATCACAGAGAGCTTACACTGAACATCACTTATAATGGTAGTAGAGAGTTCACAATAGTTATATATAACAGGGATCACAGAGAGCTCATAGTGGTTATAGCTCATAGTGGTTATAGAGAGCTCATAGTGGTCATAGAGAGTTCATAGTACTCATAGGTCATAGTGCTCACAGAGGGCTTACAGTGGTCAGAGCACACAGTGGTTATAGAAAGCTCATAACATACATAGAGAGTTCACAACTGTCATAGATCATAGTGGTCATAGAGTGCTCAAAGTAGTCATACTCATAGTGGTCATAGAGAAAACAATGGTGATAGAGAATGCACAGTAGTCATACCTCATAGTGGCCATAGAGAGCTTACAGTGGTCACAGCGCATAGTGGTTATAGAAAGTTTGTAATATACATAGAGAATTCACAATGGTCATAGATCTTAGTGGTCATAGGGTACTCAAAATAGTCATAGCTCATAGTAGTCATTGAGATCTCACAGTGGTGATACAGAAGTCACAGTGGTCACAGCTCATAGAGTTTATAGTATTCAGAGATCTCACAGTGGTCATAGGAAGCTCACAACAGACTTAGAGTGCTCACAATTTACATAGCTCATAGTTGTGATAGAGAGCTCATAGTGGTCATAGTTAATAGTGGTCATAGAGAATGCATAATGGTCATACCTCGAAACAGTCATAGAGAGCTCATAGTGGTCATAAAGAGCTCACAGTTGAAATACAGCTCACAGAAGTCATTGACCTTATAGTGGGCTTAGAGAGCTCTCAGTGGTCGTAGCTCACAGTGATCATAGCTCACAATTGTCATAGCTAACAGTGGTCATAGAGTACTCACAATGGACTTGAAGAGCTCAGAATGGTCATAGCTCAAAGGTGACATGAAGATCTCACAGTGGTCACACCTAATAGTAGTCTTAGAGAGGTCACAGTTGTCATAGAGAACTCACAGTGGTCATAGAGAGCTCATAGTGATCACAGGTCTCAGTGGTCATAGACAGCTCATAGTGGACATAGTTCATAGTTTTAATAGCGAACTCATGATGGCCATATTGAGCTCACAGTGATCTCAGAGAGGTCACAATAAAAATAGAGAGCTTACAGTGGTCATAAAGATACCATAATGGTAATAGAGAGCTCATAGTTGTCATAGTTCATAGTAGTCATAGATATCTCACAGTGTTCATAGCTCACAATGGTCCTAGACAGGTAATAATGTTAATAGTGAGTTCATAGTTGTCATAGCTAATAGTGGTCACAGACTGCTCACAGAGGTCATAGAATGCTAAAAGTGGGCATAGAGAAATCACAGTGGTCATGGAGAGTTCATAGTTGATATAAACAGCTCATAATAGTCATAGAAAGCTCACAGTGGCCACAGACAGCTCACTGTGGTCATAGACAGCTTACACTGTTAATAGCTCAAAGTGATCACAGGGAGGTCACAGTGGTCATAAACCGTAAAGAGTTGTAAGAGAGAACTCTCAAATATTACTGTACACACTCTATGACCACTGTGAGGTCTCTATGACAATTGAGCTCTGTATGACAGCTATGAGCTATGACCACTTTGAGCCCTCTATGACAACTATAAGCTAAGACTGCTATGAGCTCTCTAAGAGCACTATAAGCTCTGACCACTATGAGCACTCTTTGTTCCTTATGACCTCACAGTGACCACTATGAGCTCTGATCACTTTGAGCTCTTTATGTCCATTATAAGCTATCACCACTCTGAGCTTTCTATGACCATTGTGAGCTCTTATGAGTCCTGTGAGCTACGACCACTGTGAGCCTTCTATGACCACTATTTGTTATGACCACTATGCGCACACATTGTCCATTAAGACCTCTACAACCGCTGTAAGATATGAACACTGTGAGTTCTCTGTGATAACTATGACCTATGACCACTGAGAGTTCTCTTTGACAGTGTGACCTTGCTGTGAGCACAATGACACTATGACCTTGATAAGCTATGGTGACTATGTGCCCTCAATGGCAAGTGTGAGTTTTCTATGTCCACTGTGAACTCTCTATGACCACTATGAACTATGGTCAATGTAAAGTCTCTATTTCCATTGTGAGCTCTCTGTGACCACTGTGAGCTCACTATGACCGTTTGAACTCTCTATGTCAACTTTGAGCTGTGACCACTGTAAGCTCTCTATGACCACTATGGACTATGACCACTATGAGCTCTCTATGACAACTGTGAAATCTTTGATGCCTGTGACCTTTCTGTGATCACTGTGAGCATTATATGACCACTAAAAGCCATGAACGCTTTGAGCTAACTGTGAACATTATCAGCTCTCTATGACCACTGTGAGCTACAAACACTGTGACATCTCTATGAATATTATGGGCTGTGTCCACTGTGAGCTCTGTATCGACGTTATGAGCTCTCTATGACCACTATGAGTTATGTGACCACTGTGAGCTCTCTTTGACTACTGTGAGCCAGGATCACTGTGAGCAATCTATGAAACGTGTGAGCTATGACCACTATGAGCTATGACAACTGTAATGGCTCTATGACCATTGTGAGTTCTCTGTGACCACTGTGAGCTATGACAACAGTGATCTCATCATTATGACTACTGAGCTCTCTGTGACAACTCTGAGCTATGACTACTGTGAGCTCTTTATGACCAGTATGAGCTATGACCACTGTGATCTGTCTATGATAAATGTGAGGTATGACCACTGTGAGCTCTCTAGGATCACTATGACCTCTCAATGACCAGAATAAGCAATGACCACTATGTGCTGTACATATCCACCATGAGCACTCTATGACCTCTGTGAGCTGTGATCAATATGAGGCCTCTATGACCACTGTGTGCTCTCTATGACCACTGTGAGCTCCCTATGACTCCTGTGATCGCTCTATGATACTGTGATCTGTCTATTAACACTGTGAGCTCTCTAGGACCACTATGAGCTCTGTATGACCAGTGTGAGACCTCAAGATTACTATGAGCTGTGACTATTCTGAGCTCGGTGTGACAAATGTGAGCTGTGACTATTGTGAGCTCTCTATAACAAGTATGAATTCTCTATGACCACTGTGAACTCTCTATTACCACTATGAGCTCTCTATGGCTAAGATTAGCTTTTGAAACTGTGAGCACTCTATTACCACTGAGCTGTGATTAATATGAGCTCTCTATGAGCTCTGTGAGCTCTCTATGACCATTGTGAGCTCTCTGAGACAACTGGGAGCACTCTATGATGACTATTAGCTGTCTATGACCACTGTGAGCTTCCTATAACTACAATTAGCTATGACCACTCTGAGCTCTCAATGACTACTGTGAGCTATGATCACTGTGAACTCTCTATGTCCACTGTGAGCTCTCTCTGACCATTGTGAGCTCTCAGTGACCACTATGAGCTCTCAATGACCACTGTGAGCTCTCTATGTCTACTATGAGCTATGACCATTCTGAGGTATCTGTGACAAATATGAGATATGACCACGTGAGATCTCTATTTCCATTGTGAACTCCCTGGAATCACTGTGAACTCACTATGGCAATCATGAGCTCCTAGGAACACTATGAGCTATGACCACTATGAGCTCTCTATGACTCCGGGAGTCAAGCAAGTGGCAAAGCAGACTCACAGTTTTGCAGACTCATTTATTGTAAATATCGAACTGCATATATACCCCACAGAACATTCCATAAGTTCCAGTGCTTTTGGTGCGTTGGCCTGTCTGGGTTGGTTTGCTCATTCAGGTGGTTTGATGTCAGCACCAGGCACTGCAGCAGATTCTAGAGTGGGGAAGTTGCATTCATGTATGCAGCCCATACACTCTTGCCTGGTCCATTCTGCCTACATATCCATCCTTTTTATTTCTTTTGACAGCCAGTGGGAGCCAGAGTTCTTTGCTCTGACCTTGTTGACCCCACCTTAGAGGGCATCCAGCATGACAGACTGTGCCTGTTTTAGGTCGTCCTATCTCACAGGATCTTACCTGTCATTGACTACCAGCCCTCAAAAAGACCTCCCCTCTGGAAGGCATATCAGGGTATGTGGATAGTAAATAAGAACAAAGCCTCATGAATCTCTTCTATCCAAGCTTAAACCACATCCTGGGGGGGGCATGGTTTGGATGTTCAAAGCCCATAAGCACTTGTAGCATGGTCTTGTTGATGGAGCACTGCTGCAAGATGTGCTGAAGCAAACACTTAAGCATATAATTAATAAAAACACAATTCCTGCTATGATAGCATGAGGTACAACCTAAGAGGGAATGAACAAACTTTTAAAGTTGTTGCAGATTCTGGTTTCAAACCTAGTATCTATGAACTGGGGAGTCACATGTGTCATGTTAATATGTTCTATTTGTTGGCATAAAGTCAATGAGTAATTAAGAGGGCCTGAGATTAAGGCCCCTTGATGTACTGAGAAAGTTGTTCACGAGCTTGGATATGTTGGAGTCCTGATAAGGTGTTAAGCATATGGAGGCATATCAAGGGTCACACGAGGAACGAGCAAGCCTTTAGGGCCTTGAAGGCAAGGTCAGACACCTGTTGAAAATATGTAGCCAAACCTGTGGTGGATTGTGATATTGGATCAATATATTGTCCATACCTGTGAGCATATCCAGTGTGTTGGTAAGACCATACTGAAGGCTGAGATAGGCTTGTGCTTCTGCCTGATCATCATATGCAGAGTACCAATTCAGGAAAATGACTGGCTCCAAGTCCGCCTTAGGGAGATGATACCAATCATAATGGGTTTGGAGCTGCATGGCTCATTGGCATAGAACCTATTCAAAATAAGTGAGTCAGGACCTCTTTCATTGGCAACCTTATGAATCAGGGAAAGATCAGCAAGCAGGGTAAGCACCCAAGGCTGTCATCTTGTCTATGATTTTCAACTGGGCAGAATAAACGTTTGGGAATCCACAGGGGCGAGTCTGCTGATGGAGAAGCACAAAGACACCTATGACTCCAGTGGAGCCCTGGGTCTGGTTAGGACAGGTGTATGTCAAAGGCTTTCTGTCACTGTAAAACCATGAAAGTGTATAAAATGGAGGAAAGAATTAAATGAGGTGTATCTGAGAAAGTTTTAAGTCTACTTGGAGGATGGTACTTCAAAGAGCTTCCTGGGGGGTCATTTCTTATCTAAGAAGTACAGAAGTCATGTCTGAGAAAATATTGTAAGTTGGCTCTTTTATATTGAATTTAAGATTTTGTAGTTCTTGGCCCGTTACCAAAATTTTGGTCTTTAAAGTATATGGCCCTTATAATATAAACATAATAGACTCTATAAGATCTTAAGCACTTCTGCCCTTTAGGAGATAGTATTTAATGCGTATGCAAAAGAAAACTTTTGATTTAAGATAAACAGCCTTAAATCTCATTTTGAAGTGAAATTGTTAAATAATTTATAAAAATTTCAGATAATTGTAGTACTTTAAAATCTTTTAGAGCCAAATATATAGATTAATTATAACAAAAGTTAGTAAAAGTTTTTTAAATTTTGTAAAGACCAGGTCATTGCATGACCAGGTCATACAATAAACAAGTAGCACATGGTCATAGGAGAATACCTGTATGTCTGTTTAGATAAGCAATCTTTAAGAAAATAAAATCTCTGCAATTACCAATACCGAGTAGAGCCTCTCACAAATCCATGAGCTATATAGTTTTTGAATAGAGCCTTTACTATTAATATTTTAGCCGTCTAACTTCTGTCACAAGAAAGTCCCCAATTTCTGTAGATCATCTTCAAAAATTTGTCTTTTAAAATTTTTGAACTACCTCAAAAAATTATTAACTAACTTATGAGAAGTGAGAAGATAGAAAAAATTCGTGGAATCCATGAGAAACAGGCATGGAACTAAGAATGGATTCATAGCACTAGAGGGCCATGAGGGGCTAGGGTGCCAAAGATGGCTGCCAAGCCCAGGGAAATTGGCTTTTTCTGGTTGGTTAACTCCCATTGGGCCCAACCCACTTGCTCTTAGGTCCAGATGGGGCTAGAGACCAAGTTGTTATGTAGAGCACATCTCCATTATCCCTTCATATTGAAGGAGGATTAATTAATCAGTTCCTCAGCAGGAGTGTTTCTTCAGGATGATTCCATCTCTGGGGGATGACCTTCAGGAATGTCAAAGACCTTCAAAGACCTTACAGATTTTCTCTGCAAAGACTGTTTTAGACCTGCCTATTGTACCCTTTACCTTCTAAGGACCCAGACTGTTCAAGTGATGTGATGACTGCTCTGGCTACTTCCTGCTGAGTTGGGGCAAAGGAAGTGTGAGCAGTCAATGATCCTCATCTATGAAGTGCTGGGATGGTCTAGAGGTCTTTGATGGATGACTTTACTACTTTTAGGTCCATCTAAAAGAGATAAAAACAGATAAATCAAGCCTAAAATATCTACCAGTTATCTGCCCTGAAATAGGCACTACCTTTGTCTGATGTAAAAGCCAAAAGCTGTAAGTAAGTAATTTACATATTGGAAACCTTTATCCTCTGATAGATATAAATCTCTGAGGCTGCATTCTAAGACCTGTCCGAAAATATGTAAACTGTCTGAATCTTCAGGCAGAACAATCTAAAGTAGTTTACTTTCTCCTTCTGGATTCTTAAAGCAAAGAGGTACAGGTATTTTTGGGACCAAGGGAATGTAAAAGAACATATGCAGGGGACATTGTTTCCTCACATGGGAAGTTCTACATATCTTGGAGCAATATCTTTGGACCACTGCTATGATCTAAATGAAGAGCCAGCTTTGATTTATCAGTGGAGCTGGTCTGTTTAACAGCAGACATTTTGTTCTCTGCTTCTTCCTGGTTTAACTCTTTTAAGTTTGACATTGCCATTTTCCTCTGCCAAACACTAAGCTTAACTTCAGGGAGGCTTTTAGGACAAGTGCAAATCTTTAGTAAACTTTCCTCTGGCATATGTCTCTGGCTTTAACTTTACATCACAAAGTGTCTTTCTTGTGCCTCTAAATCACAAGCTTTCAACTACATGCTATCTGATTCCATCATTCTCAGAAACCTATGTTTTTGTTGTGTTTCTTTCCCTTTTTGCAAGGGACTTTCAAGTTTGTCATCTTGGGCATGCCTGCTAGTATTCTATCTATCCTCTTAGGCAGATGTCAAGTTTATGATTTCCTTTTTTTCCCCTTTTTCTTTTCTTCCTTTCTGTTTAAAAAATAAATTTATCTGGGACCTCAGAAAAACTACTTAAGTAACTCAGGCCAAAATCTTGCAAGGAAAGGGAAACGTGAACCTGAGTTGACCCAAATGCACTTAGAATCTCCTGAAAACAGACTATGCTAGGTCCAGATTACATTGATTCTGTTTGGTTTCAAGAGAATGGGGTCTGGCTAAGGTGGAAGCTTGAAATTCCTGTTCCACCTTAGTAGGAGTACACATGGGAGCATGGAATTAGAAAGCAGATTTGTCCCCAAGGAAGAGAGCTCATACATAACAGGCGAAGGAAGAAATTCCAATGAGTCTTTTAGAAGATAATTATATTTTATTTTCCTCTTTGCTAGATTTGATAGGATAACATTCCATAAAAGAAGTCAGAGGAATGAGCAAGTTTAATTAATCAGTACTATACTGGCATTGTTATTTTGGGAATATATGGAAAAACCTTCAAGAGCACAATGACATTCTCATTTGTAGTCCTATTAAAGATCAAAATCAAGTGAGATAATCTTTCCTGGAAGAAAAAATTAATAATCTATCAGGAAACCAATTGTGTTTGATATAAAGCATAAGTATTTAACGTCTTAGATGTCATTAAAATTATTTGTTCTTATTTTAAAGTATGCATACATATATTTAAAAAAGGGCGGGGCTGGAGAGGTGGCTCAGGGGTTAAGCCTCTGCCTTGCAGGTGGAAGGTCCTGATCTCAGGTCCTACGTATAGACGCCAGGCGGAAGCGGGGGCGGCCTCCGTTTCTGGTCCTGGTAGGGCGGAGGAAGTGGAGGCGTCCATGGTGGTTCCCGAATTCGTCCGTGGTTCTACACACACAGAGATACGCGCACGCAGACACACATACACACACACGCACAGTTGAATAAATAAATAAATAAATAAATAAATAAATAAATTTTAAAAAAATGGGATGCCAAAATTTTTATATTAGCGTGCAACAGAGATGAAAGAATATTGAAATGGCCTCATTTTTTTTAATGTTGAAACACAAGACACAAAACATGTAAACACAGCACATATAAACATACAAACACATGAATAACATACAATTTTCTAGCAACTGGCAGTTGTACAAGCATTATGAGCTCTCTGTGACTGCTATGAGATATAACCAGTATGAGCTCTCTGTGATGACTTTGAATTATCTGTGTCCACTGTGAGCTCTCTATGGCCACAAGAGATTTCTAACAGCATTTGGAGCTATGATCACTATGAGCTCTCTGTGATCAATGTGATTTATGACCATTATGCCTTCCCTATTACAATTCAGCTATCTATGACAACCATGAGTTCTCTATGACAACTGTGAGCTCTGTATGACTACTGTGAGATCTCTATTTCCATATGAGCTCTCTATGATAACTGTGAGTGCACTATGACCACTGTTAACTATCTATGACAACTGTGAAATCTCTATGACCAGTATGAACTATTACCACTGTGAGCTCTCTATGACCATGGTGAGCTCTCTATGAGCACTATGACCTATGACCACTGTGTGGTCCCTATGTACATTATTAGATCTCTATGTCCACTGTGAGCTATGACCATTGTGAGCTGTCTATTACCATTATGACAACTATAAGACTACTATGACTTAAGACCACTCTGAGCTCTCTATGGCCATTGTGAGCTCTGACTATTATGGACTCTGGATGACCACTGTGAGTTCTCTGTGACAACTGTTAGCTATCACAAGTATGAGCTCTCTATGACCTCTGTGAGTTCTCGGTGACCACTGTGAGCTATGACCACTGAGAGGTCACTATGACCACTGTGAACTCTCTATGAACACTCTGAGCCCTCAGTGACCACTTTGAAATCTCTGATGACTGTGACTTCTCCATGATCACTTTGAGCTCTCTATGACCACTATGAGCTATGACCACTGTGAAGTCTCTATGACCACTGTGAGTGCTCTATGACCAGTATAAGCCATGAATTTTGTGAGCTCTCTGTGATCACTAGGAGCACTCCATGACTACTGTGAGCTCTCTATGGCCATTATGCGATTCTAGGACCACTGTGATCTATGACCACCATGAGCTCTCTGTAACCACTGTGACATCTCTGAGAACTGTGACCTCTCTGTGACCACTTTGAGTTCTGTATGACCACTAAGAGCTATGTACACTCTTTATGACAACTATGAGTTCTCTATGACCACTGTGATTTCTCTATGGCCAGTATGAGGTATGACCACTCTTAGCGCACTGTGTATTATTACCTCTCTGTGACAACTGAGTTATGACCACTGTGATCTCTGTATTGCCATTATGAGCTCTCTATGACCTTTATTAGCTATGATCACTGTGAGTTATCTATGATCATTTTGAGCTGTCCATAACCACTGTGAGCTCTCTATGACCATTGTGAGCTCTCTGTGACAACTATGAGCTCTCTATGACCACTAAGACCTAAGACCATTCTGAGATCTTTACGACAACTATATGGCTATTGTGAGCTCTATGTGAACACTATGAGCTCTTATGACGAGTATGACCTATGACCACTGTTTTACCACTCTATTACCAACATGAAGTATGACTTGTTAGCTTTTTATGGGCACTATGAACACTCTATGGCCACTAGGAGCAATAAGCAGTACAGGCTCTCTATGACCTCTGTGAACAATGATAACTGGAATCTACCTATGATAACAGTGATCTCTCTATGACCACTTTGAACTCTCTATGACCACTGTGAGTTCTCCATGAGCCCTGTGAGCTCTCTATGACCACTGTGAGCTCACTATGACCACTATGAGCTATGAGTACTCTGAGTTCTCTATGACCACTGTGAGTTTTCTATGACCAATGGGAAGTCTCTATGTCTATTATGAGCACTCTATGATCACTGTTACTTCACCATGACCACTATGAGCTTTCTATGACCATTTTGAAGTCTCTAAAACCATTATGAGCTATGAGCACTGTGAGCTCTCTATGACCACAGTGAGATATTATGACTGTAAGCTCTCTATGACCACTATAAGAACACTATGAAGCTCTCTATGAGCACTATGAGCTTTGAACACTTTGAATATTCTATGACCACTGCGATCTCTGAAAACTGTGAGCCCTTTTTGACTACTATGAGCTATAACCACAGAGAGCTCTCTATGACCACTGTGAGATATGACCACTGTGAACTGCCTATGACCACTGTGAGCTATTACCACTGTGAGGCCTCTGTGACCACTATGAGCTCCCTATGACCACTATATGCCATGACCACTATAAGCTCTCTAGATGACTATGAGTTATGACCACTGTGTGCTGTCTGTGGCCACTAGGAGCTATGACCACTATGCATTCCCTGTGACCTCTGTGAGCATGAACACTTTGAGCTCTCTGTGACCACTATGATCTCTCTACGACCACTATGAGCTCTGACAACTGTGAGCTCTCTATGACCACTGTGACCTATGACCTCTGTGAGCACTTAATGACCACTGTGATTAATGACCATTGTGAAGACTCTAAGCCATCTATGAGCTATCAACACTGAGCTCTCTATGACTACTGTGAGCTCTTTCTAACTATAATGAACTCTCTGTGATCTCTTTAGTTCCATGATGAGCTATGACCAATGTGAGCTTTCTATGATCACTATGAGCTCTCTATTACTAATATGAACTACAACAACTGTGTGCTATCTATAAGCACTGTTAGTTATGACAACTGTGATTTCTCCATGACCTCTGGGAGCCCTCTATGACTACCATGAACTATGACCATGGTGACCTCTCTTTGACAACATTGAGCATTCTATGACCAGTATGAGTTATGACCACGGTATGATCTCTTTGTTCATTATGAGCTTCCTATACCCATTGTGAGCTATGACCACTATGAGCTCTCAGTCAACTGTGAGCTCTCTATGTCCCCTTTGAGTTATGACTACTGTGATCTCTATATGAACACCATGAGGTATGACCCCTGTGCACTCTCGATGACCCCTGAGAGCATATGAGCTCTCAATGACCTCTTTGAGCTGGAGCATTATGCACTCTTTGTGAAAACTGTGAGCATTGTATGATCACTCTGAGCTTTGAATGACCACTGTGAACTATGACTACTGTTTGAACTCTATGACCACTATGAGCTCTCTATGACCATTGTAAACTATGAACAGCAGGAGCACTCTATCACAACCATGAGTTATGATCATTGTGATCTCTCTATGGCCACTATGAGCTATGACCACTGTGAGCTATCTATTTCTACAATGAGTTGTGACCTCTGTTATCCCTCTATGGCGACTATAACCTCTCTATGATCACTATAAGCTGTTACCATTTTGAGATATTTGTGATCTATGACTACTATGAGCTCTCTATGACCTCTGTGAGCTATGAACATTTTGAGATATCTATGACCAGTATGAGTTCTCTATAACCACTATGAGCTATGACCACTGTGATCTCTTTAGTTCTATGATGACCTATGATGACTGTGAGCATTCTATGATCACTCTGCGCTCTGAATGACCACTGTGAGCTCTGTGACAACTATGAGCTATGATGACTGTGAGCACTTATTGTCTATTATGAGATATCTATGATTTATGACCACTGTGAGTAATGACCATTGTGAAGACTCTAAGCCAACTATGAGCTATCAATACTGTGAGCTCTCTATGACCACTATGAGCTCTCTATGACCACTGTGAACTATGACCAACATGAGCCCTCTATGGCAACTATGAGCAAAGACCACTGTGAGCTCTCTATGGCCACTATAAGCTATGACCACTTTGAACTCTCTTTGACCACTGTGAGCTCTCTATGGCCACTATGAACTATGACTACTGTGAGGTCTCTATTTCTACCATGAGGTGTGACCTGTGTGATCCCCCTATGGCCATTATGTCCTCTCTATGATGACTATGAGCTTTCACTGCTATGAGATCTCTGAGACCTCTTTGATCTATGAGCACTGTGATCTCTTTATGACAATTGTGAGCTCAGGATAAGCACCATGATTTATGATTTATGGCCACCATGACCACTGTGAGCTCTTCAATACTTCTATGAGCTATGAGTACTGTGAGCTCTCTATGTTCATTATGAGCTCTCTATGACCACTGTGAGTTATGGCCACTGTAAGATCTCTAACACCACTGTGATCTCTCTATGACCTCTGTGATTTATAACTACTGTGAGCTCTCTTTGACCATGGAAAACTTTCTATGAGTATATCATCTATGACCACTCTGAGCTCTCTATGATGACTATAAGCTAAGTCCACTGTGAGCTTTGTATCACCACTGGGAGCTATCTATGGCCAGTATAACGTCTCTATGACCATTATGAGCTGTGACCACTGTGACCTCTATGACCATTGTGTGCTCTCTATGACCAATGTGAGATATTAGCACTATGAACTCTCTATGACCATTGTGAGCTATGACTACAATTAGCTCTCAATTACCTCTGTGATTTATGAGCATTATGAGTTGTCTATGATGACTGTGAGCTCCCTATTACCATTCACTATGATCTCTCTATGACCACTATTAGCTATGAACACTGTGTGATCTCTATGACCGTTATGAGCTATGACCACTGTGAGCACTAATTGTCCATTCTGAACTCTCTATATGTCTGTGAGGTATAACCACTGTGAGGTCTCTAAGACCACTGTGAGCTATAAACACTGTGAGCTCTCTTTGACCATGGTGAGCTCTCTATGAGCATTATCATCTATGACCGCTGTGAGTACTCTGTGATCACTATGAGCTATGACACTGTGAGCTTTTATGCTAACTATTAACTTTGACTACTGTGAGCTCTCTATGTCCATTATGACTCCCTATGACTACTATGAACTATGACAACTGTGAGCTCTCTATTACCATTTTGAGCTCTCTATGAGCATTATCATCTATGATGGCTGTGAGTTCTTTTTACCACTATGAGTTCTCTATGATCACTCTGAGCACTCTATAAACACTGTGATCTATGATCACAGTTAATTCTTTATCACCACTAATAACTATGACCATTGTGAGCACTCTATGATGATTACAAGTTCTCTATGACTACTGTGAGCTATGACCACTGTGAGCTCTCTGTGTCCACCATGAGCTCCCTATGACTGCTATGTGCTATTACCACTGTGAGTTCTGTATCACCACTGGGAGCTCTCTATGGCCAATATAAAATCTCTATGACCACTGTGTGATATGACCAGTGTGAGTACTCCATATCCACTGTGTGCTCTCTATGACCACTGTGAGCTATGAGCACCGTGAGCTCTCTATAACCATTGTGAGCTATGAACACTGTGAGTTCTCAATTACCTCTGTGATCTATGATCACTGTGAGTTGTCTATGACCACTGTGAGCTCTCTATGACCACTCACTATGAGCTCTCTATGATTATTATAAACTATGACCACTGCATGAGCTCTATGACCACTATGACCTATGACCACTGTGAACACTTATTGTCCATTATGAGATCTCAATGACCACTGTGTACTCTCTATGATCAATATGATGTGTTACCACTGTGAGCTCTCTAGAATCACTATGAGCTCTTTATGACCAGTACAATTCATGATCACTGTGAGCTCTCTATGGCAATTATGAACTCTCTATGCCCATTGGGAGCTATGACCACCTTGAGCACTCTCTGGCCACTGTGAGCTCTCTAGGACCACTGTGAGCTTTCTTTGAACACTATGAGCTGTGACAATTCTAAGCTTTGTATGACCACTATGAGGTAGAACCATTGGGATCTCTCTATTGCCACAACAGAACTCTGTCATCACTATGACCTATGACCACAATGAACTCTGCCAATTGTGAGCTCAGAAGGCCACTGTGAGCTCTCTGACTACTGTGAACTCTCTGTGAACACCTTGAGCTCTCTAGGTCACTATGAGCAATGACCACTGTGAGCTTTCTATGATCACTATGAGCCTTGACAACTATGAGGTCTCTGTGGCTACAGGGAATTACTGTCACCACTATAATCTATTACCATTATGACTTCTCATTACAACTGTGAACTCTCTATGAGCACTGTGAGCTGTCTTTGAATACTGAGCTCTCTTTGATCACTTTGAAATATGTGATAATTTGACCTCTCCATGATTACTTTGAACTTGCTATGACTACGCTAAGCTATGACCACTGTGAGCTATCCATGACAACTGTGAGCTATGACCACTGTGAGTTCACTATGAACATTATTAGCTCACTATGACCACTGTCAGCTATGACCACTTTCAACTGTCTAGGAACACTATGAGCTATGACAATTGTGAGCTCTCCATGGCTACAAGAGGACTCTATCATCACTATGGGCTATGACCACTATGAGCACTGACAATTGTGAGGTCAGTATAACCAGTGTGAGCTCTTTATGACCACTGTAAACTCTCTATAAACACTGTGAGCTCTCTAGACCTCTATGAGCAATGACTACTATGAGCTCTCTATGGCCACAAGAGATCACTATTTCAGTGAGCTCTCAAAGACCATTGTGAACTCTCTATGACTACTGTGACTTCTCTATGACCACCTGTGGGCTATCTATCTTCACTATGATCTCGCGGCAATGACTGAAAGCTGTCTGTGACCACTGTGAGCTCTCTAGCACTACTGAGAACTCTATGTGATCACTGTGATACCTCTAGGACCATTCTGAGCTCTTTATGAAGACTATGAACTCTCTATGAAGAACATGAGCTATGATCACTGTGAGCTCTCTAAGACCACTATGAGCTATGACAACTATGACCTCTATATTATGACTGTAAGGTAAATATGACTACTGTAAGCACTCTATGACCACTGGAAATTCTCGATGATCACTCTTGGATGACTGTAAGATCTCTATAACCACTATAAGTTCTCTATGACC
Organism: Typhlomys cinereus; assembly: GCA_023101885.1. Classification (NCBI taxonomy): domain Eukaryota; kingdom Metazoa; phylum Chordata; class Mammalia; order Rodentia; family Platacanthomyidae; genus Typhlomys; species Typhlomys cinereus. Next base: position 1,149,845 of record JALPQD010000349.1, on the reverse strand, counting down.
ACTGTGGGATCTCTATGATAACTGTGAGTTGTCTATCAATACTGTGAAGGCCTCATGACAAAAATGACATCTCTAGGACCTATTTGAATTCTCTATGACTATGGACAGCTCTATGTGGCCTATGAACTCTTTTGACAAATATGAGCTATGACCACTGTGATCTCTCTTTGATCACTGTGAGCTGTCTATGTCCACTATGACATATGACTACTGCGAGCTCTCTATCACCACTATGACCGTTGTGAGCTCTCTATGGCCAATATGAACTATGAGCACTGTAAGCTTACTATTTCCATCAGGAACTCTCTCTGACCATTGTGAGCTCGCTATTGCCATTATGAACTCTCTATGGCCACTATGAGCTATGACCATTGTGAACTCTGTATGACCACTGTGTGCTATGATCTCTAGTAACTCTCTATGACCACTGTGAGCTCTCTATGACCATTGTGAGCTCTCTATGAACACTATGAGCTCTCTATGACTAAGTGAGCTATGAAAACTGTGAGCACTCTGTGACCATTGAGCTGTGATTACTATGAGCTCTCTATGAGATCTGTGAGTTCTCTATGATCATTTTGAGCTCTCTGTGACAACTAGCAGACTCGAAGACAACTCTTAGATCTCTATGACCACTGTGAGCACTCTGTGACCACAATGAGCTATGAACACTCTGAGCTCTCATGAACAACATAACCTATGACCACTCTGAGCTCTCAATGACTATTATGAGCACTCTATGACCACTATGAGCTATGACCACTGTGAGCTCTTGATGATCACTACGAGTGCTCCAAAACCATTATGCGCTCTCCATGACCACTGTGATCTCACTGTGACCACTTTGATCTCTGTATGATTACTGTGAGCTCTCTATGAACACTATGAACTTAGACCACTGTGAGCTCTCTATGACCACTATGAACTATGAGCACTTTGATCTCTTTATGAACACTATGATCTACGACAAGTGTGAGCTCTCTATGAACACTATGAGCTCTCTATAAACACTGTGAGCTATGACCACTATGAGCTATCAATGACTATTATGAGCTCTCTATGACTGCTATGGGCTATGATCATTACGAGTTCTCTATCACCACTGTGGACTATGTCCAAAATGAGTTCTCTATGACCACTGTGAAACTTTGATCACTGTTACTTGTCTATGACCACCACGAACTCTCTAAGACCACAGCAAGCTATGACCACTGTGAGCTTTTTATGACTAGTATGAGCTATGACCACTGTGAGGACTCTATGACGACTGTGATCTATAACCACTATGAGCACTCTATGAACATTATTAGCTCACTATGACCACTGTGAGCTCTTTGTGACCATTTTGAGCTATGAGCGTTCGATGTGCAGTGTAATATATGACTAGTCTGAGCTCTTTATGACAACTCTGATCTCTCTGTGATCACTGTCAGCAATGACGACTTTGAGCTCTCTTTGACAACTATGAGCTATGACCACTCTGAGCTCTCTATGACCAATGTGAGCTATGAACACAGTGAGCTCTCTATGACCACAGTGAGCTCTCTATGACCACTGTGAGTTCTCTATGACCACTATGAATTCTCTATGACCCCTAAGAGCTCTCCATGACCACTAAGAGCTTTGACCACTGTGAGCTCTCTGTTTCCATCGTAAACTCTCTGTGATGACTGTGAGCTCGGTATGGCTATTACCAGCTTCCTATGACCATTATGAGCTATGACCTCTGTGAGCTCTCTATGACCACTGTGAGTTGTGACCACTGTAAGCTCTCTATGACTGCTGTGAGCTCTTTATGACCACTGTGAGCTCTGAATGACCACTGTGAGCTATCTATAACCATTGTGAGATCTTTATGACTAAAATGAGCTCTGACAACTTTGAGCTATCTATGACCAATATAAGGTATGATCACTTGGAACTCTCTATGAAAACTATGAGCTATGACCACTATGAGCTTTCTATGACCACTATGAACTATGACCACTCTGAGCTCTTTATGGCTACTATGAGCTCTCTATGACCACTATGATCTAGGAAAACTATGAATGCTCTATGAGCACTGTTAGTTATGACCTCTGTAATCTCTCGATTACTATTGTGAGCTCTCTATGACCACTGTGGGCTATGACCACTATGAGCACTGTGTGACCCCTGTGAAATCTTTGATGACTGATACCTCTCTATGACCACTATGAGCTTTCTGTGATCACAAATGTGAGCTCTCTTTGACTAGTATGAGATATGACCACTGTGAACTTTCTATGACCACTCTGAGCTCTCTATATCCACTATGAGCAATGATCATGGCTCCCTTTGACCTCTGTGAGCTATCTATGTCCAAATGACTTATGACCAAGGTGAACTCTGTTAAAACATTATGAGCTATAACTACTTTGAACTCTCTATGTCCGCTATGAACTCTCTATGTCCACTATGAGCTATGACCACCATGAGTTCTGTATGACTAATATGGGCTACAACAACTGCAAACTCTCTATTAACACTCTGAGTTATGAACACTATGAAAACTCTAAGACTAATATGACCTTTGACTACTGTGAGCTCTCTATGAGAACTATGAGATATGAGCATTGTGAGCTCTCTAGAACTACTATGAGCTCTCTATGACCACTGTGAGCTCTTATGAACACTATGAGCTAGGAACACTTTTACCTCTCATTGTCCATTATGAGCTCTCTGTGAGCCCTGTGAGCTCTCCGTGACCACTGTGAGGTATGACTACTGTAATGACACTATGGACATTACTAGCTCTCTATGACCACTGCCATATTACTATTACTACTGTGAGCTCCTCATGATCAATATAAGTCATGACCACTGTGAGGTCTTGATTGTAGCAGTCTCAGGGACCCATGGAGATTCACAGAGACCCTTGAGGGTGGGGATAAGCAGGCATAAAGTCAAGGTCATGAACACTGGGAGTCGGGCGAGTGGCAAAGCAGCCTCGCAGGCTTGCAGACTCATTTATTGTAGATATTGGGCTGCTTATATGCTCCACACAACAATCCATAAGTTCCAGTGGGAGCTTTTGCTGTGTTGGCCTGTCCAGGCTGGTCCTCTCAGTCATTTGGGCTGACATCAGCACCAGGCACTGCAGCAGATTCTAGCTTGAAAAAGTTGCATTCATGCATGTGGCCCATACAGGCAATACAGGCCTGCCTGGTCCATTCTTCCTACATATCCATCCTTTCTATTTATTTTGACAGCCAGTGGGAGCCAGAGTTCTTTGCTCTGACCTTGTTGATCCTGCCTCAGAGGGCGTCCTTGCATGACAGACTATGCCTATTTTAGGTCAACCTGTCTCACAGGATCTTACCCATCATTGACTCCCGGCCTTTGACAGAACTCACCTCTGGAAAACATGTCAGAATAGGTGGATAGAAAATTAGACCAAGGCCTCATGAATCTTTGCAATCTAAGCCTGAACCACATCTCCAGGAGGCATGGCTTGGATGTTCAAGGGCCATAATACCTGTAGTATGGTCTTGTTAAAGGAACACTGCTGAGAGATGTGCTAAAGGAGACATACAAGCAATATAATTAATCAAAGAACAATTAGTCCTATGATAGCATAAGTTACAATTGAAGAGGAATCAAACAGCCTTTTAACATTGTTCCAGATTCTGGTTTCAAACCCAGTATCTATAGGCAGGGGAGCCACATGCGTCAGGAAGGCCTGAGTCCAAGGCTCCTTGATGTACTGAGAAATTTGTTCACAAGCCTTGGAAATGTTGGAGACCCGATAAAGTGTTAAGCACATGGAAGAATATAGAGGGTCACAGGAGGCAGCAAACCTATAGGGCCTTGAAGGCCAGGCCAGACACATGTTGAAATTATGTAGCAAAACCTGTGGTGGACTGTGGTATGGGGTCAATAGATTGTCTGTTGCTGAATCCCCACTGGGCCAGCTGGGGAAAAGAGGGGGAAATGTCGGGGACTCGAGGTTCGAGGTGAATAGGCAAGCCGGTGATGGGATTACCAAACAGACCCCAAAAATCAGATGAGAACCAGCAGTGGACGAGTTCCTGCAGATTCAGCTTTATTCAGGAAGTGTTTGGGCTTATATAGGGTTATGGTCCAATCAGGTGTTGCCATTCCTCTGCTTGGGGGAGGAGAGAGCAGCCATCAGTCATTTAACTCTTTACTACATGTCCAGGTTAGATGGCCATTTCCCATTGGTTGTTCATTCCTCCGCCTGTGTGATTCCTCTATTGGGAAATGTCTGGGGCATGTCTGAACTTGTTCAAGCTTGACTGTAGCCAGATCTCCTGGATTTGAGAGCCCGGGCTAGGGCCTCCCTGAATCGATAGTGCCACAATTGTCCAGAATCTGTAAGCATGTCCAATGTGATGTTAAGACCATACTGAAGGTTGAGGCAGGCTTGTTCTTCTGCCTAATCATCATATGCAGAGTGCCAATTCAGGAAAAAGGCTGGCTCCAAGTCCGCCTTAGGAGATGATACCAATCATGATATGTTTGGAGCTGCATGGCCCATTGGTGCAGAACCTGTTCAAAATAAGGGGAGTCAGGGGCTTATTCATTGACCACCTTACAAATCAGGGAAAGATCAGCAATCAGGGTAGGCCCCCAAGACTGTCATCTTGTCAGGGAGACTGCCTATGATAAACAGCCTTAAATCTCATTTTGAAGTGAAAATGTTAAATAATTTATAAAAATTTCAGATAATTGTAGTACTTTAAAATCTTTTAGAGCCAAATATACAGATTTATTATCACACAAGTCAGTAAAAGTTTTTTAAATTTTGTAGAGACAAGGATTATTAAATATGGAATAAACCAGCAGCACATGGTAATAAGAGAATACCTGTATGTCTGTTTAGATAAGCAATCTTAAAAAAATAAAATCTATGCAATTACCAATACCGAGTAGAGCCTCCTCCAAATCCATGAGCTATATTGTTGTTGTATAGAGCCTTTATTAGTCCATTAATGTTTCTAACTTTCTAACTTCTGTTGCAAGAAAGTCCCCAATTTCTGTAAGTCCAAATTTCAAAAATTTGTTTTTTAAGAATTTTTGAACTACCTCAAAATTTTTTGATTAACTTATGAGAAATCAGCAACTAGGGAAAAAAAACTCGTGGAATCCATGAGAAACAGGCATGGAACTAAAAATGGACTCATAGCACTAGAGGGCCATGAAGGGCTAAGGCGACAAAGATGGCTGCCAGGGCCAGGTATATTTGTACACCCAGGCAAGCCCAGGTAGACTGGCTTTTTCTGGTTGGTTAACTCCAGTTGGACCCAACCAATTTGCTCTTAGGCCCAGATGGGTCTAGAGACCAAATTGTTTGTTAGATATGGAGAGCACATCTCCATAATCCATTCATAGGGAACTTGGCTATCTTATCTCTGGGAGGATTGATTAGTCAGTTGTTTAGCAGGAATGTTTCTACAGGGTGATTCCAGCTCTGGGGGATGACCTTCAATATGTCAAAGACCTTAGAGAACAAGGACAGTTCTAGACCTCCTATTGTACCCTTTAACCTTCTGAGGACCCAGAGGGCTCAAGGGATGCAGGGTGATGGCCACTCTGGGTACTTCCTGCTGAGTTGGAAGTGTGAGTAGTCAATGAGCCTCATCTATGACATGGTCTAGAGGTCTTTGATGGATGACTTTACCACTTTTAGGTCCATCTAAAAGAGACAAAAACAGATAAATTAAGCCTAAGATATATCTACCTGTTATCCTGCCTGAAATAGACACTACCTTTGTCTGGTGTAAAAGCCAAGAGCTATAAGTAAGTAATTTACATATTGAAGACCTTTCTCCCCTGGTAGCTACAAATCTCTGAGCTCGCATTCTAAGGCCTGTACAAAAAATATGTAAACTGTCTGAATCTTGGGGCAGAACAATCTAAATTAGTTTACTTCTTCCTTCTGGATTCTGAAAGCAAAGTGACACAGGTCTTTTTGGGACCAAGGGAATGTAAAAGAACATATGCAGGGGACATTGTTTCCTCATATGGAAGTTCTACATATCTCTGAGCATTATGTTAGGAACACTGCTCTCATCTAAATGAAGAGCCAGCTTTGATTTGTCAGTGAAGCTAGTCTGTTTAACAGCAGATATTTTGTTCTCTGCTTCTTCCTGGTTTAACTCTTTTAAGTTTGTCATTGCCATTTTCCTCTGCCAAACACTAAGCTTAACTTCAGGGAAGTTTTTAAGACAAGAGCAAAACTTTACTAACCTTTCCGCTGAAATATGTTTCTGGCTTTAACTCAACAGCACAAACTGTCTTGTCTTTCTTGGTCCTCTAAATCATGTGCTTTCTGCTACATGCTATCTGATTCCATCATTCTCAGAAACCTACTTTTTTTGTTTTGTGTTCTTTCCCTGTCTGCAAGGGGATTTCAAGTTTGTCAGCTTGGGTATGCCTGATAGTATTATATCTATCCCCTTAGGCAGATGTCAAGTTTATGATTTCTTTTTTTTTCTCTTTTTCTTTCTTTCCTTTCTGTTTGAAAAATAAATTTATCTGGAACCTCAAAGAAACTACTTAAGTAACTTAGGCCAAAATCTTGCAAGGAAAGGGAAACGTGAACCTGAGTTGACCCAAATGCACTTAGAATCTCCTGAAAACAGACTATGCTAGGTCCAGATTACATTGATTCTGTTTTGTTTCAATGGAATGGGGTCTAGCTAAGGTGGAGGCTTGAAATTCCTGTTCCACCCTAGTAGGAGTACACATGGGAGCATGGAATTAGAAAGCAGATTTATCCCCAAGAAAGGGAGCTCATACATACCAGGAGAAGGAAGAAATTCCAATGAATCTTTTAGAAGATAATTATATTTTATTTTCCTGTTTGCTAGTTTTGATGGGATAACATTCTACAAAAGAAGCCAGAGGAATGAGCAAGTTTAATTATTCTGTACTATAGTGGTTGTATTTTGGAAATATATGGAAAAACCTTTAAGAACATTCTCATTTGTAATCTGGGTACTATTAAAGATCAAAATCAGGGCTGGAGAGGTGGCTCAAGGGTTAAGCTTACACTTTACAAACGGAAGGTCCTGAGTTCAGATCCTAGAACCCTTGTATAGACGCTGGGCAGAAGCAGGGGTGGCCTGTTTTTCTGTCCTGGTAGGGCAGAGCCTCTGAATCCAGGAGCAGAGTAAACAAGGAGGAGGTGGAGGCGGTCCATGGGGGTTCACGAATTCATCCGTGGTTTTACACACACACACACACACACACACACACACACACACACACACACACGTGCGCACGTGCGCCCACATGCATACATAATTGAATAAATAAATAAAAAAGATAAAAATCAAGAGAGATAATATTTCATGAATGAAAAACTTGTAATCTATCAGAAAAACAATTGTAATTAAAATAAAACAGAAGTAGTTAAGATCTTAGATGTCAATAAAATGATTTGTTCTTCTTTTATAGTATGCATAGATGTATTTAAAAATGGCATGCCAAAATTTTTATATTAGGGTGAGACAGACATGAAAGAAAACTGAAGTGGCCACAGATTTTTTGTGTTGAAGCACAAGACACACAACATGTAAACACAGATCATATAAACATACAAACATATGAACAACATACAATTTACTGACAACTGGCAGTTGTACAAGTTGCCGACAACTGACTTAAAATTTCTGTTGAAAGCTTTATCGAAAGTAGGTTAACATTTAGGAAAACCTTATCAGTTAAAACAAGATCTCATATTAGTTAAATCCAGCAGCTTAGTTTAATTATGAAAAACATTAAAAGCAGATTAAAGTTTAAAATTTAGTACTGAAACCAAATTGATACTTAAGAAACTTTGTATTTAATAGATGAATATATATGTCTAATTTTCTCTTTTTTTCTAGCATTTAAAAGCACCCTCTTCTATAGGTCATGTTCCTACATATTCTCTGGGAAGATCCAAGGTGCTAAAACTGCAGCCTCATCCCAAAATTCCGCTAGGCCTGCAGTCTTAATCTTGAAGCCTCTAGTCTCCAGGAAAGATTTTAAGACACGTATTTGGGGCTCTTACAGTATGAAGAGAGGCTGCCCATTTTTTTAAAGAACAGAGATGAGACCAAAAGAGTGACAGATGAGACAAGGAATGTATGGGATCCAAATGTCTCGTGCTGAGTAGGGAACTTCCGTCATTCTTAGGCCATGGCCATATGCTGTGAGGAGGAAAGAGTTGTCGTAGAAGCCCCACATTCGGGCACTAGATGTAGCAGTCTCTTCAACCCACGGGGACCCATGTAGACCCTTGGAGGCAGTGCTAAGCAGGCATGAACTCAACATCATGGACTCCTGGAGTAGGGGAAATTGCAAAGCAGCCTCTCAGGCTTGCAGACTCATTTATTGCAAATATTAGGCTGTTTATATACCCCACCCAAAATTCCAAAAGTTCCAGCGGGAGCTTTTGCTGTTTTGTCCTGTCCAAGTTGGTCCTCTCAGTCAGGCGGTTTGAGGTCAGCACCTGGCACAGCAGTAGATTCTCACTTGGGGTAGTTGCATTCATGTATGTGGCCTGAGTAGTCCATTCTGTCTACACTCAATGACCACTGTGAGCTATCCATGACCACCATAAGCTTTCTATGGCATCATAAACTCTCCATGTCCACTCTGAGCACACCTGTTAGCTCTCTGTGACCACTGTAAGCTATCACCACTGTGAGCTCCCTATGATCACTGAGAGCTGTCTATGACCACTTTGACAACTCTGATGACTATGCCCTCTCCATGACCACTATGAGCTCTCTGAGACCAGCATGAGCTATCACCACTGTGAGCTCTCTATGACAACTATGAGCTATGAGTACTGTGAGTTCTCTAGGACCACTATGAGGTAGGACCTCTGTCATAACACTATGAACATTAGCTCTGCATGTCCACTATGAAGTATGACCACTGCGACAACATTATGAACATTATAAACTTTCTATGACCACCGTGAGCTCTCTATGAACACTATGAGCTATGACCACTGTGAAGTCTCTATGGCCACTATGAATGCTCTATGACCAGTATAACCCATGACCACTGTGAGTTCTCTATGACCACTGTGAGCTCTCTATGATGACTGTGAGCTCTCTATGGCCATTATGCCATTATGTGAGCTATCTATGACGTTGTGAGCTGTCCATAACCACTGTGAGCTCTCTGTGACCACTGTGAGTTCTCTATGACTACTATGAGTGTCATAGTTAATTGAACAGGTGTCAAGTTGACAGTTGAAAGTTTGAGCTCTTGGCACATTTTTAAAGAATTAGTGAGTGGTTGAGTTTGTCCTAGAGCAAACCTGCAGGAGATTGTGTAGCTGATAGGGGAAGGCCCAGCCTATGATGTGTGGAATTATGCCCTGGAATAAATCACGGAGAGCTGGTTGAGAATGTTGACATCCTTCTGTATACTTGGCCAGACATGCTGATCTGGCAAGTAAAGACTGTCTCTTTCTCTCAGCTATGACATAGAGATGGTGTGGCCAGTTCCCTCGGCCCTCGTGTTGGTGCATGCTGTCCCGTCAAGCTGGAATAAGAACTGTAACCAGGAATCGTAAGAGAGGATAAACCCTTGTTCCTTTAAGTCATTTGATGGTCATTTATCAGCAACCATGCAGGCAAATTGTAACATAATTTAGTACCCAGGAAGTGGGGTGTTGCTGTTAAATCTGACTATGTGGACTTTGTGGCTTTTGAATGGTTTTGCTGGACAAAGTTGGAAATGTTTGAAGATTTTCACTTTGTGGATTACAAAAACTGTTCTTCAGAGTTTGATGGGCCATTTGGAAAACAGTGAGGCTGAGAGAGTAATGAATTGTTTGGGCCCAGTTTCTGATGAGGGGAACAAAGATTTTGTTGAAATTGAATTTGAACAAAATGGACTGGTTTGCTTGATATGGGAGCTGTGTTTGTGGCCATGAAGCTCTGGGTGTGCAAAGGGCAGACAGAAAATATCTGCTGCTCTTGGAGAAATGGGTGTCAGTGAGAGAATACCTAGTGACTTGCACTGGAATGGTGGAAGATGTGAAAACCACCATATAGCAAGTTTCTACTTTGAAAATTCAGATTCTTTCAGGGGCCGAAAGCCCAATTTAAAGCTATTTCTTTCTCTTTGTAAGTTTGGCTGTCTAAAAGAGCCTTTTCCAGCATCAGCACAGAAAACTTGGTACAGCTGTGGCTCCAGTGAATCAAGTTTGATTTCAAACTTGCTTTGGAATTTGGTAGCGTCCCCAGGTGCTACTGGTTTTGGTGAATGATTACAGGTTCATGAAGAGCAGCAGAAGCTTGGCACCAAGTGGCAGGCATAGAGTCCTGAAAGATAAGGTGGAGTTTATAGGTGCAGAGGCGAACCCAGAATACTGTTGGAGATGCCAGAAAAAGGGGATGCATGCTGAGGACAGCTGCAAGTCGAAATTCTCTACTTTGAAACTTTGAGGAACTCTGCTTTGACAGCTTTGACCTGAAAATAGGGACTGGGAACGCTTAGAATCTTGATCCACCTGGATATGTGATGAGCAACAGATGAATCTTAATTTAAATGTTTTCTTATTATGTCAAGATACTTCTGTTTTAATATATTATCTGTTTTAAAGTATTTATATTGATTTGATATACTCTTAAGGTTAAAAACCTTTGAATTTTTAAAGTTGGAGCTGAAGTTTTAATGAGAGAACATTTTAAATTTCTCCATGAACGTATTTATAGTTTTAAAATAACTTTTAATATCTGTGGGGACAAGGATTGAAGGTTACTGTTTAAAAGTACTACATTTTTGTGTCAAGTTGACAAGGGATAGAGTGTCATAGTTAGGCATAGTTGTCAATTTGACAGTTGAAGGTTGGAGCTCTGGGCACATTTATAAAGAATTAGTGGTTGAGTTAGGCCCAGAGCAAACCTGCAGGAGATTGTGTAGCGGATGGAGAAGGCCCAGGCTTTGATGAATGGGATTAGGCCCTGGAATAAATCACAATGATCTGGTTGAGAGAGTTGGCATCCTTCTGTTTACTTGGCCAGACATGATGGTCTGGCAGGTAAGGACTGTCCCTCTCTCAGCTATTACATAGAGATGGTATGGCCAGATTCCTTGGCCCCAGTGTTGGTGCATGATCACCCATCAAGCTGGAATAAGAACTGTAACCAGGAATTGTAAGAGAGAATAAACCCTTAAGATGTTTGATGGTTATTTATCAGCAGCCATGGTGGGGAACTGCAACAATGAGCTATGACCACTGTGAGCTCTCTATGACCACTATGAGCTCCCTATGACCAGCATTAACTGTGATGGCTGCAAGCTCCCTATGACCACTGTGAGCTATCCATGACCACTGTGAGCTCTCTAAGGCCATTATGAACTCTCTGTGGCCACTGTGAGCTCTCTATGACCTCTGTGAACTATGACTTCTATGAGATCTTCATGGCCACTCTAAGCTATTACCATGGGGATCTCTATGAACACTATAAGCTCTCCATGACCACTGTAAGCTATAATCACTATGAGATCTCTATGACTACTGTGTGCCCTCATTGACCACTGTGAGCTCTCTATGTCCACTTTGACCTCTTATGACCACTATGAACTCTGTATGACAGTGACGAGCTAAAACCACAGTGAGTTCTCTATGACTACTCTGAGCTCTCTAAGACTATTATGAAGTATGAAGTTTGAGCTTTCTATGGCCTTTATGAGTTCTATATAAAAGCTGTGACCTGTCTATGACTACTTTGAGCTCTCTATGACCACTATGATTTCTCTAATCACTACAGTGAGCTCCTATAACCACTGTGAACTATGACCACTGTGAGCCCTCTATGACCATTATGAGCTATGACCACTGTGAGCTCTGTATGACCTCTATGAGATCTCCATGACGACTATGAGCTATGAACACGATGAGCTCTCTATGTCTTCTGTGAACTATGACAATTATGTGTTCTCTATGAAAACTTTAAGCTCATATAACCACTGTGACCTCTCTGTGACAACTTTGAGCACTGTATGACCACTGTGAGGGGTCTATGACCACTGTGAGCCCTCTATGAGCACTATGACCTATGAACACTGTGAGCCCTCTGTGACCACTATGAGCTTTGTATGACCAATATGAGGTATGACCACGATGAGCTCTGTATGACCAATATGAGGTGTGACCACTACGAGCCTTCTCAGACTACTATGAGCTGTGAACATTGTGAACTTTCTGTGATGACTAAATCCTATATATGGCCACTACAATCTTTGACCACTGTGAGTTCTCTATGGTCTTTATGACCTATATATAACTACTGTGACCTCTCTGACTACTTTGAACTCTCTATGACCACTGTGTTCTCGCTATTACCACCGTGAGATCTTCATGACCACTGTGAGCTCTCTATGAGCACTATGACCTATGACCACTACAAGCTATGATGTCTGTGAACATTCCATGACCACTATCAGGTGTGACCACTGTGAGCTCTCTGTTACCACTGTGAGCTCTCTGGCAAGTATGGCCTATGACCACTGTGAGCTTTCCATGACTAACATGAATTATGACCACTGTTAGTTCTCTACAGCCACTATGAACTCTCTGCGACCACTATGAGCATAAGCAGTATAGGCTCTCCATGACCCCTGTGAGCTAGGCCAACAATGAACTCTCTATGACAACAGTGAGCTCTCTGTAACTCCTGTAATCTCTCTGTGAGCACTTTGAGCTCTCTATGACCACTGTGAGTTCTCCATGACCCCTGTGAGCCCCCTATAACCACTATGAGCTATGAGCACTGTGAGCTGTATATGACCACTGTGAACTATGACTACTATAAGTTTTCTATGACCAATTGGAACTGTTTATGTCCACTGTGAGCTCTGTATGATCGCTATTTTTTTTCCATGACCACTGAAAGCTATCTACGACCACTGTGAGCTATTACCACTGTAAGAGCTCTACGACCACTGTGAACTCTCTATGAGCACTATGAGTTATGACCACTGTGAATACTGTATGTCCACTATGAGCTGTGACCACTGTGAGGTCTTTGTGACAACTTTGAGCTCTCTATGACCACTATGATCTCCCTATGACAACTATGAGGATGACCACTGTGAGTTTTCTGTTATCGCTGTAAGTTCTCTATGACCACTATGACCTATGACCACTGTTGTGGCACTACTTATTCAGGGAGGCCCTCACATGGGCCTCCGAATCCAGGAGTTCTGGCTATAGATAAGCCTGAAAAGGAACCATAAAGGCAGAGGGATGGCCAAACAATAGGTGGAGGAATGAACAGACAATGGAAAGGAGGGATGAACAACCAATGGGAAGCGGTCATATATATAACCTGGACACCTAGTAAACAGCTGAATGATTGGTGGCTACTCCCCCTCCCCCAAGCAGAGGAGTGGCCACACCTGATTGGGCCCCGACCCCATGTAAGACCAAACACTTCCTGAGTAAAGCTGAGTTCGCAGCCAACTCGTCATCTGCGTGCTGCTTCTCACCTGACTCCTGGGGTCCGAGTGGTGACCCTGTCCTCGGCTTGCCCATTTGCCTTGCACCCACGAGGCCCCGCCGGTTCCCCTCTTCCACTCCGGCTGGCCCTGCGGGGGATTCGGCAACATCTGATGCACCAATGTGGGGCAGTGCTGCCTTCGGTGTAGACGATACACCCATCCCGGTAAGGTTTGGTGAGCGGCTACTTTAGTTTTGTGTTCCTATACTTCCATTGCCTGAAGGTGAGCAGGTGGCCGCCTGTTCTTCCTCTTTCCCTGTTTGGCCTTAGGAACATGGACACTAGCTCCTTTGATTTAGTGATGATCAAGGAGCCCCTCTTAAGTTTAGGATCCCAATCACTCGCTTGATTTGCTGATAATCAAGGAGCCCCAATTGCTTGTGTGATTGTTGGGCCCACCCAGGATTTGCCCCAGGGCATGGCCAAGCACATGGAACTAAAGATGGCAGTGAGGGCAAGGGTCTTGGGCATAACTTGATCACTTCGCAGAGAGCCCTAATTGGCTTTCAGGTATCTACCTGCCCCCTGTACTGAGTGACACTGAACTTGACCATTAGCACCTGTAGTATGTCTTGACCTTGTGATACAATTGGATGCCTGTTTCACACCTTGGTGTCCTTTGTTTATAAAAGTTCCTTTCCCCCCCCCCCAATAAACAGAGATCTGCTTCTGACAATCTCCCTGTCCCGTGCTGAGTCTCTGGAGATAGAGATGGAGATGTGGACGGCTGGAACCTGCTTTCATCACAGCCAGCAGCTGTGTGTGTGAGTGAGTGAATGAGTGCATGAGTAGGAACCGGTTACCACAAGTGGCAACCACAAAGGGACACTTCTGAAATCGGAGGAAGCTAAGCAGGCTTCGGGGTAAGTGAAAACTTGGGAAATATGGGGAATTCAACATGCAGACTGGATCCAGTGCCATCAGCACTCAAGCCCATATTAAGGAGTTGTGGGTTTGACATTTCTGATGCAGGCACTGCCAGAGTGTGGAAATTGACTCTTGAGTTGGCTCCATGGGCTCTGGCCACCAATGTATTTTCTTGGGACACATGGAATAAAATAGAAGGTCTAGCCAGAAAGCGAAAAAAAAATCATAATATACTGCCTTCCATGGAATTTTATTCCACAATTTCTGCGCTCAAGATGGCTTTCCTTCCCAATCCAATTCAGCCCACACCGGAGCAAATGGTGCAGGTAGAGAGGGAAGGGCCAGAGCCATTCTGGAGTGTGGCTCCAGGAGGGTTGGAGCCAACAAGCTATCCAGGAGCCCACAGGGGGCTCTTCCAATGATCCATGTGGGTCCAGGGTACAGGGGAACAGAGAAATTGCTAAATACAGGGATGCCAAATGGCATGGGCACGCTGAGCTGGGGCTGGGCTGATATTCTGCTGGACCGTGGCAGGGTGCAGGAAACCATGGGGATGGTGGACATGCCTGCTGTTTAGAGGATGATAACCCATCACTGTGCAAATGCTCAGAACTTTACACAGACTTATGGGCTGTGACAGGGGCATGCGGTACTGGTACCAAAGCCACTACCAGTGGCAGAGGAGAGGCTGCACGCGGCTGCAGTGGGGCAACACGTGGGGATATGGAACCATGTGGCCGGGGAGCCGAACAGGGCTGTGAGGAGGCTGCGCACAGCCGGGGGACAGAGGTTCGCAGAAGTGCACCCGTGTGTGGGCCGGCATGCGGGGACAAGCCAATGCCTGAGGGAGCGGAGCTTCCCATTTGGGAGGGCCATGAGGAACAGCTGCTTGGTGAATAAGGGTGGGGCCTGCTCCGAGAGCCTGGAAAGGATGTAGGAAAGTCGTGCAAGAAAGTGCCCTGCTCCCTTCAAAGGGAAGAGGGTAGGAGCACTCTGAGAACAGGGAGTGGTCCCCTGTATCCAGATTTAACTCTGCTAAGGAGAGAAAGGGATGGAGAAGGATTAGAAGGAGACCCACCTCCATACCCCTTAGCAAAAATCCATCCTGACTCCACAAGCAGGCACACTGGGCCCCGCCAGGCTACAGCAGGGAACCTAGGGCTGGAGCCCATGTATGCTGAGGCATAGCAAGTACATGCCTATCCTGTTAACTTAAATCCAGGGGGAAATCGCCCTACAATGTGGTATCCTTGGAAAGCAAAAGATTTAAAAGAATTAAAGCGGGCCGTGCTAAAAGATGGTCCAAATTCTCTTGGGTTGTGGCCCTCCTTCAAGATCTAGTTCATCAACCCTGTACTACTAAGAACTGGATGGATATGGCCAAAGCGGTGCTCCCCAGTCCCACATTCATTAAGTAGGCAGCGCTATTTAAGGAAGAATGTGGGGTCCAGCAGACAACCATGGAAGCCCCATACCAAGACCAAGTCCGCTTGATAGGTTTAGTGGCATGGAAAAAGCTAGATGAAGGTCCTGCTGAAATGCCTTTAGCAGGCATTATGCAAAAACCGGGTGTGACCCTCTCCGAGTTCATTGAGTGGGTGGAAAAAAGCCTCCGTAGTAAACTTCCCCCAGGCCCCCTATGGGAACAATTTGCTAAATTGCTGGTATGGAAAGCAATGAATGGGGACCACAAAATAGCATGTGCAGGTTTAAGGACAGATCCATGGACACCTGGATTATTGCTTCACAGGATGTGGGGATTCAAAAACACCAGAGTCAGACACTCACTGCGGCCCTGGAGATACAGATAAAGACACTGGCCAACACTGAGTCTACAGGGCCAAGAGGGGAGGGGAAACAATGGAGTTTGTTTTCCTTGTGGCCAGGTGGGGCATTTCAGGAGGGAATGTCCCCCGGGCGTGAAAGGGAAGCCCAGGGAGGTAGGAGTGGCTAAGCCCCCTACAACTCCATGCCCTAGGTGCCACAGAGGGCTTCATTAAAAAAGAGACTATAGATCAAAATTCGATCTGAAGGACAAGCCATTGTTAAAAGAAATCACCAATATTTAAAGGCCCAATTACAAAAACAAAAAGGGGGAGTAAGCCTGTACCAATAGCTGGGGTTGGTATTATTTACCATCAATGTTTTAAATTTTAAATTTTATAAAAGTACAACTTAAATTGAGATTCCCAAAAACACTGGGAGGCCTATCCCCCTAACTTTCTGTCAGGAAACTATCCACGGTGTGCTCAAGGAAGATGTTAACTATGATCCTTATAGGCCTAATTGATACCTTGCCTGAATGGAGTCGATCTGAGTCTGACCTAACATCTAGAAAAATTGTTCTTTTATTAACTGTATCGCTTAAATTTTTTTCAGCACATCTCTCAGCAGCACTCCATCATTAAGACCATGCTACAGGCGCCTATGGCCTTTGAACATCCCTGCCAGGCCCCCAAAAAGTCACCTGCTGCCATACCTGGTGCTAATGCCAATCTGTCTTCTCTGCCATATGTATGACGCCTGCCAATGGAAAAATCTCTCTGGTCTAGTTAACTTGTCAAGTGTAGTACATGTCCAATGTGCGATACAGGCCTTTAAGTACGGCTCAAACCCCCAAGGTTGATAAAGCCAACCTCATACAGAGGACTGGTAGCCAGAGATGGGCAAGTGGAAGCCCGGCCGTGGATCAATGTAAGACAGTACTTGTAGTATTATACCTGGAGACTACAAGACTCCATGATGGGTGGGTAGTATTATACCTGGAGACTACAAGATTCCATGATGGTGGGAGGTTTTTCACGCCTAAGCCAGGCACAGTCACACAAGACCATTTAGTCTGCTCCATCGCAGGTAGCCTCAGGAACCATCTCATACAAAAACAAAAGGGGGAGATGTTGGGCCCGCCCAGGATTAGCCCCAGGGCATGGCCGAGCACATGGGACTAAAGATGGCGCTGAGGGCAAGGGTCTTGGGCATAACCTGATCACTTCACAGAGAGCCCTAATTGGCTTTTAGGTATCTACCTGCCCCCTGTACTGAGTGACATTGAACTTGACCATTAGCACTTATAGTATGTCTTGACCTTGTGATACAATTGGATGCCTGTTTCATGCCTTGGTGGCCTTTGTTTATAAAAGTTCCTTTTCTCCCCCCCAATAAAGAGAGATCTGCTTCTGACAATCTCCCTGTCCCGTGCTGAGTCTCTGGGGGTGGAGATGAAGGTGGGGACGGCTGGAACCTGCTTTTATCACAGCCAGCATCTGTGTGTGTGAGTGAGTGAATGAGTGCGTAAGTGGGAACCGGTTCACACATTTGATTTCCCCACCATCAAAGAGCCTTTCTAAATTAAGGCTTTTCTCAGCGAGTTCACATGAGAAATTGATCCCCTCAGAACTCGAAGCCCAGGTTTGATTATATTGAATCAGCCTGATGGGGGTATAGGGCCCGGGGAAGTAACAAACCCCTGAAATCCCTCACTAAGCACAGGATGCTTAGATCCAGAACACCTCGGTGTATGTCCTGCACTAGGTCTCTCTTTGGACGTCGGTTACCCCTTTAGGAGTGGTTTTCCCTTTTACCTTGGTTCTAGTCATTCTTTTTTATTTTCTGTGCTTTTGCCTTGTCCCCTCGTCTCGTAGTCATCTCTGCTCAATTAGGGAACCTTTCCTCTCCATAATGGGTACCATCCCATCAGAAGACACCCCACCTCTACTTAAGGCTCTACTAGACTTACCTAGGATCAAAGTGACTCTAAAGAACTTAGAAGATTTTTGGGAGGAATCTTTAATCTTAGCTCCTTCGATTTCCCCAGAAAATGTCTGGGACCCACAGATTTGTATGGGAGTGCTTTTCCTGGCCCGTAAGAGGAAAGTCCAGGAAGGCTATATGCCTCCCGACCCACTTCGTTCCCATCCTCCTAGGCATTGTAACAAGCCTTAAAGGATCCTCCACTGAAGAAGCGATTATTTATTACACTGTATCTTGTGGAGAGAACCCAAAATTAGTCCTTTGTTCTTCCTCTGGATCCTTCCCCTCCTCATTCCTGGTTGAGGACTCTGCAGCGGGCTCACAGGTCCGTGCGGGGGCATTCCAACCCCTGCTGACATCCCCTTCCCTCCTCCTCTTCTTCCTGTAGCTCTTGACTCACGCTCTTTCCTGGATGTATTTTCTGCTTCAGATGATACTGATCTTCCAATATGTGTCTTAAGTCCCTCCCAGACTAGAGGCCTCAAGGTTAAGGCTGCTGGCCTAGAGGAATTTCAGAATAAGGCTATGGTTTTAGCACCTTGGGTCCCCCCAGAGAAACTGTGGGAATGGACTATGTATGAGGATGCTTTTCCTTGCTAGATATTTTTCATAATTAAGCTAAGCTGCCGGACTTAACTAACATGAGGTCTTGTTTTAAATAGGGTTTTCCTAAATGTTAATCTGCCTTTGATAAAGCTTTCAAGGGTAATTTTAAGACAGTTGCTGGTAAATTATACAGTTGCCGGTAAAATGTTGTTTATGCGCTTGTATGTTTATATGTTCTGTGTTTACATATTGTGTGTCTTGTGTCTGTGGCCACTTCAATTTTTTCTCATTTGTGTTGTGCACTAATATTATAATTTTGGCATACTATTTTTAAATACATGTATGCATACTTAAATATAAGAACAAATAATTTTGGTAACATCTAAGGCCTTAGCTACTTATGTTTTATATCTATCACAATTTGTTTTTCTAATAGATTGTACGTTTTCTTTCATACAAGTTTTCTTACAGGTTTTGTCATATATTCCCAAAATAACGAAGCTTGCTTTCCAGGTCCTCAGCGCATCCACTCAGGCCTTGGATGTTCCTAAGATCACCAATGGCCCGTTGTAAGCCTGGCTGTCCTCTATTGAAGGTATGACTCACTAATTTATAATTGTTAGGTTCTGATTTATGTCTCCCCAGCTCTTCTGGATTGTTTCTCCATGTGCCTTGGATACAGCCGCTCCGCCTGCCTCGCCTACAGCCCCTCTGCCCTTCCACTATGAGCTGACAACTGTGAGCTCTCTATGACCACTGTGACAAAACCTTTTCTCTGCCACTGCTTGAGTTCCCCTTTGGGACCATGATTCCTTTCTCTGCGATGGTCTCATGACTAGTAGTCAGTGATGGGTAAGGCTCCACACGAGGGTGGTGACCAACCTAAGACAGGCACAGTCGCCTATATTCCACGCAGCTGAAGAGGCTCGGGGTTGCTCCAGCTATCATGATTCCCACTGAAAGAAAATTATAAATGAAAGGATGAAAATGTGGCACTACTGATTCAGGGAGGCCCTCACCTGGGCTCCTGAATACAGGAAGTCTGGCTACAGATAAGGCTGGAAAGGAACCATAATGGCAGAGGGATGGACAACCAATGGTTCGAGGAATGAACAGCCAATGGGAAGGAGGGATGAACAATCAATGGGAAGCGGTCATATAACCTGGACACCTGGTAAACAGCTGAATGATTGGTGGCTACTCCCCCTCCCCTGAGCAGAGGGGTAGCCACAACTGATTGGACCCTGACCCTATGTAAGCCCAAACACTTCCTGAGTAAAGGTGAGTCTGCAGCCAACTTGTCATCTGCGTGCTGCTTCTCACCTGACTCCCGAGGTCTGAGTGGTGACCCTATCCTCGGCTTGCCTATTCGCCTTGCACCAATGAGGCCCCGCTGTTTACACTGTTTGCCGCCAGCTGGCCCTGCGGGGTATTCAGCAACACACTGCAAGCTCTCTATGACCAACATGAAGTATGACCTCTGTTAGCTCTGTACCGCCACTATGAACACTCTATGATCACTAGAAGAAATGAGCAGTAAAAGCTTTCTATGACCTCTATGATCTGTGACAGCAGTGAACTCTCTATTACAACAGTGAGCTTTCTATGACCCCTGTAATCTCTCTATGAACCTTGTGGTCTGTCTATGACCACTATGAGTTATGGCTACTGCGAGTTTTCTATGACCAGTGGAACCTCCCTATGTTCACTGTGAGCTCTCTATTATGATCACTGTTACTTCACTAAGACCATTGTGAGCTCTCTATGACCACTGTGAGAGCTCTATGGTCACTTTGAGTTGTCTTTGAGCCCTATGATCTGTGACCCATGTGAGCTCTCTGTACAGTGAGCTCTCTGTGACCACTATGATCTAAGGCCACACTGAGCTCTCGATGACAACTCCGCAGTATGGACACTGTGAGCTCTATGTGAACACATTGAGCTCTTATGACCAGTATGACTTATGAACTCTCTGAACCTCTATGACTAACATGAAGTATGACCATTGTTAGCTCTCTATGCCCACTATGAACACTCTATAAACACTAGGAGCAATGAGCAGTACAGGCTCTCTATGACTTCTGTGAGCTATGACAACTGGGAACTATCTATGACAACAGTGATCTCTCTATGACCACTTTGAACTCTCTATGAACACTGTGAGTTCTCCACTGACCCTTGTGAGCTCTCTGTGACCACTGTGAGCTTGCTATGACCACTATGAGCTATAAGCCCTGTGAGCTGTCTGACTACTGTGAGTTATGAATACTGTGAGATTTCTATGATGAATGGGAGCTCTCTATGTCCACTGGGACCTCTGTTACTTCACCATGACCACTGTGAGCTCTCTATGACCCTTTTGAGCTCTCTAAAACCACTATGTGCTATGAGCACTATGAGCTCTCTGACTACCATGATATAATAACACTATGAATCTCTCCATGAGCACTATGAGCTTGGACAAATGTGAGCTCTCTATAACCACTATGAATTCTGTATGACCATTATGAGATATGACTACTATGAGCATTCTATGATCATGGCGATCTCCGAAAACTGTGAGCCCTCTTTGACTACCATGAGCTATGACCATTGTGAACTGTCCATGACCACTATGAGCTATGACCACCGTGAACGCTCTATGACCTCTATGAGCTCCCTATGACCGCTATAAGCCATGACCACTATGAGCTCTCTATGATGATTATGAGTTACGACCATTGTGTGCTCTCTATTGCCACTAGGAGCTATGACCACTATGAGCTCTCTATAACCTCTATAAGCTATCAAAACTGAGATCTCTGTAACCACTGTGAGCTCTCTATTTCCACTATGAGCTGACAACTGTGAGCTCTGTATGACCACTGTGACCTATGACCACTGTGAGCCCTTTATGACCATTGTGAGGACTCAACAGTGTGAGCTCTCTCTGGCCACTGTGAGCTATTTCTAACTACAGTGAGTTATGACCACTGTGATCTCTTTAGTTCCATGATGAGCCAATGTGAGCTTTGTATGATCACTGTGAGCTCTCTATTACCAATACGTGCAATGACCATTGTATGTTCTCTATGACCACTATTAGCTATGACAAATATGAGTTTCCCATGATCCCTATTGAGCCCTCTATGACCACTATGAACTATGATCATGGTGACCTCTCTATGACAACATTGAGCACCCTAATGCCAGTATGAGATAGTACCACAGTGTGAACTTTTTTTCATTATGAGCTCTCTATGGCCACTGTGAGCTGTGACCACTATGAGCTCTCTATGACCACTGTGAGATCTCTGTGCCCCCTTTGAGCTATGACTACTGTGATATCTGTATGAACACTATGAGCTATGACCACTGTGCACTCTTGATGACCCCTGAGAGCAATATGAGCTGTCAATAACCCCTTTGAGCTGTGAGCACTATGCACTCTCTATGATAACTGTGAGCAGCCTATGACCACTCTGAGCTCTGAATGACCACTGTGAGCTATGACCACTGTGTGACCTCTATGACCACTAAGAGCTATGATGACTGTGAGCTCTTATTGTCTGTTATGAGCTCTCTATGTCCAATATAATCTATAATTTATGACCACTGTGAGTAATGACCATTGTGAAAACTCGAAACCAACTATGAGATATCAACACTGTGAGCTCTCTATGACCACTATGAGCACTTTATGACCACTGTGAACTATGACCAGCATGAGCCCTCTATGGCAACTATAAGCTATGACCTCTGTGAGCTCGATATGGCCACTATGAGCTATGACTGCTATGAACTCTCTTTGACCACTGTGAGCTCTCTATGACCACTATGAGCTACACCCACTGTGAGCTCTGTATCACAACTGAAGCTCTCTATGGCCAGTATAAGGTCTCTATGACCATTATGAGCTGTGACCACTGTGACATCTCCATGATCATTGTGTGCTCTCTATGACCAATGTGAGCTATTAACTCTGTGAGCTCTCTATCTCCATTGTGAGCTATGACCACTGTGAGCTCTCAATTTTCCTCTGTGTGCTATGAGCACTATGAGTTGTCTATATTGACTGTGAACTCCCGATTAGCATTCACTATGAGCTCTCTATAACCACTCTAAGCTATTGTGTGATCTCTATGACCACTATGAGCTATGACTACTGTGAGCTCTTATTGTCCATTACGAACTCTCTATGATCACTGTGAGGTATGACTACCGTGAGGTCTCTAAGACAACTGTGAGCTCTTTATGACCCCTGTGAGTTATAAACACTGTGAGCTCTCTTTGACTATCGTGAGCTCTCTGTGAGCATTATCATCTATGACCCCTAGAGCTCTATATGATAACTATGAGCTATGGCACTGTGAGCTCTTTATGCCAACTATTATCTATGACTACCGTGAGCTCTCTATGACCATTATGACTTCCTATGACTACTACGAACTATGGCAACTGTGAGCTCTATGACCACTGTGAGTTCTCTATGAGCATTATCATATGACTGCTGTAAGTTGTCTTTTACCACTATGAGTTCTCTATGACCGCTGTGAGCACTCTATAAACACTATGATGTATGACCACAGTTAACTCTTTATCACCACTAATAACTATGGCCACTGTGAGCACGCTATGATGATTATGAGTTCTCCATGACCACTGTGAGTAATGACCACTGTGAGTTTTCTATGACCACAATGAGCTATGACCACTGACAGCTCTGTATAACCACTTGGAGCTCTCTATGGCCACTCTAAAGTCTCTATGACCACTATAAGATATGATCACTGTGAGCACTCTATGTCTTCTGTGTGCTCTGTATGACCACTGTGAGCTTTGAGCACTGTGAGCTATCTATAATCATTGTGAGCTATGACCACTGTGAGCTCTCAATTACCTATGTGAGCTATGAGCACTGTGAGTTATCCATGATCACTCTGAGCTCTCTATGACTGCTCACTATGAGTTCATTATGACCACTGTGAGCTCTTTATATTCACTTTGAGCTATGACCAATGTGAATTCTCTATGGCCACTATGTGCTGCCTATGATCCTTATGATCTCTGTGAACCTATCAGCAATCTAAGACTTCTATGAGATATGACCACTGTCAGCTCTATATGAAAATTGTGAGCCTCTCTGTGACCACTATTACCTCTCTATGATCACTGTGAGCTCTCTATGGGCATTGTGACCTATGATGACTGTGAGCATTCCAAAGCCCCTAAGAACTATGACCACTGTGAGCTGTTCATGACTGTTATGAGCTTTGAGCACTGCAAGCTGTCTATGTTCATTATGAGCTCTCTATGTCCAATGTGATCTATAACCAAAATGAGTACTCTATGACCATTGTAAACTGTACCTGACCTATGTGAGCTTTGACCACTGAAAGCTATCTATGACCACTATGAGCATAATGTCTGTGAGCTATTAGCACTATGCACACTCTATCATAACTCTGAGCTTTCTATGACCACTGTATGCTTTCTATGACCACTGTGAATTATGACCACTGTGAGCTCTCTAGAACCACCATGATCTATGACCACTGTGAGCAATCTTTGACCAATGTGAGCTATCTATGAGATATGATGACTGTGAGCTCTCATTGTCCACTAGGTGCTGTGACCACTATGGCCTATGACCACTGTGAGCTCTGTATGGCAACTGTGAGCTTCTATGACCACTGGGAGCTCTCTATGACCACTTTGAGTTCTCTTTGACCACTATCAGCAAGGACAAGAGTGAGCGATCTAAAACAATATGACCTCTATGAGCTATGAACACTATGACCTATGACCACTGTGAGTTTGCTATGACCATTGTGAGCAATGACATCTACGAGCTCTCAATGACATCTATGAATTATGAGCATTATGTGACCTCTCTATGACCACTGTGATCTCTCTATGACAACTGTGACCTATGACCACTGTGTGATCTCTACGTACACTATGAGCTATGACTACTGTGAGCTCTTCTTCTCCACTATGAGCCCTCTATGACCACTGTGACCTGTGACTACTGTGAGATTCTATGAACAGTTTGATCTGTGACCACTATGGGCTCTCTATGACCATTGTCAGCTCCCTATGACCAGTCTGAACTATATGAGTACTATTAGATATGCTCTCTATGACTACTATGAGTTATGACCACTGTGAGCTCTCTGAGACTTTTATGAGCTCTTCATGACCACTATGACTTCTGTATGTCCACTATGAGGTGTCAATGACCATTATGAGCACTGTATTACAACTATGATCTATGACCTTTGTGAGCTCTTTATGACAACTATGAGCTATGATAACTGTGAACCACTATGAACTATTGTTTCCGAAACCCCGCTGGGCCAGCCAGGGGGAAGAGGGTAAATGGCAGCGGCCTCATGGGCTCAAAGAGAATGGGTGAGCTAGCAATGGGGTTACCACCCAGACTCTAGGAGTCAGGCAAGAAGCAGCAGGCAGAGGACGAGTTGGCTGCAGACTCAGCTTTATTCAGGAAGTGTTTAGGCTTATATAGGGTCGGGGTATAATCAGGATTTGCCATCCCTCTGCTCAGGGGGGATGGCAATCATTTAGCCACCAATCATTTAGCTGTTTTTTAGGTGTCCAGGTCAGATGGCTGCTTCTCATTGGTTGTTCATCTCTCCTTCCCATTGGTTGTCCATCCCTCCATCTGTATGATTCCTCTATTGGGACATATCTGGGGCATGTCCAAATTTGTACAGACTTGTCTGTAGCCAGATCTCCTGGATTTGGGAGCCTGGGCTAGGGCTTCCTTTAACTGATAGTGCCACATTTTCACACTTTTGTTTATTTATAAATGTTTTAGTGGGTACCATGATGACTGGGACAACCTCTAGCCTCTTCTGCTGCATGGAATGCAAGTGGCTGTGGCTGTCTTAGATTGGGCACCACCTTCGTGTGGAGTCTTACCCATCATTTACTACCAGTCATGAGATCATCGCAGAAAAGGAATCATGGTCCCAAAAGGGAACTCAAGCAGTGGGAGAAACAGCACGTTTTCATCAGGGCAAGAGCAGGCTGAGAGACTGTAGGTGGGGCAGGTGGAGAAATGATACAGAAGAGCTGCAGAGACATAAATCAGAACCTAACAATTATAAATTAGTAAGGCACAGCTTCAATGGATGACAGCCAGGGTTACAATGGGCATTTGGTGGCCTTTAGGAATGTAAGAAGCCTCAATGGATGCTCTGAGGACCTGGAAAGCAAGCTTTGTTATTTTGGCAATATATGAAAAACCTGTAAGAAAACTTGTATGAAAGAAAACTTACAATCTATTAGAAAAACAATTGTGATCGATATAAAACATAAGTACTTAAGGCCTTAGATGTTACCAAAATTATTTGTTCTTATATTTAAGTATGCATACATTTATTTAAAAATGGCATGCCAAAATTTTTATATTAGTGTGCAACAGAAGTGAAAAAAAATTGAAGTGGCCACAGACACAAGACATACAACATGAAAACACAGAACATGTAAACATACAAGCACATGAGCAACATTTTACTGGCAACTGTACAAGACAGCAACTGTCTTAATATTACCCTTGAAAGATTTATCAAAGGTGGGTTAACATTTAGGAAAACCTTATTTAAAACAAGACCTCATATTAGTTAAGTCTGGCAGCTTAGCTTAATTATTAAAAATATTTAGCAAGGAAAAGCATCCTCATCTATGGGTCTGGTTCCCACATTTTTTCTGGGAGGAACCAAGGTGCAAAAATTGTAGCCTGATTCCAAAATTCCTCCAGGCCAACAGTCTTAACCTTGAGGCCTCTAGTCTCTAGGAGAGATTTTAAGACACGTATTGGGAGACTGGTATCGTCTGAAGCAGAAAATACAGCCAGGAAAGAGGGGCAGTCAAGAGCTACAAGAAAAAGAAGAGGAAGGAAGCAGAGAGTGGATTTCCCCCCCCATGGGCCTATGAGCCTTCTGCAGAGTCCTCGACCTGGGAGGGGGAGGGGAAGTATCCAGAGTAAGAACAAAGGGATATTTTGGGTTCTCTCCATAAGTTACATTGTAGCAACTAATCACTTCCTCAGTGGAGGATCCTTTTAGGCTGTTATGATGCTGAGGAGGATGGGAACAAAGATGATGGGAGGCATATGGCCTTCCTGGACTTCCCTCTTATGGGCCAGAAAGAGAACTTCTATCTGGATCTGTGGCTCCCAGACATTTTTTTGGAAAATCCAAGGAGCTATGATAAAAGTTTCCTCCCAAAAATCTTCTAAGTCCTTTGGTTTCACTTTGATCCTATGTAAGCATAGTAGAGCCTTAAGAACAGTCAGCTAGAGTACCTTCTGATGGGGTGGTAAGTTATCTATTATGGAAAGGAAAGGTCCCCTAATGGAGCAGAGATGACTATGAGGCAGGTAGACAAGATGAAAAAGCACAGAAAATAAAAAGCAACAACTAGAACCAAGATGAAAGTGAAAACAACTCCTAAAAGGGTAACCAACGTCAAGGTAAGACAAAGTGCAGGACATATGCAGAAGTGTTTTGGATCTAAGCATCCTCTGCTTAGTGAGGGACTTCAGGTGTTTGTTTCTCCCCTGGGTTGTAGGGCCCTGGTCAGGCCAATTCAATATAATCAAACCTGGGCTCCGAGTTCTGAGGGGACCAATTTCTCATGTGAACTCACCGGGAAAAGGTTTGGTTTAGAGGGGCTCTTTGATCATGGGGAAATCAAATGAGCGATTGTATTCCTAACCTTAAGAGCGCAACGATGGACAAACAGGAGGCCATCTGATCACCTTCAGGCACCATAAGCACAGGAACACAAAAACAAAGGGGCCACTCACCAAATTTTATCGGAATGGGTGTCTAATCTATACTGGAGGCAGCACCACCCCACATTGGAGTGCCATATTTTGCCGAATCCCCACTGTGCCAGTTGAGGGGAAGAAGGAAAATAACAGGTGCCTCATGGTCTCAAAGTGAATGGGTGAGCAGGTGATGGGTTCACTACCCAGATCCTGGGAGTCAGGCTCAGCTTTATTCAGGAAGTGTTTGGGTTTATATAAAGTTAGAGTCCAATCAGGAGTTGCCATCCCAATGTTCAGGGGAGGGAATAGCAGCCACCAATCATTTAGCTGTTTACTAGTTGTCCAGGTTAGATGTCCACTTGCCATTAGTTGTTCATCCCTCCTTCCCATTGGTTGTCCATCCCTCTGCCTGTATGATTCCTCTATTGGGACATGCCTGGGGCATGTCTGAACTTATTCAGGCTTGTCTGTAGCCAGACGTCCTGGATTTGGGAGGCTGAGCTAGGGCCTCCCTGAATTGATAGTGCCACAAGCTATGACGACTTTTAGCTCTCTGTAACCATTATGACTTCTCAATGACCTCTGTGAGCTATGAGCACTATGAGTTTTCTATGACAACTTTGAGCTCTTTGTGACCATTATGAGTTGTCCATGACCACTGTGAGCTCTCTGTGAGCAGCATGACCTATGTCCACAGTGAGTGCCTCTGAACACTATGAGCTATGACTACTTCTATGTCTTTATGACCACTATGACCTGTGACCGCTGTGAGTTCTCTATGTCCATTATGAGCTCTCTATGACCACTATGAGCTATAAATACTGTGAGCTCTTCATGACCACTATGAGCTTTGACCCCTGTCATCTTGCTAGGACCACTATGAGCAATAACCATTAAGAACACTCAATGGTGTCTGTGAGATTTTAGAACTAGGCACACTCTGTGAGTTCTCTATCACCATTGTGAGTGTTCTATGGCCACTGTGAGCTATGACCACTGTGTGCTCATTCTGACCAATAGGTGCTATGACTGCAGTGAACTCTTGTCAATTATGAGCTCTCTATGATTACTGTGAGCTGTGACCACAGTGAGATCTCTATTACCAATATGATCTATAACCACTGTGAACTCTCTATGATCTCTAAAAAACTCTCTCTGTCAAGTAGTAGCTGTGAACATTGTGAGCTTTCTGTGAGTGCTATGAATTATGACCACTGTGATCTTTTTATCACCACTTTCATCTATGACCACTGTGAGCTCTCTATGTCTACTATAATCTCTGTCTAACAAATATGAGGTATACCCACTGTGAGCTCCCTATGACCACTATGATTTGTGACCACTGATAGCTCTCAATTTTGAGCTCTCAAGAATTATTATGAGTGGTTTATGATAACTGTGACCTATGACCACTATGAGCTCACTATGACCGCATTGAGTTGGGACCACTATGCCTCTCAATGGTCTCTGTGAACTATGACCACTATGAGCTCTGTATGAAAACTGTGATCTATAATCACTGTGTCCTCCTATGACCACTATGAGCTATAACCACTGTGATCTCCCTATGCCCACTATAATCTATAACCACTATGATCTTTCTTAGAGCACTGTGAGCTCTCTATGACAACTATGATCAAAGAACAGTGTGAGTTCTCTATGTCCACTTTGGGCTATGATCATTATGAACTGTAAATGATCTTTTTGAACTATGACAACTGGTAGCTCTCTATGAAAACTGTGATTTCTCTATGACCACTGTGACCTGTTTATGACCACTTGAGCTCTCTTTATGAGCACTAGATTTATGACAACTGTGAGCTATCTATGACCACTATGAGCTCTGACCACTGTGAAGTCTTTATGTCTTGTATGAGCTAGGACCATTATGAGCTCTCTATGTCCATTTTGAGCTCTCTATGTCCACTGAGAGTTAGGACTACTGTGGGCTCTCTTTGACTCTTGTACCTCTCTATGAGCAATGCGATCTATGACCAATGTAAGCTCTCTATGACTGCTATGAGCTATAACCACTGTGACGTCTTTATGTCCATTATGATCTATGAACACTGTGAGCTCTCAATGATGACTGCAAGCTCTTTATGACCATTATGAACTATGACCATTGTGAACTCCCTATTTCTTCTAATATCTATGACCAATGTGAGCTCTCACTGTCCATTATGTGCTGTCTATGACCATTCTGAGCTCTCTACTACCATTAATATCTGTTACCACTGTGTGATCTCTGTGGTATTTTATTGTCCATTATGAACTCTCTATTACCACTATGAGTTGTGACCACTTTGAGCTCTATATGACTACTATGAACCATGAACTTTATGATTTCTCTATGAGCATTATGAGCTCTCTATGTGCACTATGAACTATGACTACTAAGAACTCTCTATGAGAACCATGAGTTATGACCCCTGTGAGCTCTCTATGTCCATGATGACCTATGATTACTGTGAGCTCTTTATGGTCTCTATGATCTCTTTATGACGAATGTGAATTATGAACACTGTGATCTCTTCATCACCATGATCAGTTATGACCATTTTGTGCATCTATGGCAATTTTGAGTTCTCTATGACAACTGTTAACTCTGACCAATGTAAGCTCTATGACCATTATGAGCTTTAATCACTGTGAGCTCCCTATGACCACTGTGAGCTCTCTTTGAGCATTTTATGCTCGCTATGACCATTGTGATCTCTCTATGACCATTATGAGGTATGACCACTGTGAGCTGTTTATTACTTTTATGAGCTATGAGCACTGTGAACTCTCAATTTCCATCATTAGTTTTCTATAATCACTGTGATGTATGATCACTATGAGCTCTATATGTCCACTCTGTGCTCTCTATGAGTCCTGGGAGCTATGATCACTGTGAGCTATCTGTGATCACTGTGAGCAATGACCACTAAGATTTCTCAATGATCTCTGTGAACTACGAGCACTATGTGCACTGCATGAAAGCTGAGTGCTCTCTATGACCATTGTGAGCTCTAAATATCCACTGTGTGCTATGTTCACTGTGATCTCTATGATCACTGTGAGCAATGACCACTAAGATTTCTTAATGATCTCCGTAAGCGATGAGCACTATGTGCACTGCGTGAAAACTGAATGCTCTCTATGACCATTGTGAGTTCTAAATATCTGCTGTGTGCTGTGTTCACTGTGATCTCTATGACCACTGTGAGCTATGACCATTATGAGCTCCTTGTGACCACTATGAGCTATGACCACTGTAAGCTCTCTATGTCCATTTTGAGCCCTCGTGAGCCATTACCACTGTAAGCTGTCTATGACCATTATGAGTTATGGCCACTGTGAGCTCTCTATGAACACTGTGAGCTTTATATGACCACTGAGTTATGATAACTGTGGGACCTCTTTGACTACTATGAGCTATAACTACTATGAACTCTTTATGACCACTATGAACTATGACCACTGTGAGCACTCTATCTCCTTTATGAGCAATCTATGACTACTGTGACTTGTGACAACTGTGAACTTTCTTTTTTATTATTATTATTATTATTATTATTTATTCAATTGTGTGTGTGTGTGTGTATGTATGTGTGCGCATGTGTGTATGTGTGTGTGTGTAGAACCACGGAAGAATTCGCGAACCACCATGGACGCCTCCACCTCCTTCTGCCCCAGGATTCACAGGCTCCGCCCTACCAGGACCAGAAGCGCAGGCCGCCCCCGCTTCTGCCTGGCGTCTATACATGGGATCTGGGATCCGAACTCAGGACCTTCCGCCTGCAAGGCGGAAGCTTAACCCCTGAGCCACCTCTCCAGCCCAACTGTGAACTTTCTATGACCACTATGAGCTATGACCTCTGTTGGCACCATATGACTACTATGAACTATGACCATCATTAGCTCTCTGTCACCACTATAGGATATGACCTCTCTATCTGACCACTGAGAGCTTTGAACACTGTGAACTATCTATGACTACTTTGAGTTCTTCATGACCACTGTGAAATATGTATGACCACTGTGACCTCTCCATGAAGACAATGATCTTTCCACTGTGAGCTCTGCATGACCACTATAAGCTATAACCACTGTGAACTCTCTATATCCATTGTGAGTTCTTTATAACCACTGTGAGCTATGACCACTCTGTGAACTCTCTGTCACCACGATGAGCTCTCTGTGTCCACTATGAGCTATGGCCACTGTGAGCCCTCTATACCCACTATGAGGTATCACCACTATGAACTTTCTATGGCCACTATACGCTGTCTATGTAGACTACAGGCTATAACTACTTTGAGTGCTCTATGATCTATGACCAGTGTTAGCTCTCTATCACCACTGCAACCTATGAATATTTTGAGCTATCTACGATATTGTGATTTCTCTATGATCACTGTGAACTATAATCACTTTGAACTCTCTATAACCACTATGAGTTATGATCCCTATGTCATCTCTATAACTATTATGAGCTATGATTGCTTTGAAATGTTATTCTCCATTATGAGCTCTCTATGACCACTAAGAGCTCTGTAGCACTACTATAATCTAATACCACTCTGAACTGTTTGTAATCACTAATGGGCTATGAAGATTGTGAGCTCTCTATGTCCACTGTGACCTATACTCACTGTGAGCTCTCTATGACATTACAAGCTCTCTAAGTCCTCTGTGAGCTATGACCAATATGAGCTCTCAATAACCTCTGGGTGCTGTGAGAACTATGAGTTCCCTATCACACTGTGAGCTCTCTATGACTACTGCAAAGTCTCTATGACCACTGTGAGCTCTCAATGATTGTAGTGTCCACTCACCCATGGCATGGCATTTTTCAGCCCACTCACACACTCATTCACACGATTGCACAGCCTGCTGCTGTGATGAAACAGCAAGATCAGCTGTCCCCGCCTCTGCCTCAACTTCCCAGAGACTCGACAACGGGACAGGGAGTTTGCCAGGGCAAAAACTTCAAGTGTATTGGTGGGAGAAAAGGAACTTATATAGACAAAGGACCCCAGAGCTGGAAACGGGCAGCCAATTGTGTCAAAGATCAAGACAACCTTCAGGTGCTAATGGTCAAGTTCAATGCCACTCAGCACAGGAGGCAGGTAAATATCTACAAGCCAATCAGGGCTCTCTGCAATGTGATCAACGTACACCCAAGACTCTTGCCCTTAGCGCCATCTTTAGTCCCATGTGCTCGGTCATGCCCTGGGGCAAATCCTGGGTGGGCCCAACAACTCTCCCTTTTTGTTTTAGCAGAGACGGTATTTTACAATTAATTATACATATGTCCAATGTCCCATCAGTCTCAGTGTGAGTTTCCACTGTTGTCCTGTACCGATTGGTCTTCTCAGTCAGGCAGGTTGGCATCAGCACCAGGCATGGCAGCAGGTGCCCTGGGAAAGTCGTATGTGCCTCACATGGGCAATACAGGCCTGCCTGGTCTGCCATTAGACCAAGGCCTCACAAGCCTCCAAGCTTGAATCGCGTCTCTGGGGGTGCCATGGCATGGATGTCTGTAGCATGGTCTCGTAGATGGAGTGCTACTGAGAGATACACTGAGGAAACACTTAAGTGATATAGTTATTAAAAGAACAATTTTTACTAGATGTTAGGTCAAACCTGGATCAACTCCACCTTGGTTTAGGCAAGGTATGAATTAAGTCCTCTTGAGTTAAGTCAGGCCTATAACAATTACAGTTACAATTTTCTTAGAGCACACTGTGGATAGTTTCCTGACAGAAAGTTTTGTGGATAGGTTTCCCAGTCTCTCTGGGGTCTCAATTTCAGTTGTCCTTTTTTGAAAATTTAAAATTTAAAACGTTGATGGTAAATAATGCCAACCTAGCTGTTGGTGTGGGCTTACTCCCCCTTTTTGTTTTTAAAAGTGGACCTGTAATTTGGTTGGGTATGAGGTCATCTAGCAGAGGGGGATGTCTTTTTTGGAATTTTAAAGACTTTCAAAGGCCTTGAGACACCTATCCCAGCATGACTGTTCTAAATCTGCCTAATTTACCTCTAGGCTATTGGAGGATCCAGACTTCTCAGGGGATAAGGGCCGATGACCGTTTTTTTTTTTTTTTCTTCTTTCTTTTCATGTTTTATTGTTATTTCCACTTGTACAAACTTAATATGTACACGGGTTCCCTCCCTCCCTCTTCCTCCCCCATACCCCTTTGCTCTCCCTCCCCTCACCGCTCCCTCTCCATCTCCCAGTGCCTCCCCCCAATCCCCAGAGAATCCTTTAATGTGCATGCCAGACTCTCCTCTGGGCCCTCCTCTCTGATGACATACAAGGACCCAGTGGCTTTTCCCTGAACCCTTTCCTGTGTTCCCCTTAAGCATAGGAACACTACTATGGCTGTCAATTTCTTGTCTCCAAGGATCTTGGTGCCTTTAGCAAATGCTAGACTTTATGGGGTCAATAGTGTGTGGGACATTGCACAGGGCATGCAAAGACCTATTATGATTGCTTCTGTCCTAACTTGTGTGGAGTATCTCGCATATCATTGCTCCTTCCATCTTTGTGCTCTTACAATCTTACCGCCCCCTCTTCTGCAAATTTCCCTGAGCTTCAGGATGGGAAGAGATTAGTCTGGCCTAGTTCTAAGTGGTTGATATAGAGTCTCTGAAGTTCTGGATTGTGGTTTGTTGTTCTTTTGCAGTTTGGCTGCTCCTGCCATGCCCTTCACTCCATCCTGATGGGTATTGTATTTCACCCCCTGGCCAGAGATTAAAAAGCTGTTAAACCAGAGTCTTGTTATAAGAATATATTCAAAGGTAGATGTAATTAAAGTAGGAAACCACAGTGAGGGAGGGGTCAATCACCCATTTGCAAAATGGTTACCTTTTATTTGCCAGACTATATGCCCTCCCCTTCTGGTGAAATCATACACCCTCAGTTGTACATGATCAGGAAGAAAAGTCTGTGAACTTAACCAGATGTCACATTACTTACTTGCAGTCCTTGATGGAGGCCTATTTTCTCTGCTGTAACATGGTCCCCTCTCTCCTTGTGTCTGGTGTGGCCCTCCTACCCCATCCCTCCTGTTCATAATCCTTGCAATTTCTGTAGGTATTACAGAGATTTATCTTTGAGTGTCTCTAGGTGGGCTGGGTGGATTTGGTACTAGGAGCCACCTATTAGGGAGTACATATGGTGCTTAATTTTCTGGGTCTGGGATACTTCACTTAATATAATTGTTTCTAATAACATCCATTTCCTGGCGAATTCCAGTAATTCATCATTTTTGATGGCTGAGTAGTACTCCATTGTATAAATGTACCACAGTTTCCTTATCCACTCATCAACTGTTGGACATTTGGGTTAATTCCATGACTTTGCTATTATAAACAGTGCTGCTATGAACACTGGTTGTGCTTCTGCTATCGAGGTGAATTTTTGCTATATGTGGGGTTATTCCCAAAAGTGGAATAGCAGGGTCAAATGGCATTTCAATCTTTAATTTCTTTAAGAATCTCCAGATGGCTCCAGAGTGGTTGTATGAGCCTGCATTCCCACCAACAATGTAGGAGCCTTCCCCTCTCTCCACATCCTCTCCAGCATTTGTTGTTGTTTGTATTGTGGATTTTTGCCATCCTGACCGGGGTGAGATGATATCTCAGGGAAGTTTTGATTTGCCAATGACCGTTCTTTAACTGCTTCCTGCTGAGATGAGGCATTGAGAATGAGATATCCTGGTATCCCCATCTAACAAGTGCTGGGATATGGCTCTATTACTTTAAGGTCCCTATAAGAGAGAAAATGCAGGTTAAACTTTAAGATGTACATGAGGATTAAACCATTGTAACTAGGAAGGCACATAAAACAAACAAACTCAGTAATCTTGCTGTAGGGAAATGGCAAAAGTTAGTAAAGAAAATCTATTACCTCATCTGGAATAACACTGTCTTAGTTTGGTGAAAAACTAAGAATTAATCAGGCTGGAGAGATGGTTCAGGGGTTAAGCGTCTGCCTTGCAGGTGGAAGGTCCTGAGTTCGGATCCTCGACCCCACGTGTAGATGCCCGGTGGAAGCAGGGGCAGCCTGCGTTTCTGGTCCTGGTAGGGCGGAACCTGTGAATCCCAGGGCAGAGTAAGCAAGGAGGAGGTGGAAGCGTCCATGGTGGTTCCCAAATTCGTCCGTGGTTCTACACACACACACACACACACACACACACACACTCACATACATACAATTGAATAAATAATTTAAAAAACTAAGAATTAATCTACATACTGAAGACCTTATTTCTTTGGTAGCTGCGAATCTCCATGATCATCTCTTAAAACCTGTTTAAAACCATGTGAACTGCCTATTTTGTTAAATGAAGGGAATGTCTAAAAGCAACATTGTGAGTGACTGATAAGCCTGTCATTTTCTTGATTATTAACATTTTAGTAAAATCAAAGATTGACAAAAGCCCAGGAAGGAAGTTGAGCACTAGAATTTTGTGCTCCCTAGTCTAGAAACAAAGAGGCTTCCCATTTGCATGTTTAACCCAAGGTTCTCATGAGATGCTCAACCTGGCATTTTGGGCCTTCTTTTTTTTTTTTTTTTTTTTTTTTTCACTGAATATCAGAGGCAAACTCCTTTTTCCCATCGGAGGGAAGCTAAGAGCTTCAGGCCGTTTCATTAGTCTCCACCAGGGATCTTGATCCCTGGGCCCTGAGGCTCAGGGGGCGATCTTCCTCTAGTGGAAATTCCCATGTTCAGGACATAAGTCACATGAAAGCTTCCTGTGTTTGCAACCATCTCAAAGTGCCCAATCTGGTCATATTCAAAGCATCTTTTTTATGTCTCCCCTGTCAGAAGGGGTCCTGGGTTGTCTGCTTCAGGGTGCCTGTTAATTTTTTACCTATCTTCTTAGGCAAATATCAAGTTTTGATTTCTTTGTTTTGTGGCTCTTTCTCTTTTCTTTCTTTTCTCCACATTAAACCCAGCAATTAGAATTAATTCAAACCCACTCTAGGTTGTATGTTATCCCCACAGAAATGCAGAACTGGCTCAATAGAATCCCATGGCTTCAAGGGATCCCTTTGTAGGGACCACAGATGTAATAGGTTCCCCACTCAGGCTTACATTCACTCATACATTCACACAGAAGTCAAGACGTTTTTTAGATTTTAAAGGTGCCCTTTTTTCCTCCCTCTCCCAGGAGGAACCTGTTTGCTTTTACTGTGAGAGCCAGGATTCAAATTACAGCCAAGACAGCATCTGGTGGGCGGAGTCTCCTTTTTTTTTTTTTACCCCGAGCAAGCTCTGCCTGGATGGCTGCAGGCCCTAGCCTCAGACGTTTCCTAGGGCCAGGAGAGCGATAGGAAACGTGGCCCCATGGATAAGCTTCCTGTTGTCCTTGAGAAGTTGGGATTCTATGAGTAGCCAAATTCCTGCTTAATCAAAACAGACAATTGAAATACATTTGAATATGTGAAGCTTAATTCTTAATCTCCAACCCCCGAGGCTCAGTGTCTTCTCTATAGAACAGAAAAAGCACAATGTATAACATTTTCCTTTAACCATTTCTAGTTCTTAATCTTTTTATAAGCTCAACATTCCATAAACCTGTATAGCATACTTTAACACCCTTTTAAGCAACCAACTCAAACCTCCCGTACACATTTTAATTTTTAAGAGAAATTTCTTATCCTAAAAACCTTATTTAAAATGTTATATACATTCAAGTACCATACATATTTTCTCTATGCTTTCTTTATCCTCCTTGATAGTTTTACACATGTGAAAACAACCTTCCCTATGTAAAAACACAATATTATCTCTTGTGAGAAGCTTCATGAAAATCAAGATATTTTAATCAGTGTGTACTTAGGCCTTTTGATGGTAATATTTAAATGTGCACGTGCATTTAAATTGGGCATGCTAAATAATGAACAAAGTCAAAACCAAAATGTGATTCTAAGTGTGCAATAACCTAAAGTGGCCACATAAAACACACATTTTTATAGGGAATTCAAATAGCCAAATAAGTCAGAACCTTTTAAAAGTAACTATCATCCCAGGCAACGTACAGAGAGAAGTTCTCACCCATCTGTGAGAGCCAGGAAATCAAGTTGATCTTAGCCCATAGTGGTGGAGAGCTAACAGTGGTTATTGATCATAGTGGTCATAGAGATTTGTACGTCAGCCCCCCTGCTGGGGGCCCGTTTGGCACAGATTTGGGATAGCCATTTTTCCATGCGCCAGGACCTCTTTCCCCATTTGGGATGAGCCGGCAGCTCTTCCCGCAAGCATGTTGCTCTGCACATGTGCGTGGCCTCGGTGCCCCCGCAGTGGCCTCGGGCGCTTGTTGCCGCCTTGTTTTTATGAACCTCCACTCCAGCTTGAGCTACCTCAGCACCCTGGGTAGCTTTCCCCCGTGGCTCTGCCCCGGTCCCTCCCAGCTCCACACCTATGGAGCTCATGGGGGGGGAAGGGGGGAGCCCCCTGCGGGGCACCCGGGATGTCTTGTTGGCTCCAAGTCCCCTGGAGCTGAGCTGTGAGTCCAGGGTGGCTCTTGCTCCTGGGGCGCCCCCAGAGTCCGTGGCCCGGGAGTTGCCAGGGGAGCTAGGAACCACAGCTCTGGCTCTTCACTCTCTACCTGCTCCACCTGCAGGCCCTAGGTTGGGTAGGGACGGAAAGCTTTCTTGAGTGCGGCCACCATGGAATGAAAATCCAAAGGCAATCTCTTAAAATTTTCTTCTCGCTCTCTGGCTAGATTCCATATCTTATTCCACATGTTCTATGAGTAAATGTTCAACGTTCGGGCAAATGGAGCCAAGTTGTGGGCTGCTTCCCACACCTCAGCAATGTTGAGCTATGGGATTTCAAAACCATGATTCTTTCATACATAGCTCAGTGCTGGTGGCACTCGGTCAATATAAAACGCGTTCCCCATAATCAGAGACAGGCCTCACTTCGGAATCCTTGATTACCTTCTCATCTGGTTCAGAAATTGCCCCACGTTCCGGCACCAATTTGTAGTGTCCACTCACCCATGGCATGGCATGTTTCAGTTCACTCACATACTCATTCCCACGATTGCAGAGCCTGCTGTTGTGATGAAACAGCAAGATCAGCTGTCCCCGCCTCTGCCTCAACTTCCCAGAGACTCGACAACAGGACAGGGAGTTGCCAGGGCAAAAACCTCAAGTTTATTGGTGGGAGAAAAGGAACTTATATAGACAAAGGACCCCAGAGCTGGAAACGGGCAGCCAATTGTGTCAAAGATCAAGACAACCTTCAGGTGCTAATGATCAAGTTCAATGCCACTCAGCACAGGAGACAGGTAGATATCTACAAGCCAATCAGGGCTCTCTGCAAATGTGATCAGGTTATGCCCAAGACCCTTGCCCTCAGTGCCATCTTTAGTCCCATGTGCTCGGCCATGCCCTGGGGCAAATCCTGGGCAGGCCCAACAAATGACCACTATGAGCTTTCAAGGATCTCAGACTTTGAACTCTCTCTGAGCTATGACTACTGTGTCATCTCTATGACCACTATTAGCTATGATCACTATGAGCACTTATGATAACTGTGAGCTGTGACCACTGTGAGCTTTCTATAACAACTAGCAGCT
Organism: Typhlomys cinereus; assembly: GCA_023101885.1. Taxonomy (NCBI): domain Eukaryota; kingdom Metazoa; phylum Chordata; class Mammalia; order Rodentia; family Platacanthomyidae; genus Typhlomys; species Typhlomys cinereus. Next base: position 1,110,816 of record JALPQD010000349.1, on the reverse strand, counting down.
ATGTCCTCTGTGAGCCCTCTGTGACCACCGTGAGTTCTCTCTGACCATTATGATATATAACCACTCTGAATTCTGTTACCACTATGAGCTATGAACACTGTGAGCTCTCTATGTCCACTGTGAGCTATGACCAATGTGAGTAGTGCAGGGCCACCATTAGCTCTCTATGAGCACTAGGAGCTATGACCACTGTTAGTACTCTCTGATGACACTGTGACCTCTTTATGATCACTTTGAGCTCAAGCACTCTATGATCACTGTGAGCTTTCTATGAGCTCTGTGATGTATGACCAATGTGAGTTCTGTATGACTACTATATGCTGTGACCACTGTGAGCTTTTTCCGACCACTATGAGCTGTAACACTCATGAGTTCTGTATGTCCATGGTGACTCTATGTCATCTATGATGTCTTTATGACTACTGTTTGCTATGACCACTGTGAAGTCTTTATGACAATTATGAACTCTCTATGACCACTGTGAGCTCTCAATGACCATATGGGCTATGAGTACTGTGAGCTCTTTAAGGCCACTCTAAGCTCTCTATGACTGCTCTGAGCTCTCTATGACTGCTCTATGACCACTATGATCAATAACCACTGTTAGCTCTCCACCACTATGGGCTAAGATCAACTTGATTTCTCTATGAAGATTATGAGTTTTCTGTGACCACTGTGAATTATGACCACTGTGAGCTCTCTATAACCACTATAAGCTATGAAAACTGTGAGATATCTATAACCAATGTGATCTATGTATTACCACTATGAGTTATGATCCCTGAGCTATGATCACTATGAGCTCTCATTGTCCATTATTTGCTGTCTATAACCACTTTTAAACCTTGTGACCTATCTATGTTCACTATGAGCTATGACTACTGTGAGCTCTCTATGATCACTATGAGCTCTAAAGACCACTATGAGTTATAACCACTGTATGCTCTCTATGACAACTATGCTCTGTGACCACTGTGAGCTCTCTATCAACATTATGAGTTATAACCATTTTGAATTCTCTATAACAATTATGAGTTCTCTATGACCACTGTGGACTCTCTGTGGCCTCTATAAGCTCCCTATGAGAACTACAAACTCTCTGACCACTGTGAACTCAATTTGACCATTTTGAGATCTCTATGACCATTGTGAGTGTCATAATTGGACACAGGTGTCAACCTGACTGTTGAGGGTTTGAACTCTGGGCACATTTGTAGAGAATCAGTGGTTGAATTAAGCCAGAGCAAACCTTCAGGAGATTGTCTAGCTGCTGGAGAAGGCCCAGCCCACAGTAGGTCCTGAAATAAATCACAGAGAGCTGGTTGAAAGAGTTGGCATCCTTCTGTTCACTTGGCCAGACATTCTGGTTGGGCAAGTAAGGATTATCCATCTCTCAGCTGTTATGTGGTGTTGGTGTGGCCAGTTCCCTTGGCTTGGTTGTTGGTGTATACTCCTAGCCAAGCTGGACTGAGAACTATAACCAGGAATTATAAGAGAAAATAAACCCTCATTCCCTTAAACTGTTTGATGGTCCCTTATCAGCAACCATACAGGCGTACTGCAACAGTGAGCTCTCTGTGTCAATTGTGAGCACTCGATGACCACTGTGAGTTCCCTATAACAACTATGAGCTGTGATCATAGTGAACTCTATCTGACCACTGTCAGTTCTCTCTGAAAATTTCAGCTCTCTATAAGTCCTGTGAGTGCTCTCTGACCACTATGAGCACTATGAACTTTCTGTTAACATTATGAACATAATATGATCACTATGAGCTTACTTTGACCATTGTGACCTCTCTATGACCACTGTGAGCTCTCTGTGACCAAAACAAACTCTCTATAACCACGGTAATCTCATTTGAGCACTGTGAGCTCTCAATGAGCACTATGATCTATAGCCACTGAGAGTGCTTTATGACCACTGTGAACTTACTTTGACCACTATGACCTCTCTATGACCACTGTGAGCTCTTCATGACCTGTCAGCTCTCTATGAACACTGTGAGCTTTCTGTGACCACTGTGAGTTCACCTCGACCACTGTGAGCTTATTATGACCACTGTAAGCACTCTATAACCACTGCCAGCTTTCTATGAACACTGTTAGTCCTCTATGAACACTGTGAGAGCTCTCTGACAACTATGAGCTGAGCATTATGAATTCTCTATGACCATTGTAAGCATAGAATGACCACTATGAGCTCTCTATGACCACTAAGAGCTGTGACCATTATAAGGTATCAAAGACAATTTTGAGCTCATTGTGACCACTGTGAGCTCTGTATATAAACTATATTGAACTCTGTATTACAACTGTGAGCTCCCTATGACAGGTGAGAGGTCTTTATGATCATAATGAGATGTCTGTAGCCACTATGAGCTCTCTAGGACCACTGTGATCTATGATGACCGTAGCTCTCTATGACCCCTGAAAGCCCTCTATGCTTACTGTGAACTCTCTATGACTACTGTGAGCATTCTATGGCAATTATGAGATATCTATGACCATTGTGAGCACTATGATCTATGACTACCATGAGCTCTCTGTGACCATGATGAGCTCTCTATGAACTCTTTGAGATCTCTGTGACCACTGTGAATTGTCTATAACAATTATGAGCTCTGAATAACAACTATGGGCTATGAGCACTGTGATGCTCTATGATAAATATAAACTAAGACAACTGAAAGCTCTCTAAGACCACTATCAGTCATGACCTCTGTGAGCTCTCTATGGCCACTCTGAGCTCTCTTTGACCACTGTTAGCCATGACCACTATGACCTCTCTATGACCTCTGTGACCTAGGACCATTATGACAACTGTGAGCTCTCTATGATCACTGTGACCTCTATATGACCACTTTGAGGTCTTTGTGACCACTGTGATCTTTTTATGACCACTATGAGATATGACCATTGTGAACTTTCTATGATCACTTTGAGCTCTCTGTGAACACTGGGAACTCTCTATGACCCAAGTAGCTTTCTATGAGTGATACCAACTATGAAGATTTACAGCTCTGTATAAACACTATGAGCCACTGTGAACTCTTCTTGACCTTTGGGAGCTATGATCACTGTGAGCTCTTATTTTCCATTCCATTATGAATTCTCTATGACCACTGTGAGCTATGACCAATTTGATCTCTCTATGACCACTTTAATCACTCTATGACCACTGCAACCTCTCTATGATTACTATTACCATGGTTGACCACTATGAGCTATGACCATTGTGATATGTCTATGATGACTGTAAATTATGCCCACTCTGAGCTCTGATTGACAACTGTGAGCACTATGATCTATGTCAACTGGAAGTTCCATATGACCACTATGAGCTCTCTATAACAACTGTAAGCTCTCTATGATCAGTATAAGCACTCTATGACCACTGTGAACTCTATGACCACTATGAATGCTCTATGACCACTGTGAGCTACCTATCACCACTGTGAGTTCTCTATGAGTACTGTCAGCCATCTATGACCACTGTGAACTGTCTGTGACAACTATCAGATCTATGCGACCACTCTCAGCTCTCATTACCACTTTCAACTCTCTGTTACCACTGTAAAATCTCTATGAATACTGTGACCTCTCTATGACCGCTATGACTTCTGTGTGATCACTGCGAGCTATGACTATTGTGACCTCTCTATGACTACTATAAGGTAAAACCACTTTGTACTCTTGTTCACCACTGTGACCTCTCGACGTGCACTATGATTAATGACAACTGAGAATCAATCCTATATGACAATTATGAGCTCTCAATGACCACTGTGAGCTCTTTATGACTACTATGAGCTAAGACAACTGTGAGCTCTGTATTACCACTGTGATCTCTCCATGACCACTATGAACTGTGACCACTTTGAGCTCTCTGTGACTACTAAGATATATGACAATTATGATTCTTCTAGGACCACTATCAGCTATGACACCTATGAACTTTCTATGACCACCATGAGCTCACTTTGAACTCTGTGAGATCTTTATGATCATTGTGAGCTCTCTATGATTCCTGGTTGCACTCTATGACCACAGTGAGCTATGACCATATGAAATCTCTATGACCATCATGAGCTATGATCAACGTGATCTCTCTTTGATCACTATGAGCCCTCAACGAGCACTATGATCAATGAGTAATGTGAATGCACTATGACCATCGATGCTCTTTTTGACCACTTTGAGCTTACTTTGAACATTGTGACCTCTCTATGACCACTCTGAGCTCTCTATGACCACTTTGGGCTATGAATACTGTGAGCTTTCTATTACCACTATGAGCTATGACCATCATGAGCTCTCTTTGATCATTATGAGTTCTCTATCACGACTGTGAGCTGTGGCCACTGTGAACTTTCCATGACTATTATGAGCTATAACCACTGTGAGCTCTCTGTGACCGCTATGAACTCTCTATGACCATATGAGACACAACCACTGTTAGTTCTCTATGACCACAATGAGTTTTGAATGACCACTGTCAGCTCTATGATCACTGTGAGCTCTCTATGCCCACTGTGAGCTCTCCATGAAAACTGAAAGCACTCTATGACCACAGATAGCTCTCCATGCCCACCATGAGTTACGTTTTCTGTGCACTCTTTATGACCACTATCAGCTCACCATGACCACTGTGAGCTCTCTAGGATCGCTATGAAATCTCTAGGGCCATTATGATCTAAAACCACTATGAGTAATCTATGACCACTGTGAGCTCTCTGTGACCACTGTGAGCTATGACCGCTATAATATTTCTGTGACCACAGTAAGCACTCAATGACCACTCTGATCTCTCTATGATCACTATGACTTCTCTATGACCATTGTGACCTCTCTATGAACAGTATAAGTTATGACCACTGTGAGCACTCTTTGACCACTGTGAATGCTCCATGAGCACTATGATCTATAACCACTATGATCTCTCAATGACCACTATGAGCTGCCAGCATTGCTCTTTATGTCAACTATGAGCTGTGACCATTTTGAGCTCACTATGACTACTAAGATGTATGACCATCGTGAGTCTTCTGACTATCATGAGCTGTACATGACTACTGTGAGGTATGGACACTCTTAGCTCACTATGACCAGTATGAGCTATGATGACTGTGAGCTCTCTATAACCACTATTAGCTATGACAACTATGAGCTCTCTGTAAACACTGTGAGCTCAGTTTGAACAATGTGAGATGTCTACAACCATTGTGAGCTCTCTATGACAACTGTGAACACTCTCTGGACACTGTGAACTCTCTATGACCACCATGACCTATGACTATTGTAAAATATCTATGACCACAATGAGCTATAACCAATGTGATCTCTCTTTGACCACTGTGAGCTGTATATGAGCAATATGATTACATTGAAGTTGTGACATCACAAGTGATGCTGTGATTTCACAGTGAGTTAGGATGTCAGTGGTGAGGCTGTGCCATCACATGAGGCTGTGATGTGAGGGCAAAGGTGAGGCTGCGATGAGACAGCGAGTCTGTGTCGTCACTGGTGATGCTGTGATGTCACAAATGAGTCTGTGATGTCAAGTGGAGACTGTGATGTCATAGTGTGTCTGTGATGTCACAGTGAGGCTATGCCATCATAGTGAATCTGTGATATCTGTTTTGTGGCTGGGATGTCATAGTGAGGCTGTGAAGTCACAGTGAGACTGAAGTCACAGTGAGGCTGTGATGTTGGTGGCAAGACTGATGTCAGAGTGAGGCTAGGATGTCAGTGGCAATGCTGTGTTGTCACTTCGAGGCTGTGATGTCATAGCAAGGCTATGTCAGAAGTGTGTGTATGTGATGTCACCATGAGGCAGTGATGTCATGTCAGGTTTTAATGTCACAGTGAGGCTGTGAGGACACTGTGGCTATGATAGCACAGTGAGGCTCTGATGACGCAGTGATGTTGGGATGTCACTGGAAAAGTTTTGATTGCACAGTGAGGCTGTGATGTTAGTGGTGAGGTTGATGACACAATGAGGCTGTGATGTCACCAGTGAAGGAGTGATATCTCAATAAGGCTAGAATGTCAGTGTTGAGAAAGATGTCATAGTGACTCTGTGATGTCATTGGTGAGGCCACAATGTTAGTGGTGAATCTGTTACATGACAGTGACACTGGTGAGGCTGTGATGTCAAAGGCTGTGTTGTCAGTGGTGTGGCAATGATGTCAGTGCTCTGACTAATGTCAGAGGCAACGCTGATGTCACAGGTAAGCTGTGTTGTCACTGGTGAGGTCATGATGTCACACTGAGTCTGTGATGTCACAGTGAGGCTATGTCAGAGGTGTGTAGGTTTTGTCACCATGACACCATTATGTCAGTGGCAAGGCTAATGTCACAAGGAGTTTCTGATATTACAGTGAGTCTGTGATGGCACTGACAGGTTGTAATGTTACAGTGAGGCTGTGAAGAAACAGTGATGTTGTGATGTCACTGGAGAGGTTTTGATGGCACAGTGACACTGTGATGTTAGTGGTGGGGCTGATGTCAAAATGAGCTGACATGTCATTGGTGGAAGGTGTGATATCACAATAAGGCTGGAATATCAGTGGGGAGAAAGAGTCTATAATGTCACTGGGAGGCTATTGTGTCAGGGGTGAACCTATTATGTGACAGTGACACTGGTGAGGCTGTGATGTAAAAGGCTGTGTTTTTACTGGTGTGAGGGTGATGCTTGGAATTCACAGTGAGGTTTGGATGTCAGTGTTGAGGCTATGCAGTTACACTGAGGCTGTGATATCAGAGGAGAGGCTGTGATGTCACTGTGAGGCTGTGATATTACCATGACTTTCTGATATCACAGTGAGGCTGGGATATCAGTGGTGATAGACTATGACATCACAGTTTGGCTGAGATTTCAGTGGTTAGGCTGTGATGTCAGAAGTGAGGCTGCTGGAAGTGATGAGGTTGTGATGCTACAGTGAGACTGTGATGTTAGTAGTGAGACTGATTTCACAATGAATTTGCAATGTCACTATGAAGCTGTGATGTCACAATATCAGTGGTGAAAAAGTTGTCAGAGTGAGTCTGTGTTGTCACTGTGAAGCTATGATGTTAGTGCTGAACTTATTACGTGACAGTGACTTTGGTGAAGCTGTGTGTTGTCACTGGTGTGGCAGTGATGTCAGTGTTCTGACTAATGTCAGTGGTGATGCTGATGTCACAGGTGAGGGTGTGCTGTCACTGGTGAGGCCGTGATACCACACTGAATCTGTGATGTCACCGTGAAGGTTGTATGTCACTGTGGGCTGTTATGTCACCATGAGGTGATGTCACTGGAAGCTGTGATGTCAAAGTGAGGCTGTGATGTTAGTGGAAAGACTGATGTCACAATGAGGCTATGATATAACAGGTGAGCCTGTGGTGTCATTGGGTAGGTTATGAGGTCACTGTGAGGCTGCAATGTAGCAGTGAGTCTCTGATGTCAGGGCTGTTTCTATGAGATATCAGTGAGGCTGTGACCTCAGGGGTGATGCTTGGATTTCACAGTGAGGTTAGGATGTCAATGGTGAGGCTGTGATATCAAGTGAGAGGCTGTGATGTGATGAGGTTGTGATATCACAGTGAGGCTGGGATATCAGTGATGATAGACTATGACATCACAGTTCGGCTGAGATTTCTGTGGCTAGGCTGTGATGTCAGAAGTGAGGCTGATGTCAGTAATGAGGCTTAGATGTTCCAGTGAGGCTGGAATGCTACTGGTGAGGCTGTGATGCAACAACTAGGCTGTGGTGTCACTGTTGAGACTGTCATGTGACCGTGAGCCTGAGATGTCAGTGATGAGGCTGTGCTGTCCTAGGGAGGCTAGGCAGGATGTCTATGGTGTCCCTAATGCTATGATTTCAGAGGATAGCCTGTTATGTCACAGTGAGTCTGTGATGTCAGAGGTGAAGCTGTGATGTCAGAAGTGGGCTATAATGCCACAGTGAGGCTGTGATATCACTGTGAAGCTGTGATGTCACTATGAGGTTGTGGCATCACAGATGAGCCTGTCCTATCAGTGGTGAGGTTGTGATGTCACGGTGAGGTTGTGATGTCTGTAGTGACTGTGCTTTCACAGGGAGACTATGTCATTGGTGAGGCTGTATTCTCAATGGTGAGGCTCTAATGTCAGAGAGAATTTATTATATCAAACTGAGGCTGTGATGTTATAGTGAAGCTATGATTTTAGAGTTGAAGCTTTATGTCACCACAGTGATGCTTTGATGGCACAGTATGGCTGTGATATCACAGTGAGGTTGTGATGTCAATAGCGGCACTGTGGTGTCACGGGGAGGCTATCATGTTTCAGTGAGCCTGTGAGGTCAGTGGTGAGACTGTGGTGTCATAGTGAGGCTAGGTACGATGTCAGTGATGAGAGTGTGATATCGCATTTATGCTATGATTTCAGAGGTGAGCCTGTGATGTCATAGTAAGACTGTGATGAAACAGTGAGGCTCTAACATCAGAGTCAATGCTGTGATGCCACAGTTGGGCAATGATTTCAGAGGTAAGCCTGTGAGGTCATAGTGAGGCGGTCATCCCACAGTGAAGCTGTAACCTCAGAGGTGGGGCTGTGATGTCACAGTGAGGCTGTGCTGTCAGCAGTGATGCCAAGATATTTTAGTGAGCCTGTGATATCAATGGAGAGACTGTGACATCACAGTGAGGTGTGATTTTGCTGGTTAGGCTGTGATATCAGAATGAGGCTGATGTGAGTGATGAGGGTATGATGTCACAGTGAGGCTGGCATGTCACTGGTGAGGCTGTGATGGAATTGTGAGGCTTTGATGTCACCATGTATCTGTGGTGTCACCATGAGCCCGTGATGTCACAGGGACTTGGGGATGTCACAGTCGAGGCTGTGAGTTCACAGTGAGACTGTGATGTCAGTGGCAAGGCTGATGTCACAGTGAGGCTATGATGTCAGTGGTGATGCTGTGAAGTCACATTAAGGCTGTGATGTCATAGTGAGACTGTTGTCACCAGTCATGCCATGATATCACAGTGAGGCTGTGATGTCAGTGGAGCGAGACTATGACATCACAGTGAGTATTAGAGTGGTTAGGCTGTGATTCTGAATGAGGTTCATGTGAGTCATGAGGGTATGATGTCACAGTGAGGCTTCCATGTCACTGGTGAGGCTGTGAGGTCACCTTAAGGCTTTGATGTCACCGTTTGTCTGTGGTGTGACTGTGAGTCTGTGATGTCACAGGGAGTTGGTGATGATATGGTTGAGGCTATGAGGTCAAAGTGAGACTGTGATGTCCGTGGCAAGGCTATTTTCACAGTGAAACTATAATATCAGTGACATTGAGGCTGTGATTTCACAATGAGGCTATGTTAGAAGTGTGTATGTGATGACACCATGAGGCTATTATGTCAGTGGCAAGGCTGATGTCACAGTGAGTTTGTGATATGACAGTGAGGTTGTGATGTCAGAGATGAGGCTATGATGTCACAGTGAGTGTGTGATGTCTCTGTCAGGTTGCAATGTCACAGTGAGGCTGTTAGGGCACAGTATGCCTATGACATTGCAGTGAGACTCTGATGACACAGTGATGTTATGATGTCACTGGAGAGGTTTGGATGGCACTGTAAGGCCGTGATGTTAGTGGTAAGGCTGATGTCACAATGAGGCTGTGGTGTTACTGGTGAAGGTGTGATGTCACAAGAATGCTGGAATGTCAGTGGTGAGAAAGGTGTGAGGCTGTGGTGACAGTGTTTATGATGTCAAAATCTATGATGTTACTGCTGAGGTTATCATGTCAATGTGAGCCTGTTCTGTCTGTGGTGAGGCTATGGTGTCATATTAAGATTAGGTTGGATACCAATGGTGAGGCTGTGATGTCACACTGTGACTGTGATGTTACCATGAGGATGTGATGTCACCATGAGAATGTGATGTCACAGGGAGTTTGGCAGTCAGCCTACAACATTGCCCATAATTGACTATCACACAGTTTAAGAGAACAAGGAGTTTACTTTCTTATGACAGTCTGGTTACAGTTCTCAGTCCAGCTTGATGGGAGAGCATTTATCAACACCAGGGCCAAGGGAAATGTACACACCGTCACCACATAGTGGCTGAGAGATGAACAATCCTTACTTGCCAGACCAGCAAGTCTGGCCAGTGAACAGAAGGATGCCAACTCTCTCAATGAACACTCTGATTTATCCAGTGCCTAATACCACCCTCCATGGGCTGGGTCATCCGCATCAGCTAGACAATATCCTTCAGGTTTGCTCTGGGCTTAACTCAACCATCAACTATCTATAACTGTGCCCAGAGCTCAAACCCTCAACAGTCAAGTTGACACCTGTGCTTAACTATGACAGTGAGGCTGTGGTGTCACAGTGAGGATGTGGTGTCAAATTGCAGCTGTAAAACTGATGGGAGAGATGAGGCTGAAATGTTGCATTGATGATGTGATATAACTGATGAGGCTGTGATGCTACAGTGAGGTTATGATGCCAGCATGAGCCTGTGCTGTCATTGGTGAGGCTGTAATATCACAGTAAGCCAGTCCTATCAGTGGGGAGGCTGTCATGTTACAGTGAGGCTATGTTGGCTGAGATGTCACAGTGAAGTTCTGATGTCACAGTGAGGTTGTGATTTCAGCCGTGGTTGTGCTTTCACAGGGAGACTATGTAATTGGTGAGGGTGTATTATCTCTGGTAAGGCTCTAATGTCACAGTGAGTTTATTGTGTCAAACTGAGTCTGTGATGTCACGATGAGGCTAAGATACTGAGGTGTAGTTTTATGTATCATTAATTCTTTGATGGCATGATATGGCTGAGATGTCATAATGAGGCTGTGATGTCACTGTGAGGTTGTGATGTCACTGGGGAAGGTGTGATGTCACAGTGAGGTTGTGATGTCAGTGGTTAGGCTGTGATGTGAGAATGAGGCTGATGTGAGTGATGAGGGTATGATGTCACAGTGAGGCTGGCATGTCACTGGTGAGGCTGTGATGACACTGTGTGACTGTGATGTCATCGTGTTCATGTGGTGTCACCGTGAGACCAAGATGTCACAGGGAGTTGGTGATGTCATGGTTGAGGCTGTGAGGTGAGTCTGTGATGTCCATGGCAAGGCTGATGCCACAATGAGGCTCTGATGTTAGTGGTGATGCTGTGAAGTCATAATGAGGGTGTGATGTCACTAGTGAAGGTTTGCTGTCACAATAAACATGGAATGTCAGTGGTGAGAAAGATATTACAGTGACTCTATGATTTCATTGGAGAGGCTGTGATTGTAGAAATGAGGGTATAATGCAACAGTGAAGCTGTGATGTCACTATCTGACTGTGACAACATAGAGAGGTTCTGATGTAACAGTGAGTTTATTGTGTCAAACTGAGGCTGTGATGTCACAGTGAGACTATGATGTCAGAGGTGAAACTATGTCACAGTGATGCTTTGATGGCATGTTTTGGCTATGATGTCACAATTAGGCTGGGAATGCTCTGTGAGGTTGTGATGTCACTGGGGAAGTTGTGATGTCACAGTGAAGTTGTGATGTCAATAGTGACACTGTGGTGTCACAAGGAGGCTGTCACGTTTCAGTGATCCTGAGGTCAGTGGTGAGGCTGTGGTGTCATTAGTGTGTCTAGGTAAGATGTCAGTTATGAGGGTGTGATTTTGCATTGATGTTATGATTTCAGAGGTGAACCTGTGATATCATAGTGATTAAACAGTGAGGCAATAATGTAAGAGTCGATGCTGTGAGGTCATAGTTGGACAATGATTTCAGAACCTGTGATATCATAGTAAGGCTGTGATTAAACAGTGAGGCAATAATGTAAGAGTCGATGCTGTGAGGTCATAGTTGGACAATGATTTCAGAGGGGAGCCTGTGATGTCAGAGTTAGGGTGTGATTCTATGGTTTGTCAGTGAGGCTGTGAAATCAGGGTGATGCTTGGATTTTACAGTGAGGTTAGGATGTCAGTGTTGAGGCTGTGCAGGCACACTAAAGCTATGATGTCAGTGAAGAGGCTGTGATGTCACTGAGAGGCTGTGATGTTATCGTGAAGTTGTGATATCACAATGAAGCTGTGATATCAGTGGTGATAGACTATGACATCACAGTTCATGTGAGATTTGAGTGTTTAGGCTGTGATTTCAGAAGTGACGCTGATGTCAGGGATGAGGCTGTGATGTCACAATGAGGCTGGGATGTTACTGGTGAGGTTGTGATGCCACAGTGAGGCTGTAATGTCACTGTTGAGGCTCTCATGTGACCGTGAGCCTGAGATGTCAGTGATGAGACTGGTGTCATCGCAAGGCTAGGCAGGATGTCTGTGGTGTCACTGATGCTATGATTTCATAGGTTAGCCTGTTATGTCACAGTGAGACTGTGATATCAGAGGTGAGGCTGTCATGTCACAGTGAAGCTGTGATTTCACTGTCAGGTTGTATTGTCACAGTGAGGCTGTGAGGACACAATGTGACTACGATGTTGCAGTGAGGCTGTGATATCACAGTGCAGCCACGTGTTCAGTGGTTAAGCTGTTATTTCAGAAGTGAAACTGATGTGAGACATGAGGCTGAGATATTGTATTGACAACGTGATATAACTGGTAAAGGCTCTGATGCCACAGTGAGGTTATGTTGTCACCATGAGCCTGGGTGTCACTGGTGAAGTTATAATATCACGGGGAGCCTGTCATATCAGTGGCGAGGATGTGATGTCACTGAGGCTGTGATGTCACTGAGGCTGTGATGTCACAGTGAGGTTGTGATGTCAGTAGTGACTGTGCTTTCACAGGGAGACTATGTCATTTGTGAGGCTATATTGTCACTGGTGACGCTCTAATGCCAATGTTTGTTTATTATGTCAAACTGAGGCTGTGATGTCACAGTGAGGCTAGAATGTTACTGATGAGGATGTGATGTCATAGCTAGGTTGTGCTATCACTGTTGAGGCTGTCATGTGACCATGAGCCTGAGATGTCAGTGATGAGGCTATGGTGTCATAAAGAGGCTAAGCAGGATGTCCGTGATGTCACTGATGCTATAATTTTAGAACTTAGCACCCCATCCTTATCTAACCATGCTGTTTTGACAACGTCCGGTATGACAGAATATTGTTTCAAGGAAACAATTTCTGGATAAAGGACATGACATTATTTGATATAAATAAGAGAAATAAGGAAAATAAGGGGGTAGTCAGGACTTAGTGTTGCTGCCTGCCTTGGTGTTACTGTATGGTTCTGGCCTAAAGCCTGCTGGCTGGAGAGTGACACATTAACATCTAAATGGGCAGTTGCTAGGTGCTAGGGGCTTTCACTATGTAAATTAAGTTTTGTCTCTGGCAGGAGGATTTCTCCCTCTGGAATTTGAGTCTACCTCTTGTATATTCTTACATCTTTTGTTGTTGATTTTCTCAGGACAGCTAGTTTACACTCCCTCCTAAAACATTTGATGTTTATACGCAAACCAGGGAAAATCTATCATTCATTGTCCCTTTGCTTTTAGCAACTGAGTGTCATGTCCGCTTTAACTCTACCTGGAGACATCATGTCTGTTCCAACACAGAAAATGTAAGGCACACAAGATTGGTTCAACATATGCATATCAATAAATGTAATTCACCATATAAACCAGTCCAAAATCCAAAACTACATGATACTCTCCATAGATGCAGAAAAAACTTTAAAAAAATTTTTTTATTATTATTATTTATTCAACTGTGTGCATATGCGTGTGTATGTGCGCATGCGTGTGTGTCTGTGTGTGTGTGTCTGTGTATGTGTAGAACCACGGACGAATTTGCGAACCACCACGGACGCCTCCACCTTCTTCTGCCCCGGGATTCACAGGCTCTGCCCTACCAGGACCAGAAGCGCAGGCCGCCCCCGCTTCCGCCTGGCATCTATACGTGGGATCTGGGATCCGAACTCAGGACCTTCCACCTGCAAGGCGGAGGCTTAACCCCTGAGCCACCTCTCCAGCCCAAGAAAAAGCTTTTAACAAGATCCAACAGCACTTTATGATCAAAACCCTAGAGACGGTTGGAACGGAAGGAACCTTTATCAATATAATAAAACCTGTATATAACAAGCCTACAGCAAGGATTATACTCAATAGGAAAAAATTTGAAGCATTCCTGCTTCAATCAGGAACTAGACAAAGCTGTCTACTCTCCATTTCTATTCAATATTTTACTTGAGGTCTTACCTGAGGTTGTAAGACAAGAAAGGATTCAAATTGGCAAGGAAGAAGTCAAGTTATCTCTATTTGCAGATGACATGATCTTATACTTTAGTGATCCCAAAAACTCCACCAGGAAACTTCTGGAACTAATATGGACGTTCATGTCTCTTCTAAGCAGTTGCCATAGTTAAGCACAGGTATCAACTTGACTGTTGAGGGTTTGAGCTCCGGGCACAGTTTAGACAGTTAATGGTTGAGTTAAACCCAGAGCAAACCTGAAGGAGATTGTCTAGCTGATGGAGAAGACCCAGCCCAGGGTGGGTGGGATTAGCCCTGGATAAATCACAGAGAGCTGGTTGAGAGAGTTGGCATCCTTCTGTTCACTTGGCCAGACATGCTGGTCTGGCAAGTAAGGATTGTCCATCTCTCTGCTGTTATGTGGTGATGATGGCCAGTTCCCTCAGCCCTGGTGTTGGTGCCTGCTCTTCCTTCAATCTGGACTGAGAATTGTAATGAGGAATTGTAAGAGGATAAACCCTTGTGTCCTTAAGCAGTATGATGGCCATTTTGCAGCAACCATGCAGGCAAACTGCAACAGAAGTTAAGAATTGTTTTTCCTTTTTGTACAAAAATGTTGTCCTTGGTTTCCAGAGGAAGGAATATTGGATTTAGAAACTTGGAAAAAGGTAGAAAAGAGAAAAAAAAAAACTATTATCATGTCATGGGACCAGAAAAGGTCCCAACTGTTACATTTTCTTTATGGAGTTTAATGATAGATTCTTTAGGTCCTAGTCAAAAAACAGTAAGCATAGCACAGGAAACTAAGTTAGAGAGAAAACTCTGCTGATTCCAAAGGAAAATAAAGATAAAAATTATGAAGATTTAATTAAGCCTCAATGTGTCATTACATAAGTTTAGAGGACGCGGTTGATGATGTCCTGTCTCATCTCCCTCTGAGGAGACTGATTTAGAGAAGGAAGCAGATGATGAAGTCCTGTCTCCCTCTGAGGAGAATGACTTAGAGGAAGCACTTCGCCATAGTGAGGATGATGGGGTATTTCTAAAGTCTTCAATGCCATTTCCCCTTGAGAGTCCTGGGAAGCCTCCCACAGAGGTAGGCTTTCTTGGAGTGGGACAACAGGCTAGAAGAATGGGAAATGAAGATCCTACATGGAAGCCAAATGCAGAAGCTACAGAAATAGTTTTAAAGCAACTGGCGGTGATGCCGCAGTGAGGCTGTGGTATCACTGTTGAGGCTGAAATGTCAGTGATGAGGCTGTGGTGTCACAGCGAGGAAGTCAGGATGTCCATGGTGCCACCGATGCTATGATGTCAGACAATAGCCTGTTATGTCACAGCGAGGCTGTGATGTCAGAGGTGAAGCTGTGATGTCACAGGGAGTCTGTGATGTCAGAAATGAGGCGATAATGACACAGTGAGGCTGTGATATCACTGTGAAGCTGTGATGTCACTATGAGTCTGTGACATCACAGAGAGGTTGTTAAGTCACAGGGAGGCTGTGAGGTCACTGCAAAAGATGTGATGTCAGGGGCAAGACAGAGTTCACCATGAGGATATGATGTAACAGGTGAGTCTATGATGTAAAAGATTAGACTGTGAGGTCACCGTGAGGCTGTGATATCAGTGGGAAGATTGATGTCACAATGAGGCAGTGATGTAACATGTAAGGCCGTGGTGTCACTGTTTATGATGTCAAAGGTTATGATATCACTGCTGAGGCTGTGAGGTCCCTGTGAGCCTGTGCTGTCTGTGGTGAGGCTGTGGTGTCATAGTAAGGCTAGGTAGGATACCAGTAATGAGGCTGTGATTTCACCAAGAGTCTGATGTCACAGTGAGGTTGTAATGGCACAGTGCAGCAGTGAGGTCAGTGGTTAGGCTGTGATTTTTGAAAGTGAGACTGAGTTGAGAGATGAGACTGAGATGTCGCATTGATGATGTGATATAACTGGTGAGGCTGAGATGCTAAAGTGAGGTTATGATGCCACTGTGAGGCTGTGGTGTCACTGGTCAGACTGTAATATAATGGTGAGCCTGCCCTATCAGGGGTGAGGTTGTGATGTCACAGTGAGGCTAGCACAGTATGGCTGTAATGTCACAGTGAGGTTGTAATGTCACAGTGAGGTTGTGATGTCAGTAGTGACTGTGCTTTCACAGGGATTCTATGTCATTGGTGAGGCTGTATTGTCACTGATGAGGCTCTAATGTCACAGTGAGTTTATTGTGTCAAACTAAGGCTGCAATTGCACAGTGAGGCTATGATGTCAGAGGTGAAACTTTATATCACTGTGATGTTTTGATGGCATGTATGGCTGTGATATCACAATGAGGTGTGATGTCACTGTGAGGTTGTGATGTCATTGGATAAGTTGTGGTGTCACAGTGAGGTTGTGATGTCAGTGGAGCGAGACTATGACATCACAGTATGGCTGTGATATCGGAGCATAGCTCTGAGGTCAGTGCTTAGGCTGTCATTTCAGAAATGATCCTGATGTCAGTGATGAAGCTGAGACATCACAGTGAGGCTATGATGTCAACAGTGATGCTGTGAAGTCATATTGAGGCTGTGTTGTCACAGTGAGGCTATGTCACAGGTGTGTATGTGATGTCTCCATGAGGCTATTATGTCAGTGGCAAGGCTGATGTCACAGTAAGTTTGTGATGGCACGGTGCAGCTGTGATGTTAGTGATGAGACTGATGTCACAATGAGGTTCTGATGCTACTGGTAAGGTGTGATGTCACAATAGGGCTGGAAAGTCAGTGGTGAGAAAGATGTCATTGTGAGTCTATGATGTCACTGGTGAGGCTGTGGTGTCAGTGGTGAATCTGTTACATGACAGTGACCCCTGGGAGGCTGTGATGTCAAAGGCTGTGTAGTCATTGGTGTGGCAGTGAGGTCAGTGTTCTGAATAATATCAGTGGTGATGCTGATGTCACAGGTGAGGGTGTGCTGTCACTGGTGAGGCTGTGATGTAACTGTGAAGGTTGTATGTCACTGTGAGCTGTCATGTCACTGTGAGGTGATATCACCTGGAAGCTGAGAAGTTCCAGTGAGGCTGGAATGTCAATGGAAAGACTGATGTCACAATGAGGCTATGATGTAACAGGTGAGTCTGTGATGTCAGTGGGCAGGTTGTGATGTCATTGTGGGCAGGTTGTGAGGTCACTGTGAGGATATGATGTCTCAGTGATGCTCTGATGTCAGGGCTGATTCTATGAGATGTCAGTGAGGCTGTGCCATCAGGGGTGATTTCACAGTGAGGTTAGGATGTCAGTGGTGAGGCTGTGCAGTCACATTGAGGCTGTGATGTCAGAGGAGAGGCTGTGTTGTCACTGTGAGGCTATGATGTTAGAGTGAGGTGTGATATCACAGTTAGGCTGGAATATCAGTGGTGATAGACTATGACATCACAGTTTGCCTGAGATTTCAGAGGTTAGACTGTGATGTCAGAAGTGAGGCTCATGTCAATGATGAGGTTCGGATGTCACAGTGAGCCTGGAATTTTCCTGTGAGGCTCTGATGCCACAGCGTGGCATTGGTGTCACTGATGAGGCTGTCACATGATGGTGAGCCTGAGATTTCAGTGATGAGGATGTGGTGTCATCGCTAGGCTAGGTAGGATGTCCATGGTTTCATTGATGCTATGATTTCAGAGGTTAATGCCATGTCCTAATCCAACCATGTTGTTTTGACAAGGTCAGGCATGACAGAATATTGTTTAAAGAAACAATTTTAAAGGGCATGACATTATTTGATATAAATAAGAGAAATAAGGAAAATATGGGGATTGTCGGGCCTTAGTGTTAGTGCTGTCTTATTGTTACTGTCTGTTTCTGGCCTAAAGCCTGCCGGCTGAGTAGTACACATTAACATCTAAATGGGCAATTGCTAGGTGCTAGGGGCTCTCATTATATAAACTAAGTTTTGCCTCTGGCAGGAGGACTTCTCCCTCTGAAATTTGAGTCTGCCTCTTTTATGTTCTTACAGCTTTTGTTGTTGTTGTTGTTGTTGTTTTTCTCAGGACTTGCTAGTTTACAGTTCCTCCCCCACACATTTGATATTTATACATGAATCAGGGAAACATTCATTGTCCCTTTGCTTTTAGCAACTGAGTGTCATGCCTGCATTAACTCTACCTGGAGACATCATGCCTGTTCCAACACAGAAAATATATGTCACCTCTACTCTTCCTTTGTTACCTGGAATGAATACATTTTACTTAATCCTGTAAAGAATTTGGTCCTGGTTTTCTTTGATGTTTTCCCTATGGGCTTTGTGATACATCCCCTGGCCTTTACTCTGGATTTTCTAAAGTATATAAACTCTGCTAAAAACTTCAATAAAGAGGGGCTGGAGAGGTGGCTCAGGGGTTAAGCCTCTGCCTTGCAGGCGGAAGGTCCTGAGTTCAGATCCTAAACCCCACGTATAGATGCCAGGCAGAAGCGGGGGCGGCCTGCATTTCTGGCCCTGGTAGGGTGGAGCCTGTGAATCCCCGGGCAGAGTACACGAGGAGGAGGTGGAGGCGGTCCATGGTGGTTCCTGAATATGCCCGTGGTTCTACACACACACATACACACACACACTCATACATACACACATGCACAATTGCATAATAAAAAAATTAAAAAAAAACTTCAATAAAGAGTTCAGATTCATTCAGCACAGGGAGCTGTCTGTCTGTCCTCCAGTCGTCAAAGCCTTGCCCACCTTGTCGAGGGGAGCCCTGGATTTGAGTTTGCAGCTTGGACTGAAACATCTTGTTACCAAACCTGGGACACTTGACTAGGTAAGTCTTTCCTTTTTTCTTTTTTTTCTCTTTAAGTCTTTCATAGACAGTCTCCCTGACAAGATGACAGCTCTCAGCTTACAGGAAAAAAGGAGTTGACATTGATACAGAACACGTCACAGAGAAAGATCCTGACCTGAAGGAGCCAGAAATGTTTCTTTCTAGGATGGATTCCTGACCCCTGTTTGGACTGACTCTGAGAGTCTTTCACAAGCTGGACTTTTAAACTTAACTGCTGCTTACTATATGCTAAAGGACTTTATTTTCAACTTAAAATTCACTATTGTGTACTTGCCACATGTTTTGCTTTTGGTTCCTAAAGATGTACAATTTTCTGTTGACTTTTGCTGACATTTATACCACCAATTGTATCTACTCTTGATGGCTAATTATGTTTTTCTTAACTTGGACACTAAGATAAAATTTATATTTGGGACAAAATTCAAACTTATTTAAACTCCAGAATAGATCTGGTTGGCTTGACACTAGTGCTTAGATAAGTTATTCCTACCTATCAAAACTAGTCTGTTAGACATATTAAGACTACTCTATATTTAAGTTTATACAAATTGCTGACTGCTACTACAATTGTACTTTTTAAGAGATATTCAGAGCCATTTTACAAACTTAAGGCTCTACACATTTACATCAATAATCATATAAGTCTTAATGTTTTCCTACAACCTGGTTCACCATGTTAATTCATATTGGCATGACAATTCTTATCATAGTCATTGCTACAATTCTCTTACCCATCATCTTCAGATTAATCTCATCTTTTAAAAAAACTAAAAGATAAGGAAATTCTGTGTCCTTATCCAACCATGTTGTTTTGACAAGGTCCAGCATGACAGAATATTGATTCAAGGAAACAATTTCTGGATAAAGGACATGATATTATTTGATGTAAATAAGAGAAATAAGGAAAATAAGGCAGTAGTCAGGACTTAGTGTTACTGCCTGCCTTAGTGTTACTGTCTGGTTCTGGCCTAAAGTCTGCTGGGTAGGGAGTGACACATTATCATTTAATTGGGCAATTGCTAGGTGTTAGGGGGCTCTCCCTATATAAATTAAGTTTTGTCTCTGGCAGGAGGATTCCTCCCTCTGGAATTTGAGTCTACCTCTTGTATGTTCTTACATCTTTTGTTGTTGTTGTTGATTTTCTCAGGACTAGCTAGTTTTCAGTCCCTCCTGAAACATTTGATGTTTATACACAAACCAGAGAAAATCTATTTGGAAATATTCATTGTCCCTTTGATTTTAGCAACTGAGTGTCATGTCTGCTTTAACTCTACCTGGAGATGTCATGTCTGTTACAACACAGAAAATATATGTCACCTCTGCTCTTCCTTTGTTACCTGGAATGAATACATTTTACTTAATCCTGTAAAGAATTTGGTCCTGGTTTTCTTTGATGTTTTCCCTATGGGCTTTGTGATACATCCCCTGGCCTTTACTCTGGATTTTCTAAAGTATATAAACTCTGCTAAAAACTTCAATAAAGAGGGGCTGGAGAGGTGGCTCAGGGGTTAAGCCTCTGCCTTGCAGGCGGAAGGTCCTGAGTTCAGATCCTAAACCCCACGTATAGATGCCAGGCAGAAGCGGGGGCGGCCTGCATTTCTGGCCCTGGTAGGGTGGAGCCTGTGAATCCCCGGGCAGAGTACACGAGGAGGAGGTGGAGGCGGTCCATGGTGGTTCCTGAATATGCCCGTGGTTCTACACACACACATACACACACACACTCATACATACACACATGCACAATTGCATAATAAAAAAATTAAAAAAAAACTTCAATAAAGAGTTCAGATTCATTCAGCACAGGGAGCTGTCTGTCTGTCCTCCAGTCGTCAAAGCCTTGCCCACCTTGTCGAGGGGAGCCCTGGATTTGAGTTTGCAGCTTGGACTGAAACATCTTGTTACCAAACCTGGGACACTTGACTAGGTAAGTCTTTCCTTTTTTCTTTTTTTTCTCTTTAAGTCTTTCATAGACAGTCTCCCTGACAAGATGACAGCTCTCAGCTTACAGGAAAAAAGGAGTTGACATTGATACAGAACACGTCACAGAGAAAGATCCTGACCTGAAGGAGCCAGAAATGTTTCTTTCTAGGATGGATTCCTGACCCCTGTTTGGACTGACTCTGAGAGTCTTTCACAAGCTGGACTTTTAAACTTAACTGCTGCTTACTATATGCTAAAGGACTTTATTTTCAACTTAAAATTCACTATTGTGTACTTGCCACATGTTTTGCTTTTGGTTCCTAAAGATGTACAATTTTCTGTTGACTTTTGCTGACATTTATACCACCAATTGTATCTACTCTTGATGGCTAATTATGTTTTTCTTAACTTGGACACTAAGATAAAATTTATATTTGGGACAAAATTCAAACTTATTTAAACTCCAGAATAGATCTGGTTGGCTTGACACTTAGTGCTTAGATAAGTTATTCCTACCTATCAAAACTAGTCTGTTAGACATATTAAGACTACTCTATATTTAAGTTTATACAAATTGCTGACTGCTACTACAATTGTACTTTTTAAGAGATATTCAGAGCCATTTTACAAACTTAAGGCTCTACACATTTACATCAATAATCATATAAGTCTTAATGTTTTCCTACAACCTGGTTCACCATGTTAATTCATATTGGCATGACAATTCTTATCATAGTCATTGCTACAATTCTCTTACCCATCATCTTCAGATTAATCTCATCTTTTAAAAAAACTAAAAGATAAGGAAATTCTGTGTCCTTATCCAACCATGTTGTTTTGACAAGGTCCAGCATGACAGAATATTGATTCAAGGAAACAATTTCTGGATAAAGGACATGATATTATTTGATGTAAATAAGAGAAATAAGGAAAATAAGGCAGTAGTCAGGACTTAGTGTTACTGCCTGCCTTAGTGTTACTGTCTGGTTCTGGCCTAAAGTCTGCTGGGTAGGGAGTGACACATTATCATTTAATTGGGCAATTGCTAGGTGTTAGGGGGCTCTCCCTATATAAATTAAGTTTTGTCTCTGGCAGGAGGATTCCTCCCTCTGGAATTTGAGTCTACCTCTTGTATGTTCTTACATCTTTTGTTGTTGTTGTTGATTTTCTCAGGACTAGCTAGTTTTCAGTCCCTCCTGAAACATTTGATGTTTATACACAAACCAGAGAAAATCTATTTGGAAATATTCATTGTCCCTTTGATTTTAGCAACTGAGTGTCATGTCTGCTTTAACTCTACCTGGAGATGTCATGTCTGTTACAACACAGAAAATATATGTCACCTCTGCTCTTCCTTTGTTACCTGGAATGAATACATTTTACTTAATCCTGTAAAGAATTTGGTCCTGGTTTTCTTTGATGTTTTCCCTATGGGCTTTGTGATACATCCCCTGGCCTTTACTCTGGATTTTCTAAAGTATATAAACTCTGCTAAAAACTTCAATAAAGAGGGGCTGGAGAGGTGGCTCAGGGGTTAAGCCTCTGCCTTGCAGGCGGAAGGTCCTGAGTTCAGATCCTAAACCCCACGTATAGATGCCAGGCAGAAGCGGGGGCGGCCTGCATTTCTGGCCCTGGTAGGGTGGAGCCTGTGAATCCCCGGGCAGAGTACACGAGGAGGAGGTGGAGGCGGTCCATGGTGGTTCCTGAATATGCCCGTGGTTCTACACACACACATACACACACACACTCATACATACACACATGCACAATTGCATAATAAAAA
The DNA here is from genome assembly GCA_023101885.1 of Typhlomys cinereus. NCBI lineage: Eukaryota > Metazoa > Chordata > Mammalia > Rodentia > Platacanthomyidae > Typhlomys > Typhlomys cinereus. The sequence continues at coordinate 1,088,125 of JALPQD010000349.1, read as the reverse complement.
AATTAAAAAAAAACTTCAATAAAGAGTTCAGATTCATTCAGCACAGGGAGCTGTCTGTCTGTCCTCCAGTCGTCAAAGCCTTGCCCACCTTGTCGAGGGGAGCCCTGGATTTGAGTTTGCAGCTTGGACTGAAACATCTTGTTACCAAACCTGGGACACTTGACTAGGTAAGTCTTTCCTTTTTTCTTTTTTTTCTCTTTAAGTCTTTCATAGACAGTCTCCCTGACAAGATGACAGCTCTCAGCTTACAGGAAAAAAGGAGTTGACATTGATACAGAACACGTCACAGAGAAAGATCCTGACCTGAAGGAGCCAGAAATGTTTCTTTCTAGGATGGATTCCTGACCCCTGTTTGGACTGACTCTGAGAGTCTTTCACAAGCTGGACTTTTAAACTTAACTGCTGCTTACTATATGCTAAAGGACTTTATTTTCAACTTAAAATTCACTATTGTGTACTTGCCACATGTTTTGCTTTTGGTTCCTAAAGATGTACAATTTTCTGTTGACTTTTGCTGACATTTATACCACCAATTGTATCTACTCTTGATGGCTAATTATGTTTTTCTTAACTTGGACACTAAGATAAAATTTATATTTGGGACAAAATTCAAACTTATTTAAACTCCAGAATAGATCTGGTTGGCTTGACACTTAGTGCTTAGATAAGTTATTCCTACCTATCAAAACTAGTCTGTTAGACATATTAAGACTACTCTATATTTAAGTTTATACAAATTGCTGACTGCTACTACAATTGTACTTTTTAAGAGATATTCAGAGCCATTTTACAAACTTAAGGCTCTACACATTTACATCAATAATCATATAAGTCTTAATGTTTTCCTACAACCTGGTTCACCATGTTAATTCATATTGGCATGACAATTCTTATCATAGTCATTGCTACAATTCTCTTACCCATCATCTTCAGATTAATCTCATCTTTTAAAAAAACTAAAAGATAAGGAAATTCTGTGTCCTTATCCAACCATGTTGTTTTGACAAGGTCCAGCATGACAGAATATTGATTCAAGGAAACAATTTCTGGATAAAGGACATGATATTATTTGATGTAAATAAGAGAAATAAGGAAAATAAGGCAGTAGTCAGGACTTAGTGTTACTGCCTGCCTTAGTGTTACTGTCTGGTTCTGGCCTAAAGTCTGCTGGGTAGGGAGTGACACATTATCATTTAATTGGGCAATTGCTAGGTGTTAGGGGGCTCTCCCTATATAAATTAAGTTTTGTCTCTGGCAGGAGGATTCCTCCCTCTGGAATTTGAGTCTACCTCTTGTATGTTCTTACATCTTTTGTTGTTGTTGTTGATTTTCTCAGGACTAGCTAGTTTTCAGTCCCTCCTGAAACATTTGATGTTTATACACAAACCAGAGAAAATCTATTTGGAAATATTCATTGTCCCTTTGATTTTAGCAACTGAGTGTCATGTCTGCTTTAACTCTACCTGGAGATGTCATGTCTGTTACAACACAGAAAATATATGTCACCTCTGCTCTTCCTTTGTTACCTGGAATGAATACATTTTACTTAATCCTGTAAAGAATTTGGTCCTGGTTTTCTTTGATGTTTTCCCTATGGGCTTTGTGATACATCCCCTGGCCTTTACTCTGGATTTTCTAAAGTATATAAACTCTGCTAAAAACTTCAATAAAGAGGGGCTGGAGAGGTGGCTCAGGGGTTAAGCCTCTGCCTTGCAGGCGGAAGGTCCTGAGTTCAGATCCTAAACCCCACGTATAGATGCCAGGCAGAAGCGGGGGCGGCCTGCATTTCTGGCCCTGGTAGGGTGGAGCCTGTGAATCCCCGGGCAGAGTACACGAGGAGGAGGTGGAGGCGGTCCATGGTGGTTCCTGAATATGCCCGTGGTTCTACACACACACATACACACACACACTCATACATACACACATGCACAATTGCATAATAAAAAAATTAAAAAAAAACTTCAATAAAGAGTTCAGATTCATTCAGCACAGGGAGCTGTCTGTCTGTCCTCCAGTCGTCAAAGCCTTGCCCACCTTGTCGAGGGGAGCCCTGGATTTGAGTTTGCAGCTTGGACTGAAACATCTTGTTACCAAACCTGGGACACTTGACTAGGTAAGTCTTTCCTTTTTTCTTTTTTTTCTCTTTAAGTCTTTCATAGACAGTCTCCCTGACAAGATGACAGCTCTCAGCTTACAGGAAAAAAGGAGTTGACATTGATACAGAACACGTCACAGAGAAAGATCCTGACCTGAAGGAGCCAGAAATGTTTCTTTCTAGGATGGATTCCTGACCCCTGTTTGGACTGACTCTGAGAGTCTTTCACAAGCTGGACTTTTAAACTTAACTGCTGCTTACTATATGCTAAAGGACTTTATTTTCAACTTAAAATTCACTATTGTGTACTTGCCACATGTTTTGCTTTTGGTTCCTAAAGATGTACAATTTTCTGTTGACTTTTGCTGACATTTATACCACCAATTGTATCTACTCTTGATGGCTAATTATGTTTTTCTTAACTTGGACACTAAGATAAAATTTATATTTGGGACAAAATTCAAACTTATTTAAACTCCAGAATAGATCTGGTTGGCTTGACACTTAGTGCTTAGATAAGTTATTCCTACCTATCAAAACTAGTCTGTTAGACATATTAAGACTACTCTATATTTAAGTTTATACAAATTGCTGACTGCTACTACAATTGTACTTTTTAAGAGATATTCAGAGCCATTTTACAAACTTAAGGCTCTACACATTTACATCAATAATCATATAAGTCTTAATGTTTTCCTACAACCTGGTTCACCATGTTAATTCATATTGGCATGACAATTCTTATCATAGTCATTGCTACAATTCTCTTACCCATCATCTTCAGATTAATCTCATCTTTTAAAAAAACTAAAAGATAAGGAAATTCTGTGTCCTTATCCAACCATGTTGTTTTGACAAGGTCCAGCATGACAGAATATTGATTCAAGGAAACAATTTCTGGATAAAGGACATGATATTATTTGATGTAAATAAGAGAAATAAGGAAAATAAGGCAGTAGTCAGGACTTAGTGTTACTGCCTGCCTTAGTGTTACTGTCTGGTTCTGGCCTAAAGTCTGCTGGGTAGGGAGTGACACATTATCATTTAATTGGGCAATTGCTAGGTGTTAGGGGGCTCTCCCTATATAAATTAAGTTTTGTCTCTGGCAGGAGGATTCCTCCCTCTGGAATTTGAGTCTACCTCTTGTATGTTCTTACATCTTTTGTTGTTGTTGTTGATTTTCTCAGGACTAGCTAGTTTTCAGTCCCTCCTGAAACATTTGATGTTTATACACAAACCAGAGAAAATCTATTTGGAAATATTCATTGTCCCTTTGATTTTAGCAACTGAGTGTCATGTCTGCTTTAACTCTACCTGGAGATGTCATGTCTGTTACAACACAGAAAATATATGTCACCTCTGCTCTTCCTTTGTTACCTGGAATGAATACATTTTACTTAATCCTGTAAAGAATTTGGTCCTGGTTTTCTTTGATGTTTTCCCTATGGGCTTTGTGATACATCCCCTGGCCTTTACTCTGGATTTTCTAAAGTATATAAACTCTGCTAAAAACTTCAATAAAGAGGGGCTGGAGAGGTGGCTCAGGGGTTAAGCCTCTGCCTTGCAGGCGGAAGGTCCTGAGTTCAGATCCTAAACCCCACGTATAGATGCCAGGCAGAAGCGGGGGCGGCCTGCATTTCTGGCCCTGGTAGGGTGGAGCCTGTGAATCCCCGGGCAGAGTACACGAGGAGGAGGTGGAGGCGGTCCATGGTGGTTCCTGAATATGCCCGTGGTTCTACACACACACATACACACACACACTCATACATACACACATGCACAATTGCATAATAAAAAAATTAAAAAAAAACTTCAATAAAGAGTTCAGATTCATTCAGCACAGGGAGCTGTCTGTCTGTCCTCCAGTCGTCAAAGCCTTGCCCACCTTGTCGAGGGGAGCCCTGGATTTGAGTTTGCAGCTTGGACTGAAACATCTTGTTACCAAACCTGGGACACTTGACTAGGTAAGTCTTTCCTTTTTTCTTTTTTTTCTCTTTAAGTCTTTCATAGACAGTCTCCCTGACAAGATGACAGCTCTCAGCTTACAGGAAAAAAGGAGTTGACATTGATACAGAACACGTCACAGAGAAAGATCCTGACCTGAAGGAGCCAGAAATGTTTCTTTCTAGGATGGATTCCTGACCCCTGTTTGGACTGACTCTGAGAGTCTTTCACAAGCTGGACTTTTAAACTTAACTGCTGCTTACTATATGCTAAAGGACTTTATTTTCAACTTAAAATTCACTATTGTGTACTTGCCACATGTTTTGCTTTTGGTTCCTAAAGATGTACAATTTTCTGTTGACTTTTGCTGACATTTATACCACCAATTGTATCTACTCTTGATGGCTAATTATGTTTTTCTTAACTTGGACACTAAGATAAAATTTATATTTGGGACAAAATTCAAACTTATTTAAACTCCAGAATAGATCTGGTTGGCTTGACACTTAGTGCTTAGATAAGTTATTCCTACCTATCAAAACTAGTCTGTTAGACATATTAAGACTACTCTATATTTAAGTTTATACAAATTGCTGACTGCTACTACAATTGTACTTTTTAAGAGATATTCAGAGCCATTTTACAAACTTAAGGCTCTACACATTTACATCAATAATCATATAAGTCTTAATGTTTTCCTACAACCTGGTTCACCATGTTAATTCATATTGGCATGACAATTCTTATCATAGTCATTGCTACAATTCTCTTACCCATCATCTTCAGATTAATCTCATCTTTTAAAAAAACTAAAAGATAAGGAAATTCTGTGTCCTTATCCAACCATGTTGTTTTGACAAGGTCCAGCATGACAGAATATTGATTCAAGGAAACAATTTCTGGATAAAGGACATGATATTATTTGATGTAAATAAGAGAAATAAGGAAAATAAGGCAGTAGTCAGGACTTAGTGTTACTGCCTGCCTTAGTGTTACTGTCTGGTTCTGGCCTAAAGTCTGCTGGGTAGGGAGTGACACATTATCATTTAATTGGGCAATTGCTAGGTGTTAGGGGGCTCTCCCTATATAAATTAAGTTTTGTCTCTGGCAGGAGGATTCCTCCCTCTGGAATTTGAGTCTACCTCTTGTATGTTCTTACATCTTTTGTTGTTGTTGTTGATTTTCTCAGGACTAGCTAGTTTTCAGTCCCTCCTGAAACATTTGATGTTTATACACAAACCAGAGAAAATCTATTTGGAAATATTCATTGTCCCTTTGATTTTAGCAACTGAGTGTCATGTCTGCTTTAACTCTACCTGGAGATGTCATGTCTGTTACAACACAGAAAATATATGTCACCTCTGCTCTTCCTTTGTTACCTGGAATGAATACATTTTACTTAATCCTGTAAAGAATTTGGTCCTGGTTTTCTTTGATGTTTTCCCTATGGGCTTTGTGATACATCCCCTGGCCTTTACTCTGGATTTTCTAAAGTATATAAACTCTGCTAAAAACTTCAATAAAGAGGGGCTGGAGAGGTGGCTCAGGGGTTAAGCCTCTGCCTTGCAGGCGGAAGGTCCTGAGTTCAGATCCTAAACCCCACGTATAGATGCCAGGCAGAAGCGGGGGCGGCCTGCATTTCTGGCCCTGGTAGGGTGGAGCCTGTGAATCCCCGGGCAGAGTACACGAGGAGGAGGTGGAGGCGGTCCATGGTGGTTCCTGAATATGCCCGTGGTTCTACACACACACATACACACACACACTCATACATACACACATGCACAATTGCATAATAAAAAAATTAAAAAAAAACTTCAATAAAGAGTTCAGATTCATTCAGCACAGGGAGCTGTCTGTCTGTCCTCCAGTCGTCAAAGCCTTGCCCACCTTGTCGAGGGGAGCCCTGGATTTGAGTTTGCAGCTTGGACTGAAACATCTTGTTACCAAACCTGGGACACTTGACTAGGTAAGTCTTTCCTTTTTTCTTTTTTTTCTCTTTAAGTCTTTCATAGACAGTCTCCCTGACAAGATGACAGCTCTCAGCTTACAGGAAAAAAGGAGTTGACATTGATACAGAACACGTCACAGAGAAAGATCCTGACCTGAAGGAGCCAGAAATGTTTCTTTCTAGGATGGATTCCTGACCCCTGTTTGGACTGACTCTGAGAGTCTTTCACAAGCTGGACTTTTAAACTTAACTGCTGCTTACTATATGCTAAAGGACTTTATTTTCAACTTAAAATTCACTATTGTGTACTTGCCACATGTTTTGCTTTTGGTTCCTAAAGATGTACAATTTTCTGTTGACTTTTGCTGACATTTATACCACCAATTGTATCTACTCTTGATGGCTAATTATGTTTTTCTTAACTTGGACACTAAGATAAAATTTATATTTGGGACAAAATTCAAACTTATTTAAACTCCAGAATAGATCTGGTTGGCTTGACACTTAGTGCTTAGATAAGTTATTCCTACCTATCAAAACTAGTCTGTTAGACATATTAAGACTACTCTATATTTAAGTTTATACAAATTGCTGACTGCTACTACAATTGTACTTTTTAAGAGATATTCAGAGCCATTTTACAAACTTAAGGCTCTACACATTTACATCAATAATCATATAAGTCTTAATGTTTTCCTACAACCTGGTTCACCATGTTAATTCATATTGGCATGACAATTCTTATCATAGTCATTGCTACAATTCTCTTACCCATCATCTTCAGATTAATCTCATCTTTTAAAAAACTAAAGATAAGGAAATTCTGTGTCCTTATCCAACCATGTTGTTTTGACAAGGTCCAGCATGACAGAATATTGATTCAAGGAAACAATTTCTGGATAAAGGACATGATATTATTTGATGTAAATAAGAGAAATAAGGAAAATAAGGCAGTAGTCAGGACTTAGTGTTACTGCCTGCCTTAGTGTTACTGTCTGGTTCTGGCCTAAAGTCTGCTGGGTAGGGAGTGACACATTATCATTTAATTGGGCAATTGCTAGGTGTTAGGGGGCTCTCCCTATATAAATTAAGTTTTGTCTCTGGCAGGAGGATTCCTCCCTCTGGAATTTGAGTCTACCTCTTGTATGTTCTTACATCTTTTGTTGTTGTTGTTGATTTTCTCAGGACTAGCTAGTTTTCAGTCCCTCCTGAAACATTTGATGTTTATACACAAACCAGAGAAAATCTATTTGGAAATATTCATTGTCCCTTTGATTTTAGCAACTGAGTGTCATGTCTGCTTTAACTCTACCTGGAGATGTCATGTCTGTTACAACACAGAAAATATATGTCACCTCTGCTCTTCTTTTGTTACTGGGAATAAATACATTTTACATAATCCTGTAAAGAATTTGGTCCTGGTTTTCTTTGATGTTTTCCCTATGGGCTTTTTACTCTGGATTTTCTAAAGTATATAAACTCTGCTAAAAACTTCAATAAAGAGTCCAGATTCACTCAGCCCAGAGAGCTGTTTGTCTGCCCTCCTTTCACTGAAGCCTTGCCCATCTTGTTGAGGGGAGCCCTGGATTCAAGGTTGCAGTGATATCTATGATATCACTGGTGAAGCTATGATGTCAGGAGTGAACCTATTACATCACAGTGACACTGGTGAGGCTGTGACAGCAAATGTGGTATTGTCACTGGTGTGGCAGTGATGTCAGTGTTCTGACATTTTGCTATGAGTCTATCATGTAACAGGTTAGACTGTGAGGTCACAGTGATGCGGTGAGGTCACTGTTAGGCTGTGATATCTGTGGAAAGATTGATGTCATAGTGAGGAAGGGATGTAACATGTGAGGCTGTGATGTCACTGTTTATGATGTCAAAGGCTATGATGCCACTGCTGTGGCTGTCAGGTCACTGTGAGCTTATCCTATTAGTGGTGAGGCTGTGATGTCAGTTGTAAAGGGGTGATGGCACAATAAGTCTGGAATGTCAGTGTTGAGGAAGATGTCATAGTGAATCTATGATATCACTGGTGAAGCTATGATGTCAGGAGTGAACCTATTACATGACACTGACACTGGTGAGGCTGTGACATCAAATGTGGTGTTGTCACTGGTGTGGCAGTGATGTCAGTGTTCTGACTAATGTCAGTGGTGATGCTGATGTCACAGGTGAGTCTCTGCTATCACTGGTGAGGCTGTGATGTCACTCTGAGGCTATGGTGTCACTATGAAGGTTGCGTTTCACTGTAGGCTGTCATGTCACTTTGAAAGATTATAACACTGAAGCTGTGATGTCACAGTGAGGCTGTGATGTCAGTGGTAACACTGATACCACAATGAGGCTATGATATGACAGCTGAGCCTGTGGTGTCAGTGGGCAGTTTGTGAAGTCACTGTTAGGCTGTGATGCCAACATGAGCCCATGATGTCACAGGGAGTTGGTGATGTCACAGTGGAGGCTGTGAGGTCACAGTGAGACTGTTATGTCAGTGACAAGGCTGATGTCACAGTATGACTTTCATGTCAGTGGTTAGGCTGTGATGTCAGAAGTGAGACTGATGTGAGAGATGAGGCAAAGAGGTCTCATTGCTGATGTGATATAACTGGTGAGGCTGTGCTTCCACAGTGAGGTTATGATGTCACCATGAGACTGTGGTGTTACATCAAGGCTGTGATGTAACAAGTGAGCCTGTGATGCAGTGGGCAGGCAGTGAGATCACTGTGAGGCTGTGATGCCACCATGAGGCTTTGATGTCACCATGTGGCTGTGTTGTCACAGGGCACCCATTGCCTGGTCCCATGACCCAGCATGAACCCTAACCTAAAAATGCAAGATATGAAGTGGTAGCAGTAGGAATTAAAAGTTTCAGGCTCTGGGTCAGAGGGGGCCTTGGATGTCCTCTTATCATCCAAGCCGACTATATTGTAACATACATGGGTTTTATAATCAAGGAGCAGAGCCAAATTCTTTACAGGATTATGTAAAGCACATACATTTTGGTGACATGCACTTGTTGTGAGACCAGACATGTCACCAGGTATGCTAAACAGGCATGGCACCTTGTTGCTAGAAGAGAAAGGAATGTATGCCTCAAAACAGAGTAACTTGGTCTGTGCATAAGCATATATCAGATAAGCAGGAAGGAACTGATGGGGGAAGAACAGCCCAGCCAGGTTCTTGTTTCTTGAAATGTTTTTCTCAACTCCTCCAAGTGTCTGTTGTGTTGATGCATTTATTTAACTCCTCCTGGATTTCCTCTTTCATAGTATTGGTCATGGTAATGATCATACTTTGAAAGTCATTATCTTGGGCCTGGCTTTCTTGGCTATTTTCTGTAAATTTGTTCTGGTTGGAATCTGTCACTATGGGTTTAATTCTTTCAGTGGGAGGTTTATTTTCTTGGGTTTTGTTTCTCATGGATCTACACTTTGACTTGGGCATTGTTGTTTTGTCTCTTGAGTCCTTACAGTTTCTATGTGTTTTTGACTGAACTGATTTAGTTGGTATAACTGCTGTCTGGCAGTTATTACTAGTGGTTGCCTTGGAATTGGATACGTTTGTCTGTTGTTATTGTTATTTCCAAGATGAGGCTATTAGACTGTTAGTACATCAATTAAATCAGGTATAATAGACAGGGGTGCCTTACCTGGTCTGAGAGTGAGCCAGCATGTGCTCCCGGCAGGGTGAAGGGGGAAGGGGCTAAGGATGATCAGTAGGCTTCACCTGGGACCTGGGGCATGACCAGTAGTCCAACCAAGCCCTGGGCAGGTTTGGCGCTGCTCAGGCTGGAGTAGTGGGTGACCTGGATTCTGGGAGATTTTCTCATGAATCTGCACTTTGAGTTGGGCATTGTTGTTTTGTCTCTTTTGTTGTTTTGTCTCTTAAGACCTTTCAGTCTCTATATGTTTTTGACTGAATTGATTTAGTTGGTATTACTACTCTCGGGCAGTTATTACTAGTGATTGCCTTTGAGTTGGATACATTTGTCTGTTGTTATTGTTATTTCATAGATGAGGCTATTAGACAGTATATCAGTTAAGTCAGGTTTAGTGGACAGGGGGTGAATATTAGTATGGTAGTGAACTTTTACAACTAAGTACCTTGGTGATATGTGAGGATGAGTGGTATAATTCCTGAAGTTGTATATGTTTTGCAGTTTATAGATGGAAAAGCTAATCAACAGTGATTAATAGTTGAGAGGAGCAGGATGGTTAAAAAAGGGAGGGGGGTTATTTATCTTTGGGCTGGAAGTGAAGAATCCCTTCCATGCGATAGGATGATTTTAGAGAACTTCAGATGTATGGCCTTTGTCCCTAGAGCTTTGCTCCAGTTTCCTTTGGACTCTGTTGAATTCTGAGTAGCAGTGTGTCCTCCGTGGACCACAAGCAAGGGTCCTTGGTGGGCCAGAGGGACAGAGGGGCTGATGGAGATGGCAGAACTCTTCACCTGGGGCCTGGGACTTGACTTAGTGGCCCACCCAAGCTCCACCGATGGAGGACTGTGAGCAAGTTCTGTCCCGGTCAGGTGAGCAGGCTTGTGGGAGGAACAAAGGGGCTGGGATTTAGGGCATGGCCCAGGCAAACTCCAGGCAGCCTGCGTGTTGCTCAGTCTGGCTGGTGGGAGGAGCTGGGGAGATCTGGGGACTGGTGGAACTCACCTGGGATGGAGGACCAGGAGTGAGTTCTGTCCCGGTTGGGTGGACAGACATGCAGGCTAGTCTGTCTTCTTTACGTATTAAAATATTGAGTTGGCTCCAGGTCAGGATCTGGCTCCTCGAGTTGTTCTGCATTGATGCCAGCTCCTTTTTTCCTGAAGGCTAAGAGCTGTGATCTTGTCAGGGAAACTCTCCATGACTTTCTATTGGGCATACTAAATGCTTGGAAATCCACCTGCTGATGGAGAAACACAAAGATACCCACGACTCCAGTGGAGCTCTGAGTCTGGTTACAACAGGTGTATGTCAAGCGTGTTCTGCCATTATAAAACAATTTTTAAGTGTATTTCTTCTTTTAAAAAAATAAAATGGAGGAAAGAATTAAATGAGGTGTACCTGAGGAAGTCCTCTCACCCTCCTTAATTTTTAAAATACCATTTAATTATGTCATTAGCACATATAACAATAGCCATTATAATTATAAAAGAAAAATTTGTTCTATGATAGTGTAGTTTACTATCTAGGAGAGATTTTGAAAAGTAAACAATTGATTTTCTCTAAAATCAATCTCACAATACACACTCACTCACATGGTCCATGGTGGTCCACTCCCCATCAGAACCCAGGTCACCCACTACTCCAAGGCCCTCTCACCATCCAGCCTGAGCAGTGCCAAAGCTGCCCAGGGCTTGGGTGGACTACTGGTCATGCCCCAGGTCCCAGGTGAAGCCTGCTGATCATCCTTAGCCCCTTCCCCCTTCACCCTGCCGGGAGCACATGCTGGCTCACTCTCAGACCAGGTAAGGCACCCCCTGTCTATTATACCTGATTTAATTGATGTACTAACAGTCTAATAGCCTCATCTTGGAAATAACAATAACAACAGACAAACGTATCCAATTCCAAGGCAACCACTAGTAATAACTGCCAGACAGCAGTTATACCAACTAAATCAGTTCAGTCAAAAACACATAGAAACTGTAAGGACTCAAGAGACAAAACAACAATGCCCAAGTCAAAGTGTAGATCCATGAGAAAATAAACCTCCCACTGAAAGAATTAAACCCATAGTGACAGATTCCAACCAGAACAAATTTACAGAAAATAGCCAAGAAAGCCAGGCCCAAGATAATGACTTTCAAAGTATGATCATTACCATGACCAATACTATGAAGGAGGAAATCCAGGAGGAGTTAAATAAATGCATCAACACAACAGACACTTGGAGGAGTTGAGAAAAACAGCTCAAGAAACAAAAATAGGCATACAGCAGTTAAAACAGTTTCAGGCAGAGTTTAAAATTGAACTAAAAGACAAGTTATCCTCAACCCAGAACTGAAGAGAGAGTCTTATCAGCAGAACTGACAAGCAGAAAATAGAATTTCACATCTTGAAGACAAAATGGAAGAATTAACCAGCTCAATGGAAGAGGTTGTTAAAGCCAAAAAGATACTTGAGAGGATTATTCAAAAGTCATGGGACATCCTTAAGAAGCCTAACATGCACATTCATGGAATAACAGAGCAAGAATCCCAAAATATGATACCTGAGTAATTCTTCAAAGTATCATAAATGAAAACTTCCCTCATATAAAGAATGAGAGCCCATCCAAATACAAGAGAAATTCTGCACCACAAACAGATTTGAACAAAATTAAAACTTGCCATGGCAAATAATAATCCAAACACTCCACTTCCAGACAAAGAAAAGGTTGCTAAGAGCTTCAATGGAAATTAAAAACAAGTTACTTTTAAAGGTAAGCCTATTAAAATAATAAATGACTTTTCAATGGAAACAGTAAAAGCAAGAAGAGCTTGGAGAGATGTACTTCAAGTACTAAATGAACAAAAATGTCAGCCCAGGCTGATGTACCCAGCAAAATTAACTGTCATGATCGAGGAAGAAAGAAGCTTTTCAGCCACGACAACATGTTCTCTAACCAGGCCTTCAACAAATGTAGACATAATTACTCAATGCTTGAAGAAAACAAACACGAGCTATTCAGGAGGACAGAAGGGGGAAGCATTATCACCAACCCTAACGCCACCAATACTTTATTTTTTCTCTTATTATTTTTTTATACTGCGCATGTGTGTGTTAGTTGCGTTTGCACGTGTGTGTGTGTTGTGTGTGTGTGGTGTGTGTCCACGCGCGTCGTTTTATGCATGTCTGTGCGTGTCTGTGTATGTGTAGAACCACCGGGGACGAATTCGGGACCACCCATGGACGCTCCAGCTCTTTGCCCCAGGACTCACAGGCTCCGTCCTACCAGGACCAGAACGCGCAGGTCTGCCCCCGCTTCTGCTGGCGTCTATGTGGTGTTGGGATCCGAACTCAGGACCTTACCGCCTTACAAGCGGAGGCTTACACCCCTGAGCTACCTCTCCAGCCCCCAAACTTATATTAACGTAAAATGCCGTGAAAAAGAAAAATTCCGGAATTAAAAATAATTTTCTCCATTATAACCGTTAAATATCAATGGTATTAACTCACTGATCAAAAGAAACAATTACAAAACTTGGATTAAAAACCACAACCCATCAATTCTGCTGCCTTTGAAACTCATCTCACTCCAAAAGCTAGGCACATCCTAAAAATAAAAAAGGCTGGTCCAAATTCTGCACAGCTAATGGAGTCAGGAAGCAGGCAGGGGTAGCCATATGCTGTCGTACAAAGTCGACTTCAACAAAAAAAAAACTCATAGGACACAGATGGTACACATTTTAATTCAGGAACAATTTACCAGGAATACTTCACAATATGAACATATACACCTAATACGGGCCCCTCCAATTCATTAAGCAAATCCTACTGCATCTAAAGTGAGAAATCAACCCCCAAATGACAATTCGTGGGGATTTCACACTGCCCTTCAAACATGGGTTAGATCAACAAGTTTAAAAGTTTACAGAGGACACTTTGGAACTTAATCAAACCCTTCTGA